>CP139504.1:190927756-190973657 GCA_021014915.2 Artemisia tridentata subsp. tridentata
CCTGGGAGACCGAGGAATCAATACGAGCTAGTTATCCGTACTTCTCGTTTTAATCTGGTATGTCTTGTTTTGTTTTCCGCTCTCTTTTCTTTCTGCTTTTTGCAAATTTTGAGGACGAAATTTTTTTGTTAGTGGGGAAGAAGTTGTAATACCTGAAATTCAGATAACCTGTAAAATGACCAAATTACCCCTGAAACCATAAAACCTAAATAAATAACTTATAAAATTCCGAAACAATTCCAAACTTCTGAAAACGATCTACATATCAAGTAAACTAATTTTTGGGACAACATCATATTATTTTGAATGTCCAAAAATTATTAATTCACATATACATTAATATACAATCCGAAAATAATAAATTAAATTAAATATATTTGTAAAATCATTTTAATAAGGATAAATACAAAACTAAATTAAGGAATTGTACACAAAATCAAATTGTGATCTTGTGATAATTTTGGGCCAAAATTTTGGACCTAAATTTCCCCCCTCCTAGTCGGTTTGTTAAGAGTAAATACAAATCATATTTTCACAAAACCCTAAAATTTGTCGAAACCCTAAAACCGCCTAAACAAAAATCGATCCAACCTCCATCCGATCTTCTGGACCTGATCAAGCAATTTTTTTGAGTTATTCAAGGTATAATCTAGCTAGGAAAAATACGAGTTGGGTTGTGGAAGGCTTCATTCGATCGCGGTATACTTGTTTTGTTCGATTTGTTGCGTACGAGAGGTAATAATCCACATGACTGATCCTTACGTTCTAAAATTAATCTAACATTTTTCTAATGATCTTTAGGTCGAATATAACTCAAGAAAAATGATAAACATGCTTCATGCAAGCTTAATTAAGCGTACGAAAATTAAAGAGATAAAACACACTTAATTTCCAAATATTGCTATACGAATTTTATGGGTTGTAACCATAATTTTTACATGTTCTATGATGATAATATAAGCCTATAAAAATATCCATGTGATTTTTAGAAGCTCATAATAATTAATCATGAATTATTTTATAATCGGATTACATGAAAAATAAAGAAAAATTAGGAAGAAACCCTAGATCGAATTAGGGTTAGGGTTTATATTGTTAAATCTAGTGTAATTAATGCTAAAAATTATTGAATAATTATGGGATAATGATTGGGATGCATTAGGGCTTGGTTTTGCAAATTAAAAAGTATATACGATTGAGTTTTTAAACTAGAAGGGTATGTTTTGCCAACTTTGAAACTTGTGGGTTATTTTTATAATCTTATTTAGGTCTGGGATAATGTGTAAAAATTATAACATGGGGTCCTTATGAGTAAAATTTGCAAGATATGGATTTAATTGTAAATATGGTGTTCGAATTGGAATTAATTAAAATAGAGGGACTAAAAGTGTAAATTCTGGAACTTGATGTGTCTGATTCGTACCACATATAATTCTGAGAGTATATTCTATAAATTTGGAAAATAAAATGCTTGAGGTGTATATATAAACATGATAGGGATTTAATTTATGAATTATGTAAATGTAAGGTTTGTTTTGTAATTAATGAAACTAGAGGGGTATTACTTGTAAATTATGAAACCTAAGGGATTTAAAATGTCATTCTGAATAATATGAGTATTAAATCAGTAACTTGAAGTATTTTCCCTTTATACCTTTGAAATTGATGAAATTACAATTAAAACCCTAAACTATGTAAACTTGTCATAATTAACCCTAGACTTTTGTAACTTGATAAAATGTACCTAAACTCCATAATAACCCTTAAATAAGAATTTAACCTAATCTGGGATATTAACATCTTACTAAATCTGGAAAGTTACTTAAAATAGAAAGTTATTAAAATGAAAAGGTAAACTAAAAGTAATAATCTGAATTAGAATCCTTCGTAATTCCGTCTTCTACTTCTTTAGGTGTGAAGAAGGAGAAGCCCTGATTTCTGCTTCGTGTTTGCTTTCTTGTCTTTCTGCTGTGCTAACAAGGTACAGATATTCTGCCCTTTTTCAGTAAGGGTTTTCATTCCCTTTTCTTTCAGCTTTTCATTTTTCTTATTAGGATTCCCTATACCATTGCTATGTTCCCTCCTGTTTGTGAACTTTTGATGTGATCTTGTTTGAACCTTTTGCCATTACCCTTAAGATATGACTTTTGATTATTTGATAGTACGCCTGACCTTTGATCTACAGTTTGATATCCGAGCCAATCACTAGGCATGAGGGTTTCATGTCCATGTCATTGACGCACCTCTGACATGACTCTAGGGCAGGAGAGTGATGACCTGTTCCGTCCCTTATTTATTATCTGCTATGGCCATTATGATTATGATTATTGATTTGTCTGCGGGGCCGTATGGGTGCATCCTAGATTTGACCTGTTATCTGTATATGTTATATGTTTATGGTTATTATATCTGGTGACTGATTGTGTGTGCGATACACGTCTTTCACTTTGTCTGAGAGCTGATCACTCTACACAGGTTTGTTTTATTATATTGGTATGCTATGGTATTATCGGTCATCTGGGCTCGTGATGGATTGCTGTGTTTCCTGTTTTCCTTAAATCTTATTCATTATTCATTTCCTTTTCTTTGTTCTTGTTCCATTTCTTATTCCTTTCCTTTTGATTTTGTATCAGTATGATTTGTATTCCTGAATTGTTTTTTTGTGTACTGCCACCTGCGACTGCTTTGTTTATCTATATATCTGTTCACTGAGCTTTTGAAGCTCAGCCGCATTTCTTTTCCTGCGGCAGGTACTTAAGCTAGGAGCTGGGTTTTTAGCTTTGGGATGAGAGCGATCTATTTTGGAGTTTGACCTTAGTCACTTAGCTTTACCATTTAAACTCCTATTTATTTTGATATGCCATTGTTTAGGCATTTGAAGATTGGATTTTGTACTTCAGTTATTTTGTCTTGCATTTTGATTTAAGTCATGTTGACTTATCTTGGATTTAATGTTAAGACTTTTGAGGTTTTTATTATTGAATGTTCTGTGACTTCTGATATGCCACCATTGTTGTGATATCTTTACCCTTGTCGGGTTGGGGTGTTTTTATTATTGAATGTTCTGTGACTTCTAAGTATACTTAGCAAAACATTTTTCATATTATATTCTGCTTCAATGGTAATTTGATACATGGATCGTACTCCATTTTAAAAACCATTTGTTTTGAAAATAAGAGCCACGAGGCTCTGATACCAATTGTGAAAACGTAGAGGGGGGGTGAATACGTTACCGTTTTAAAATCTTAAAACTTGTTGTATCAAATATCTGTTTAAGCTTGTTCTAATATGAAAGATGTTTATAACTTGCATAAGTTAAAACATGTTGTCACACAAGTATCATCAACTAATCACAACACAAGTAATCACTTAAAGCAAACATAAAAGTAAAGTAGTAAGTAAAAGAAAGCGCAAACCGAACACGGTGATTTATAGCGGTTCGGTCACGGAGCTCCTCTCCGCCCTACTCCACTCCCCGAGTACCCAACTCGAGAGTTACTTCACTAGATCAACAGGCTCCCTTCTCGGCGGAGAAAACCTTACAATCGTCGCTTACACTTTTTCTGGTACAAAGCTAAATACCGGGTTCTAGTTCGAGGTAGAACCAACCTAACGTCGCCTATACAATTTCCGACATTAAGCTAGATGTCAAGTTCTTTTACAAGGGTACAACCACTCCCGTCGTCGCTTATCCTTTTTCCGGTACTAAGCTAGATACCGAGTTCTTTTACAAGGATACAACCACTCCCGCTATGTTTTATGGCCCAACATAGAAACCTTGTGTTTTATGGCATACACACATAAACCACCTAATCTAGTATAAATATATTACAATGATGATCCATGACATAAATGGGTCATGGATATGAATGACTAATCTAAATGAACTTCCATTGATAGGAAGCCTTTAATGGATGAAGATCACAAGCTCCCTAAACTTGTTGTGATGGATCTTCATATATGCATATGGAATCTACATGAACTTCTTAAATAAGAAGTCTTCAATCATTGAGGATGTCAAGTGCCCTTGAATCTTCATACGTTGGAATGCTTTGGTGGATGATGACTTCAAGATCTTCTAATCTTCATGGTGGATCAGGAAGTATGCAAGCTTATGGTGGATGATGACTCACAATCTCTGAACTAGCTTCACAGGATCATTACAAGTGTATGCTTACAACATAATAAAAGTTAGTAACATTATGATCATTATGTAAAGGATGATTAATGTGTGTTTCTACATGATTAACTACTGATCTAAATGTATGCAAAGGGTAGCGGGAATGTGTGTTCTAGTTGCTTAAAACTATCGGTAAACAATGGGCTGCTGTTTATAGGAAAACTGTTTACACAGACCACGGATTTGGCGGATCCAAATAAAGGGGTTCGCCCTTTATGTTGTTTGGTTCCGCCGGGACCTGCCAGCTAAGATTTTCATAAATCTTTCCATATCTTTCCATATCTTGCACAATCTTACAAAGTCAACTATATTGCTTCAAGATCTCTCCAAGATATTACCTAAATCAAATCTTACATGAAATCTATCCAAGATCTTTCCATATCTTTCCATATCTTGCCATATCTTGCCAAGATCTTACAAAGTCAACTATATTGCTTCAAGATCTCTCCAAGATATTACCTAAATCAAATCTTACATGAAATCTATCCAAGATCTTTCCAAAATCAAATCTTACATGAAATCTATCCAAGATATTTCCAAGATATTTCCATATCTTTCCATATCTTGCCAAGATCTTACAAAGTCAACTATATTGCTTCAAGATCTTCCCAAAATATCTTTCTAAATCTACAAGTTATCTAAATGATGTATGCAATGATGTCATGAAAATATTTTCATTTTAATTCTTAAAATGTAAATAATGTAAATGTATAAATGTATGCCCTATGTATATACTAGCTTAACTAATATATGTTTACCAATTTGTATCATGTTAGTTTGACACCTAAAGTGTCCTTATTCTATTAATCTTAGGAAACATGATGTACAAGTAAAAGTACTTGTATATGCAGAATGTGAAATGAGGTTCTAAGTAGAATTAAAATACTTAATGACCTAGCCATATTTTAAAAATTCTAAATGGTTCGTTAAGGGTTTGATCATAATGCAACATAACAAACATGTACGAACCTGTGTTTTATCATACGAGGACTTGAGAGGTGTTGAATGTATTGTTAAGAAAAAATAAGATTACAAGTAACTTGTACATTTTACGTTATGTATCAAGTTACATGTTTGTCATCAATCAAAACAAACGAGACTGCTTGTACTAACAATCTCCCCAACGAGACTGCTTGCACTAACACCATGGATTAGAGATGCATTTAGAGTTTCCTTTTGGACTTAGTTTGTATTTTAGTATAGAAGTTGTAATGTTCAAATTTAGTACTTTATCTTTTCCTTAGAATACCTTTGTAAACATTGTATTATTAAAGTCTTCCGCTTGCGTATGTTCTGTTTGACGCCATAAATGTGACATTTGACCCGTTCTCGGATGGGGGTGTTACACCTCTCATCCTTCTCTTTCGTTTGGTAAGACACACGGGCCTCTTTTCCTCTATTTTTTCATTTCTTACAAACCCTAATCGGTATTAATAAACCCTAAACGATTTTATAAATAAAACAAAACTAAAACTCTTGTTTGCTAATCAAACCGTGTGGATCTAGTGTTTAAACGCTTAACTCGTTCGACTCACTAACGAGTCACTTGACTCATCCGAGTCAACTCGCGAGTTGAGTTGACTCGGAGCTTACTGTGTTTACTTTTATATTTATTTTTTATTTGTGAGCTTGTAAATCGTCCTTGTTTATTTATTTTCGTGTTTGATAGTTGTTGGTTGCGTTTTGTTGTAAGTCGAATGGTTGTGGGTGTCGACTAGTGGTGAGTCGTGACTCATGGGAGTTGCGACCTTGATGTTAATTGCTATTCGAGTCATTTTGTTGGATTTGTGATGATGTCTTGTTAATTTGGCCGAGTCGTGATGCGTTTGAGTTTATGCTTTGCGATTGATTGATTTATTTTGACTATGTGCGAGTCGTAACTAGGATTACGACTAGGCTAGATGTGAGACGCCCCACTTAAGGGTGGTCTCAGCTTAGGTTTGGTTGTGTTAAACGTTTTGGTAAGCCAGAGACACCAAGGGGTGATTGTTTAGGCAAATCTTTTGGTCACAAATCATTTCCAGTTCAAAACCTTGTGTTAAATATTGTTTTAGTCAAAAACTTGTAAAATGCTTTCGTTGCATTAATTCTTGAAGAAAATAAAATAAGTTGCGTTGGTTTTTGGATTGGGTAAAGTCCATTGGATTCGGTATTGGGCTTAACAGCCTAAACGGGTTGTTATTGCTTAATGCGTTAGACCCGCAGGCCCACTAAGGGCTGGTTATATGTTTGGTTATGGGCTGCATAGATCAATGGGTTATTATTTGTGAGTGTTGGGTTCCATAGGCCCAACAGATTCTAAGTCATGGGTTGCTAGGTGAATATTGGGCTCACCAAGCCCAACATTGGTTATTAGTGTGTCTATTAGGCCTCTTAGCCCACTAAACATTTTATTAAATTTTAAACTTAGTCTATTGGGCTCCATAAGCCCAATAGTTAATCCATTTTGGTCTTGACTATTCATAGTGTGTGTTTTAGGGCTAATTCCCGGTCGCTCGAGGTTGAGAATTTTTGATGACTCACTTTAGTGAATTTCTTTAACTAAACCGAGCGACTTGCGACTTTTTAAGTTTTAATATGCATGAGACATCTGGTACCCAAAAAAGTCGCGCCCAATCATTGTTGTGGTACTTTTGTAAGAGCCCACTATGTGTACTTTCTAAGCGAAATTTTTCCAGCGACTTTTCATACCTTAAGCAAACTTTTATTTTGTCATTTTTCACCAAAAAAGTCAACTTCAAAAAACATTATTTTATTCTTTTTGCCCCTTCACAATGTTGAGCAACCTAAGCAATTTATGGCTTGGTACTTTTAGCGACTTTTTGTACTTGCGTCAGTACTTTTGTAAAAAGTATTATTTTTTAAATACTTTTTAAAATACTTTATAAACACTTTTTTATTTCAAATTCTTGAGCGACGTAATAAAATATTTGGGCGACTATATTTTCTTTAAGCGACTTTTTTAAAGACACCCCACATTAACCCGTAACACACACACACATAATCAAACTACCGCAAAACACATGTAATCTACTCATAAATCAAACATGTATGGTTCTTTGTGGTTTAGCCGAATTAGAGAGAGAAAGAGATGAAGTGCGAGCCTTTAAAGAGAGAAAGTGAGAAGTATTAGTTTGAAATAATGAAAGGTCCAACCCTCTCCCTTGGTGGGAAGAGGGTATTTATACAAATAACATAAACGCCCCATGTGGGCTATGGAGCGGGTTTACAGTGGGTAAAGACCCGACCCGACTCCATGGATGATTCGATATCTAAACTAAACTATTAAGCCTACGAGCTAATTAATGCTAGTGAGTACTCAGGGTGACCGAGTCTTTCATATCAATATTTATATTCCTAACAATCTCCCCCTAAGGGACTTCACCCCGAAAATTACAATTTGAATTCTAGCATTCAATTACATGAATTTAATTTTCTAGCTCGTAGTCTTTGATTCTTCAAAGTCTTTAATCTTTGTAATTCAAGCAATGATCTTGCGATTAATGTTCCTTTGGCTTGTGTGATCTTTGAGCTTGCTTTGAGATCATCAGCCACAGTAAATCTCCAAATCATCCTTAGTAGTATTGCCTCCATGTGATGTAGTGACCTTCGGACCGTCATGCTCACACTTTTCTGGATCATGATATTTAGATCATCAGAGTTGCGGAAGCATTGTTGTAGGCCATTCTGCTATCATGATTTCTTTGAACGTGAGTGTGAAGTGAGCATGAGGTTATGAATTGACATCTCATTGGCCATCAGCTGCAACCGTCGGGAGTTCCTGCAAACAACAGTTAGCAATAAACAAACGAAAGTGTCTTTGTTCACTTTCGTTGAATAGGGTTGCAAGAACCACGATTCCCCGTTAATCAGTATCAATACTGCCTGTGATCAGGTAGAATTCTGAAGAATCTCTTTGACAGGCTTTCGCAGCTGCACTAGCCGTTCTCAAACCGGAGTGTCTCAAAGTAGACAAAGCACGGAGTGAGTGAACCAGTGAATTATGATTCACTGATTAATGAGAAATTGATTTGAAAATAACATTCGCGTATTACTGAATAAAGAGTTTTTGGAATACAACAAAAGTTTTATAAACAACATCAAGTTTCAATCACTAATACTTTTGTTTGAAAATTTATGCGCAATCAATGTGCTCGAAAACAATTGTTGTGCACATTGAAAGGTTTTCCAAAAGTATCCGTCAATTCATTTCCTGGAACAAGTTTGTTTCAAAAGCGAATCGCCCCATCGTTTCTTTCCAGTTGTCACAAGTTCGATCCATGAAGGATCTCACATGTCACCCACCAAGAGCTTGTTTGATGTTGGCTCTAGAAGGATTTCCATCTTTATTGTGAATACTTTACATATCACTCGGATGTTCTGGCAATACCACAGGGATAATGCGTAGGACCGTTAATATATGTTTTCTTACTTTTCACGGTGTATGAAATAGCAAGCATATTGGAAATTTGTCCTAATGAGATTTTATGGATGATCTCTTGGCTCTAGACTCAATAGTGCATTTTGATTTAGTGATCGGAGGTTGGAGAGGACTGTCGCCTTTTCAATATCGTCTAACTTGGAGTGAGAAAGACGATAGAAATGTATTGATCTCCGTGACAAATGAAACAAGAGTCCTTTGAGGGACCTTGAGTGGCTAGGGAGGGTTGTGTAGCGTATCACTGGGTCCATGATACTTGTCTTCAATGTCAGCAATCAACTAAGTGATACTGACAACATATGTATTGACCCAGTTTCAACCTAAAGTGTAAGGAGGGCTTCTTTCTTTTCACCCTTTATCTTTTCATTTCTTTTTCATTCTTCAACCCCTTCAGCGCTTACCGAGACTTCATCACTAGTACCTTGTTGGGTTTGTTCCAGTACCAGTTCCATCTCAGTCGGCACTCTTCCCTTATTCTCACTTTTCTCCTTTTTTCATCATTCCTAAGGACTTCTATTCTAACTAGAGGATTGTCCCTGGGAAGATCCCTCCGGTTCTGGCTGGATCATGGGAACTGATACCTAACCTTACCATCCTTATAACTCCAGTACATTAAATAAAATGGTCGGTCTTTGGTATTCTTCCACAATTGCCAACACAAATCATTCGCTCCCCCTTAATATGTACAAAAGATCACATTTTATCAGTTTTCATATTTAAATCACATTCTCTCCTCCCGATCAAAAATTTCAAACCTTTTGAGATTTGGGATCTCAATTGATTTAAATAAGTTAGAAAATTTGGGAGACAATGTGGTCTGATTCAATGTATTCTGATAATGGAACATTATTATGCTCCCCCTCAATCAATGAGGGAGAATGTTAGTGTCAGGTATGATAAGTTTGAAAGATATTTGAATGAAACTCATACACTGACACATAACAACAAATTTTATTCACTTGCTTATTATGTACAAAGTGGCGTGTTTTGATGATATAAAATTTTGAAATCACTCTCCCCCTCAATCGATGACTCGTTTTCTATTTAAAGAGCTGAGTGACAAATTTTATGAAGAACTTTAAGTCTGATTTATTTAAAAAAAAATTCATGGTACCACCAAGTTTAGCACAAATACTTTCCTGAAGAATCATAGATGGAAAAGTATTTGCGATGTAAAGAAGACTTCTCTTCTTATACGAGAAATGATGCAATGAAACGTACATCAAGTCGAGGGTGCATGGATGTAAAGTAATCCACATCCAGGAGAAATTAATCACCCGTTTGATAGGAACAGCCGTCTTTTTGGCGACGTGCTTTCCTCATTATGAAGAACGGGTTGCGTATCTAAAATAATAGCAAACCTTTTACGCATGTTTTGAGAAACAATTTGAACTTCTGATCAAAATTCATTTAAAGACCCGTGTCATTGTTGAATGACATTTCTAGGACCGTAAATGTTATCGATATCAGAAGACATGCCTTGAAAAACTATTTTTGGAATTTTATATTTTTCTTATTTTTTTGGTTTTTCTTGGTTTTATATTTTTGTATTTTGTTTTTGGTATAAAATATATACAAAGGATACACAAGGCAAATCCATTACTCCTTAGTCTCTTCCTGAAGGCTTTTGAGTGTTTCTGGCTTCAGACTCTTCATACCAAGGCGCGGGAGAATAAACTGGAACCGTTCTCTCGGAAGTGCTTTAGTAAAGATATCTGCCAGCTGGTACTCAGTCCTCACGAAGTATAGTTCAACCACACCCTTTTCAACCTGTTCCCTAATGAAGTGATGTCGGATATCGATGTGCTTTGATCTAGAGTGTTGGACATTGTTGCAGCAAAGAGCAATGGCACTTTTGTTGTCACAATAAAGAGGAATCTTGTTGTATACAAAGCCATAGTCTGAAAGTTGGGATTTCATCCATGGGATTTGAGCACAACATGAAGACATGGCGATGTATTCAGCCTCTTTGGAAGACAAGGAAGTACTCATTTTCTTTTTAGATGACCATCTCACCAACTTTTCTCCAAGAAATTGAGCACCTCCCGACGTACTTCGACGAGTATCTTGACACCATGTATGGTCAGCATCTGCATAGGCTGTTAGTTCCATGGCGGTGTCCTTCGGATACCAGAGACCCATGTGAATGGTTCCTTGGAGATACCGAAAGACCCGCTTTACCGCTTCAAGGTGCTTTTTGGTAGGCTTAGCCTGATACCGAGCACACATGCATACAGCGAATAGAAGATCTGGCCTACTGGCAGTGTGATACATCAAGGATCCAATCATACTACGGTATTTAGTTTGATCAACCAAGATCCCAAAGAGGTCCTCATCCAGTTTTGTTCTCTCCAACATGGGAGTGTCAACAGGATCACATGAATCAAATCCAAATTTCTTTAATATTTAATTAGCATATTTAGATTGATTTATGAAAATGCCTCCGGGACTTTGAGAAATTTGTAAACCTAAGAAGAAAGACATTTGTCCCATTATTGACATTTGAAATTTCGAGCTCATCTCTTTTGAAAAACGATCACATTCCAATGGGTCGGTCGAGGCAAAAATAATATCATCAACATAGATTTGAACATGAAGTAAATGTTTGCATGTTTTCCGAGTAAACAATGTGGGATCAACAACGCCTTTGGAGAATTTGTTTGCCAGAAGGAACTTTGACGGTGTATCGTACCATGCCCTAGGCGCCTGCTTAAGGCCATAGAGAGCCTTTTTCAGACGGTTGACATAGTTAGGATGATCAGGGTCCATAAAACCTTCTGGTTGACTGACATAGACAACTTCATTCAGCTCTCCATTTAAGAATGCAGTCTTCACATCCATTTGGTAGACTGTCATGTTCTTGTTGGCAGCATTAGCGAGGAAGATTCTGATAGCTTCAGTTCGAGCAACACGTGCGAATGATTCCTCAAAGTCTATGCCCTCTTCTTGACGATATCCCTTTGAAACTAGCCGTGCCTTGTTTTTCAGAACGTCACGATGCTCATCAAGTTTCACTTTAAAGATCCACTTAAGAGCTATAATCATAGCACAGTCTGGAGGTGGTACTAATTCCCATACTTCCAATCGATCGAACTCGTGAATTTCTTCTTGCATAGCGTTGAACCAACAATCTTTCAAGATTGCAGTCTTGAAGTCTTTAGGTTCGACTTTTGATAGTACCGAATTATAAAAGCACCACAAGGCATCAGTGGCAAGTTGTTTTCGTGTGGATACCGGACGAGAAGGATTCCCAATAATGTTGTCAATCGGATTATCAATTGTCCATTTTCTGAGATGTTCATGTGGTTGAGGACAGGGAACTGATGTAGCCGTGTTAGGATCCCCTGAAGGAGATGCATCAGTAGATGATTCAGGAGCAAATATGTTCACGAACGGAGCATAATCAGCAGGAGCAAAAGGATTCACATCTAAAGAATTATCAACTACAGAGCTTTGTTGTACCGAAGAAGATTGAATATTCGATGATGACGGTGAGTGACTGGCAGATGGTGCGTCTTGACTAATTGAGACAGATACAGATGGACCATCTGAGTTGTGTGGAATTGGAGCATCAGCAACTGGAGGTAAAGTTGGAGCTTCATCCGTTGTATCAATAGTTTGTGGCTCAAAGTATTCATCAAACATCGGATCAAATAACATCTTCAAATCTTCACTTGTGGGAGGTACATGAGGAACTGCAGGAGTGGAATGTTGTACAAGACCTGAACTAATTGGTCCAGGAGACAAAAGATTAGGTGCGGGTCCAGAACTTGTGTGTCTAGGATCCGTTTGCTCAGTCAGCTCATCGAATGTCACATGAATGGTTTCCATAATTTGTCGGGTTCGTTTGTTGTAGATTCGGTATCCCTTGCGATCTGGTGCATATCCAATGAAGAATCCAATGTCTGCTTTAGCCTTTAGTTTTCCCAGATCCTGACTGTCATTTGTTGGGTAGCATAGAGCACCGAACACTCGTAGAAAAGAAAGATCTGGTTTCTTGCCATGTATCAGCTCATAAGGAGTTTTGTTGTGAAGAGTATGTATCAAGGATCGGTTTTGGGTGTAACAAGTTGTAGCAATTGCTTCTGCCCAAAGAAACATCGGTGCCTTGGAAAATATCAGCATGGTTCGTGCAGCTTCCACAAGAGTACGATTTCGTCTTTCAACAACGCCGTTCTGCTGAGGAGTGCGTGGAACACTTTTCATGTGAGTTATGCCAATACTTTCATAAAATTGAATGAGTTGTTTGTTAACAACCTCAGTTCCATTGTTTGTACGGATGATTCTGATGGTTTTGTTGAGTCTTACTTGTAGCTGTTTGATAAGTTTGATGATAACCTCTGGAGTCTCGTCCTTGGTTCTCAAAAACTTCACCCATGTAAACCGAGAGTAGTCGTCGACCACCACAAGAACATATTTCTTCCCATTTATACTCTGCACTCTCATTGGTCCGCATAGATCCATGTGAAGGGTGTGAAGAACTTCCATGATGGTGTTGACAGTTTTGGGTTTGTGAGTGTGCTTCTTGCTTTTGCCCAGTTGACAGGCAGAACAAAGATGATCTTTTTCAAACTTTAATCTGGGCATACCTCGTACAAGATCCTTGCGAGTAAGTTCATGTCACACCTCGCTAATGGCGGAAACGCGAGTGTAACTTCATGGATATCATCACAACACATGGCATCTATATAGAGATTTACTATATGCAAATAAATAGAGTAAAGAACAAACACACAGTGTCGTAACAATACCCCAGAACAAAGTAACCAAAAACAACCTCCAAGGTATCTTCACTAAAACATAACGTAATAATGAAAGACATTCAATGTATCATAAACAAAATCCAACTAAATCAAATTGAAAACTTAAAGATAGTCATCCTCAAATGCAAACCAGTCTCTTCTAGTCACGCCCTTCTATCTTATCCTTAGAATGCTCACCTGAAAATGATGCTTAAAACGTCAACACAATGTTGGTGAGATTCATAGGTTTAAGACACACAAAACACCTCGATTATCAGTTCACTGTGATCATAAAACATAGCATAGCAGGACAGTAAAAATATAGTTATTATACAACTAACATGCAATCACAGCTTACGGGACGGAACGTGCCCACCGATCCAAATATAAATTGGGACAGAACGTGCCCACCAATCCAAATACCACCACAATTGGGACGGAACGCGCCCACCGATCCAATATAATAATGAGTAGAGCCACTAGGACTTTCCCACTCAAATAATCACCACACAGAAACACCACAATAACATGCAGTATAAGTATAATAACAATTACACGTCCATGCCTTTTATTAAACACATAATCACAGTAATCTCAAAACAATTTAAATGCAAGCATCATCTCCATCCCAAGTTTAAAACAACGTAAAAATATGGGACTATGAACTCACCTCGATCTTTGCAGCTTCCAAATACCAAATCACAAATCTATATCACAAAAATAACAATCACGTTACACGCGACCAAGCTAAAAGCCATAGTCCATGTAACACACATATGATGGATGTCTAAGGTTCATATAACCCACCATGGATTACCTAGACTCCATACTAATCACCACCCAATACTTGACACTCACTAAATCCCTTAATTAACACTTTCAGAAACGCAGATTTCTAAAGTACTTTCACCCACATAAAATCACAGCGAATAAAGCTTCACAACTCACACAAAAAATTCACCATGATCCTTCATAAGCATAAAAGCTTTTCCCAGAAGATCATGCACTAAAAACACACACAAGTACCCAATGAAAAATAAAACATGACAACTATCCAGATTCGGATCTGATCGGACATCAAAAAGTTTTGACCTCTTAGACCCACTCACACAACTTAATATCGCCTAATTTTCGCGTGGAAGTCAAATATAATATATAACTCAATTCCCACAGAAGGGCTAACCCAAACTACACATTTTAAACCACTTTTGATCTCATTACTTCTAACCTAAATCTGTCCCGGTTTAACTGTTTTGACACCTTAACTCATAAAATTCGTTTGACTAACTTCCCAACCTCGAAAACACTCGTGGCCAGACTTTTTGGAAAGCTCTTTATCTGTACTACAATCTAGACATAAAATTCGTGATCTAACTCATTTTCATCTATTAGATCTCATCGAATCTTTACAGCCTTACAAATCTGTCAAAACCCTAACTCTTTAATTACCAAGTTCTAAACCCTAACTACTTCACCAATTATCATACCATCATTAATTATTTGGTCTATCTCATTAATTTACAAATCAAATTACAAACCCTAGATCCACCATAACTTGTTACATGCACAATAAAAATTAATTACACAATTAGGGTTTACTAGACATACCTTAAATAGAATTATTGAAACCAAAAAAAATCTTCTTCTCTTCTTCTTGGGGTGTTCGACCGAAATTCAATAGGAGGGGGAATGAGGGTTTTTGGTTTGTATTTATAGACCTCTAGAAACCCTAAGTGAATAACTTTTCCTCCAAGATACAATCCTAATCAAACTTGGTTTCCTTATTTTCTTTTTGTTTTTACCCTAGTCGGCCGAAAATAATATATATATATATATATATATATATATATATATATATATATATATATATATATATATATATATATATATATTTATTTATTTTTATTAAATCTATTTATTACACTTAAAACCTTGTATTTTTGATATTTTATAAAAACCCCATATCAAAACCTAATGTCTTACGCGATAAACTTAAATTTTACGACAACCGGAAAAAATATCATTTTCACTCAAAGTTTCCAAAAATAGATTTTTCATACTTAATATTAACATAACCCATAATAACCAACTCCACGTAACTTACTTACGCTCAAAACACTTGAACGAAGAATCGTTACACAAAACCACAAAACTTCAACAAAATACACAAGTCATTTCCACACCACAAAGGCGATCAAAATGAACTTATCCCGAAATCCGACACTACTCAACATGACAAAATCTCACACCAAGGGATTTAGTGGTCCACACACGCACTTATACCACTCCTATACCACATATAATACACATATCACAAATAAGCAAGTAATACACACCAAGCAAAAGTTAAATGAGTTGAGACTATAGGTCAAACTAACCTGCTAAAAATCACGGTTGTTACAGCTCATTTATGGTACCAAAGTTTAAGTGATTTAAACGACGGTGCCAAAGCCATGATTTGTTCTTTGAGGCCTTAGACAGCAAGCAAACCTATACAAAATTGACCAACAAAATTGACCAACAGAGAACAAATTGTGCCCAAGTCCTTCCACGTAGTATACCCTGGAAATTACACTATCACCAAAAACGTAATCTCCATAACCCATAATTTCCCCAAAATGGTCGTTCCCGAATCTAACTATCCCGATAAACTTATTCACAAAATTCTTGAGCCGTGAGCGATCCCCGGTCATATGTTTTGAGCAGCCTGAGTCCAAATACCAAAGGACGATTTGTACGACCTATATTTAAAAATAGACAACGATGGATAACTGAAAAGATTGGATCCCCACGTGCAACTGGGGTCCATTTGGTTAGCACAAACAAATTCTGGAACCACGGGAACTACATAAGCCATGGTATTCACAGTGGAAGCTTCACAAGTAGATGCAATGAACCTAGTTACAGGGCATTGTGTCTCTAAATGGAAAGTTCTACCAGTTGGTTTCCATTCTTTAATAGTAACAACTTTAGACTTAGTTATCCTAGTTAAAGGGCACTGTTCTCCTAAAGTGAATTTCCTTCCAGTGGGCTTCCATTGATAGCCAATATTGGCAAACAGTTTTCCTGTAGGTTTCCAAATTTGCTTACTCAGTTTAGGTTTCCTCACATTCTTAACTGGGGATCGTTTAGAAGACATCAAGAATGACACAACACATTCATCAAGATTACTAGAAATTAAGCATTCATTACCTATCTTACAAATGGAATTAGAATTCGAATTAATTACAGTACGCTTATAGCTAATACTAGAATAAACACGATTCTTTTTGTTCGAATCAAGTTTATTGTTCCTAAGATGGTCTTCTACTTTCTCCTGGTGAGCACTCTTAGCTGGCGCAGTCCTATCTTTCTTTGTATTGAGACTAGGCTTTGACCCGCTAGCTTTAGTGTCACTGTTTACTCTTGTAGAAGTAATGATGAGAACATTAGTTTATTTCACTGCCATTTGTTTATCTGGTTTTAATGTGTTGAGTTCAGATGTTTTCAGTGGTACATCAAAGGTAACATGCTTGTTCTTAGTTATTGAGGATGATGCAATAAACCTATCTCGCTTGTTATCAATCTTAGGACATGTGCCAATGACGTATTCTAAGAGTTCCTGAGATCGTTTAGTGAGGAAGCAGGCATCTACAACTGCACTATCAAGTGGTTTATCAATCCTATCCTCTTCTACGGTCTCACGAAGAATGTCAAGACTATCCTTAAGATATGTGAGATAATGATGATGAGCTGACCTATTTTTCCTAAGAGGAAGCGGAACAGTGACAACATCAATTGCATATTTTCTACCAGTAGAAACCTTTGGAACGATATTATCACAAGTGATGACTGGTGTTTTCCCTTTTACCTGAGTCTTTAGATTCTCAATCTCATTAAGCAAAGAAGTTATCTTTTCATTTGTTTTATCACGCGTGATTTTAATCGAATCATATAACTCTTTGTAACGTTGTTTAACATTTGAATTTTCAGCTTGAAACCAATCATTTTCATGTTGTACTTTATTGATGGTATCTTGATAGTAAAAATTCTGAGAATCTAAATACGATGGCTTGTGGTTGTCAGTCACATCACTCTTGTTAGTTTTTAATTGGGTAATTTGGGCCCTCAATTTTTGAATCGTGTTAGTGTGAGCTTGAATTCTATCATCATGTTTGCTTAATTCAAAATATGCATCAAATTCAGGAGCATCCAAAGATGTCTTGGCATTTGAGGTTTTAATTCTTTCTTCTAAATGTTGATACTTTAATTGCAAATTAAGATTATCAACCTCTAGTTTTGAAAAATGCCTAACCATGTTATCATGGTCATCGTTTTGGATTTTCTCATGCAATTTTAAATTCTCCCCCTCAAGCTCAACAACACGATTCTGGGTAACATTCAATGCAATAGACAACTCATGAAATTGACAAGCAGTTAATGCAGAATCAGTAGCAGTATAAAATACATCCTGTGCAATACATCTAGCAATCAAATTCTCATTGGTGATGAGAATATTCTTTCTTTCAATCTCACAGCATTTAAGATCAATAGCATTTTGTTTCCCTATGTTTTCCATATCTTTAAACACTTCTTTCATCTCTTTTAATTCAGTTTCAAGGGTTTTTTGTATGCCCTCAAAATGTTCTTTGAGAAGTTTAAAAAATGGAATAAACTCAGTTAAGTAGCACCATTTTGTTTGTTCAAAACCCCTTTCCCCTTCAGTAATTCCCGTTGGCGTAATTCTCTTCTTACATGTTTTATCAAAATCAGCAAATAGTTGACAAAGAACATATATGCTAATTAGAGTTTTACATTCTGTGAGAAGAGTTAAAGGAACTAAGTGCATGGGTGTATTGGGTGGGTACACCGTTGCTGCAGCTATCTTTCTAAAGGGTGGAGTTTTGGCTTGAAGTTCTTTGGCTTTCCATTTTTCTAAGTCTAAGGAACAAAATATTTGTTCTAGAGTCAACTTAGATTGAGGTACAAAAATAGCCAATCGGTTCTCCTCAGAGTAATCATGGGGTTTGATTATGACTCGATTTGCTATACATTTGGGATCCTTCATTTTTTCAGCCAATCTTTCTCTATTTATTACTTCTATCTCATTACTCTCTTCAAATGATGAAACATCAGGAGGGGTATGACCAGGCTTAAGCATTACATTTGCATCATATAATGTTGGTTGAGCAACTTTAACACTCCTAAGAAAAACTGATTTAGGTTCGCCTACATCCTTTACACTATTTTCATCACACAACTTTTTATGCTTTTGAATCATTTGAGCAGTTTGTCTGGTCTGGTCTTGTGTATACAACTTGTTTTCAATCTTATTCTTTAACGTTTTAAGTCTGGAAAAATCATTTAAGAGTTTTGTTTCTTTTTCTTTGAAATCATGTTTTAGTGTAAATACACTTTCTTGGATCTCCTGTTTTTGTTTAACAGTTTGATCAAGTTGTTTTCGTAAAGAATATAACTCCTTTTTTCAATGTTTCTTCCCTTAAATTATGTTCTGTTATAAATGTACGCATTTGACTATCCATTTTATGCTCACGTTCAGTTAGCTCAAATTTTGCACGTTTTTCATATATGGCCACCTGATCTTTATAGATGTTAAGTCTAGTGGTCACAGTGTCATCAGGGATAAACACGGTGTTCTCATGCAATTCACAAGTATTATCAACAACAGAAGATGCACTACTTGGTACAACAGACACGTCATTATGATTCACATATTGTTCATATGGGATAACATTACTATTTCCCATATCAGTAGTATCTGATTCAACAACATCTGTCTGTTGTACTTTATTGGGAATCTTCTGTTCATCGACCATGTTATACATGTCATACAGCTTTAGTACCTCAGATATGACAGATGCGTTGGAAGGACCAGATTGTTGTGGTGATGAGACTGTAGAAGAGAAATTAGCCATGAAGATGGTTTGAGCAGTGGGTTCATCATCAACGTCTGAGTCAAAAGCATCACAGTCATCAGCTTGGAAGATGTTGAGATCATTTAGTGCCAAGTCCTGAACTGGTTGATCATCCACATCAGCATCAAACGTGTTCCCCTCATCCCCAACAAGAAACAATAACTCTTCTTCGTCCAAAGCTGCTCCATTCTCTTGAGCTTGCATCAACAGCATCTTATCTTTGAAGTAGTCAGAATTCTATGGACGCTTTGGTTGAGTGCAGTTCCTTGCTATGTGTCCTAGTCCACCACAGTTGTAACATTTGATTTGCCTTCCCTGTCCCTGATTAGCATTCCCAACTCTGTTCTGTATGTTACCTCGACCAATGTTCCTTTGATTCACATTCTGCCTTCCCAGAACATTCTGAACCACAACCCTTCCATCTTCCATTGATGCTTGATTACGTGGATTAGATGGAGTTCGAAATTGGTTGTTGGTTTGAGGGAGTGTTGCTCTGAACTGTTGGACAAGTAAAGAAACTTGGTTGGAGAGATTATCAATCATCTTGTTAGTATGAGAGGATCCTGAGTCCAGTTGGGTGTTCACAGCCAATGGTGGGTGCAAAGATGATTGAACAAATGATGTCTGATTCTGTGATGAAGAAGGATGGTGATAAACTTGATCAAGTGAGAATTGATTGAACGGCTGAACATTTGAGACAAGTGCAAGTAGATCATTAGTTGTCGTTGGATTGATTCTTTCCCTTAATTGACGATCATAGACAACATGATTTTCATGTTGTTGTAAGTAAGCATACGGATTTTCATAATTCGTCTCTCTCAATCCTTTGTTGAGCTTCACGGCTGTGACAAATCTATCTCACTCGGGTGACATGTTGTTCACAAACTTAGAATTAAGCTGGATATTTGGCATTGTCATCCTAATGATCCTCATATCATTCACAAGCTTGTGAAATCTCACATAATAGTCAGTGATGTTTTCACCAGGATTCATCTTGAAGTGCTCAAACTCATCATACAACTGAGATTCATGATCTTCTTTGGTCAGTTCAGATCCAGCCATAAGCATTTTAACATTGTCCCAAACAGCTTTGGCTTCAGTGTTGAAGTTGATAAGCTTGTAAACGTCTTTGGGAAGTCCTTGAATCACAATGTTAGAAGCTCTAATGTCTGCATCATTACGCTTCTTCTCCTCCTCATTAAGATCGTTGTAATTACGTGGCTTGTCGATTCCAAGAGTGACAGTTCCATCCTCAGCGGTTGTGACAGCATCTCTAGTGATGCCCAATTGAATAGGTCCTTCATCAATGGATTTAAGAATGTTAACCCCATTCTCTTTTCCCAAGCAATAAATTCGTATTCTTTGTGCCCATGATTCATAATCCGTCCTATCAAGCATAGGAGGGCGGGTATCGGACCCGACAGCTTGAATTTCATCAGAAGAAGTTCTTGCCATGATGTTAACTTGCACGGGATTTTACAATTCTATGATTTAAACCGATAAATAGATTCTTTCGCGGGATTTTACAAAGATCAAGAATAAACCGTGATTTGATTACTTGAATGTGTTATGATGAAAGTTGTTGGATCGGTTAAAGGAATAGTGATTGTATGGTAGGGATGAAGGTTGGTTAAATTAGATGAATTGTTGTTTAGTTAAGTTGTGATTGAGTTAAGGTATTGGTTTGACCAAATCTCAATGATCAAATCGCAGACACCTCAAATCACAGAAACTCAAATCACAGAAACTCAAATCGCTGAGACTCAACTCGCAACTCCTCAACTCGCAACAATCATCAAACCGTAAGATATGATCAAATCGCAACAGAGAAAATTGCAACAAATCAAATCGCAATACTTCAAATCGCAGCGGAGCATATCGAAACAGAGCAAATCACAAAACTTCAAATCGCAGCTTGATCAAATCGCAACAGGGCAAATCGCAACTCACAACAGACAAAAATGTCCCTTTCTTGTGATTTTGTCTTCTTTCCCCTTTTTAGCTAAATAATAAATCGCAGTACAAAAACCTGCCAAATCGCAACACTAACAATCCTAATCTAACTCAAATCGCAACTACGAAACATTAACTGAGACTCAAATCGCAACCTAGAACAACTTCAAAACACCACTCGAATTGACTCAAACACACCAATAAACGGATGAAACAATCTATCCAAACACTAAACTAAGCTCATACAACAACCCTAATCATGAAAGTACAAACATATCACAAATCTAACTACAAACAAAGCTAACACTAGGTGTTTTTAAGCTTATATGTTCAACCCAAACTAAAAAAAACCACAAAACCAAGCTACAAATTCGAGTACCCACAATCTAAGTGATCAAACCATGGCTCTTGATACCAATTGTAATCTACTCATAAATCAAACATGTATGGTTCTTTGTGGTTTAGCCGAATTAGAGAGAGAAAGAGATGAAGTGGGAACCTTTAGAGAGAGAAAGTGAGAAGTATTAGATTGAAATAATGAAAGGTCCAACCCTCACCCTTGGTGGGAAGAGGGTATTTATACAAATAACATAAACGCCCCGTGTGGGCTATGGAGCGGGTTTACAGTGGGTAAAGACCCGACCCGACTCCATGGATGATACGGTATCTAAACTAAACTATTAAGCCTACGAGCTAATTAATGCTAGTGAGTACTCGGGGTGACCGAGTCTTTCATATGAATATTTATATTCCAAACAACACATATACTCATTCTCTTTCCTCTTCACTTACCTTTACACCTGCTCTAAATCAAACCCGAAATTAAAATCAAAATCAAAATCAAAGTTTAAACCCTAACCTTAAATTCTGTATTCCAATTTCAATAAAGGGATCAATCTACTCAAACCCTAGACACTGCCATTATTAATTAGTGAAGACCTACATGGAAAATCTAAGCAGATACTTTGATGCAAAGATAACTATTCGTTCCAAGGTACATTATCTAGAAACGATTAAAGGTAAGTTGGGAAAGAATTAATCTTGAATTAGCCTATTCCGAGAAAGTGTTTTCGCTCCATGGTTAGATATACCCCCTTGTCATGCAAATGATAACTATTTGCTAAACTTCTTTTTACAGCACCAGGTATATATCTCAAATTTGCTTGATCATTGCCCCCCATTACCTACAGAATTGGGGATAATGTTTTGCAATTTGGTCGTGGGGAGTTTCTATTGATGACTGGTTTTGTTTTTGGTCCTTTTCCTGACCATGTAGAAGTTGATAATAGCCCGTTTGTTTTGCAACTCTTTCCTGAAAAAAAAAAGTTTCAGAGAAAGGTTACTGTGAAAGGTACTGAGCTTTCAGCTATTTTGGAAAACGATAAACAATTTGATGCATTATCAAATGAGGATGCGGTTAGAGTTTGCCTGTTGAAGGTGGCTAAGATCATATTCAATGGTCGTGGACCTTGGTACAATGTTCCTAATCATTTTTTTCAACTGGCTGAGGATTTTTCTGTTTGAAATGCCTATCCATGGGGGGAGTTCTTGTGGAGACGTTTCTACGTCAATTTAGCAAATGTGGTTCCTAGACATTATGAAGTGTATTACAAGAAGAAGCAGGACTTAACCCCAACTAAAACTGCCACATATAATCTATGTGGTTTTATTTGGGCTTTTAAGGTTTGATTTTGGGAAGAAAAAAAAAATTGTAATTCTTGTCGTGTTTTCGTGTACTAAGAATAACATTAGTTGTATTGTTTTCATGTTAGATATGGATTCTTGAGAGTTATCCCAACAGCAAGTCATGGTGGAACAAAGACCCGAGTAAGATCCCACTTGGTCTTTCATGGTCAAAGGGTAAAACATTCCGAAAACGTGATTATAATCTACTGTTTGGTCCGGTATGCATTTCCATTATTTTTTGTTATTTGTCAAATAAGTTACGACTTCTGTATATTTGTTTTTGACATTACAATAATTTGTTACCCAGGGTTCAAATCCAATATTGGAACTTGTTCCAACTAGTGAAGAAAGGTTGCAACCATGGTTTGTACGTAGTAATGATTATTTTATGGAGCTGGATCTTATTCAAAGCCAAGTAGCAGACGTTGCAGATGATGCCTTTGTTGAAAGACTAGACGTTGATGTCGAGGTAAATTGTAAATTTTGAAATTTTTTTGTTTAATCCTAAACCCTTTAAACATTGAGACATAAAATATTCATGTACATTTGCAGAAATCATAATAAATGCAGGTAGAAATATGCCATTTGATGAAATCTGTACTTGATACCTAAATAGACAACTATACTTAAAAATAGTTAACCTATATAGACAACTATATATGCCATTTGTGTATATGTAATTCAAAACATAAGATTAGGGCCTCAACTATAAACCCTTTTAAGCATTAAAGTCCTAATAAATGTAGCTAGTTGACAAAAGGTTTAACTTTAATACCTATTGATGAGGCGAAAAGTGTACCGCTTTTAAGGGGTCATTTAAGCCCGAAATCGTATTTATTTGATCAAATATTGCCCTAAATCGTTCCTTTTGTCATTTTAGGTACTTTTGAGGAGAAATCTGGAAAAGGAGGCATTTTGGACGTTTTTGGAGCATTAAAGTGAAGAAAACGGCAAAGTCTCAAGAATCGGCTAAAAGTTACTCTTGACGGCGTCACAATTAACATGGGACGGCGTCATGCCTTGGCAAGAAAAGTTGGATGTGAAATTTACTCATGACGGGCCAGTGAGTTTGCATGAGAATTCTGACGGCGTCACGCTTTAACTAAATCAAGGGCGTCACGGCTTAAATCATAAGGGGACGGCGTCACGTTCATGATCCGACGGCGTCAAGCCTTGATAAGCCAGAATGGATTTTGGTAGAGCTAAAGAGGGACGGCGTCAAGATGGTCATCCGGGAACCCTAAAAGCGGCGAGGTGACGGCGTCACAATCCATAAGGTGACGCCGTCAGATGTCAAAGTCTATATATAGTTTTCTAATTTTTTGTCATGAAGGGGAGCTTAGTGTGTGGAATTTTGGGATAAAACCCTAAGACGATTTTAGCTACTTTTTCAGGGCTTCTTGCCTTGAGATCTTCCATGTTTCATTGAAAGATAAGTTATCAATTAATCATTCAATATGTCTATGTGTTGTTTGATTCTATCTTATGCTTGTCTTTTGTTTAACATGTTAGGCTAATTTTATCTTGTGTTTGCTTAGATCTAATGAAACCTAGCTATTGATTATTGGTTGTTAGTGTGTTATTAGTTGTATTGGATGATTGTTTATCTATGTTAGGCTTAAGAAAACTGGCTAACTTCCTATTCGGTAACTTGCTTGAACGTCTTAAGAAACATGAACCAAACGCGTACTAAAGGTTTTTATGGTTGTATTTAATGCACAAGCGAATTCTAGTGATCCCATGTTAGGAGCTTCCTAGCCGGCTCGACATAGGAGTGAAGTAGGAGCTTGTAGAGTTTGGGGAAGTAAGTACGCCACCCCACGAATGGTATTAAGGAATACACCCGTCATCCACGCGACTAATACACACTAATTAACCGGTAAAAGATAGTTAGGGAGTAAGGAAATCTAAGTAAACACATTTCTCTACACATAAGTTTCTCACCACTTTTCATTTTTGTTATTTTATTTTATTTGCATTTGTAGTAATTTGGGTTAGTTGACTAGCAACTAATTCCGCCCACTCCTTCAAAACCCGAGATTTTACTTGCTTTCATAAAATTATAAAAACATAAAAAGAATCTTCCTCAACCCTTAGACCTAATTAGAGTAGCCTTTCACACCTAACGAACACTATTCCCTGTGGAGAACGATCAATCCCCCGTACTTACCACTACACTATACTACATCGGTCAGGTACACTGCCTGGTGGGGTTGTAAGCCTCTTGAGATCCCTCGAGAGGTAAAACCTGTTGTAAGGTTGCAAAACCCACGCATCAAGTTTTTGGCGCCGTTGCCGGGGAATAGTTATTGTTTAGGTTGAATTGTTATTTCTATTAGGTCTACTCACTAGATTCCTTTCTAGTGAGATTTTTATTTTATTTTTTTAGGTTTTCTTTAGTCTATCTATTTTTCTTTGTGTGTTTGTTCGTAATTTCCATTGACTCTTCCGTTCACCATTATGGAGAACGCGAATCCACCATACTACCAACCACGTAATTCACCCACTCCATATGACATCTTGATGTTTAAACAACATAAAGATGAACCTCTCTATGATGCATGGACTCGTTTTAAATATTTACTCCAAAAAGTCCCTCATCATAACTTCGATTTTTGGTCCCTAACTCAAATCTTTTACAATCATGTCGACCGACATGCCCAAAGGGACATTTACCATATTGCCGGCAGGGATCTTAGGGAATTAAGTGCTGAGAAAGCATGGGAAGCTATTGAAGAGTGTGCCCAATATTATTATATAGTAGACAACCCAACAAACGTTAGTACAAGTCAATTGACCACAAATTTCGAGGATCATGAAACAAGTTTGTTTGGGGATGAATATGTTAGTGTTGAGATACCTAAGTGGTTGTCATGTAATGCCATAGTACAAAACGAACACATAGGTGACCTTGATGTGATGGAGGATTTAGCCGAACATGATCACATTAATCAAAAAGACCTAGGTTTTATGATCGATGACGTTGAATCTCAAGAAACACATGATGAATCTTTTAGGCAATTTGTATATAGCAGTCAGAATATTGAGGATGATCCTTATGATTCGGACATAGAAGTTGAGATGCCTAGAGAAGCACTTGAGATACTTGGGAAAATGTTAGGGTTAGATCCTACTAAAACACATGATGAGGATATAGGTGATCTTGACATAAGAAATGATGAGGTAAGTAACATAAGCCCACCAAGTACCCCACAAGTCCTACCATCATTTGAGGCATACACACCACCCATGACTTACCCGGAAGAAGTAGAAGAGACTATAGGAACCCCAATAGAGGTAGAGCCCTTGGACCAAACAAAACTAGAAGAAATAGGTTTGAATACTTGTAGTCATAACCTTTCTTTTAGTTCTATGGAAGTTCCTAGTTTTGATGAACCGGAGCCTCAACCAAAACCGTTACCTAATCTTCCATCCTTAAATGTGAACTTAGGAATTGAATTAGGTCCCGATCCACCCATCAAACCATGTAGTCCGGGTAATCTTAAGTTTAAGGTAGTAGACATTAAGCCTTGTAGTGAGGAAGCTAATATAGGAGTGAACCATGACCTTACATACTTACATCACCCATTCATGATAGATCACAAGAAACACTATGGGTTTAAACCGGGTTTATTAGGTCAAGATGGATTCCCAACTAGGAATCTCTCGAAGTTGATAGAAGATGATCCCTTTTTAGGAGAAAACTTTAATTCACCCATTGGCCAAATTGAACTAGGTAAGGTTATGATGAAAGGAGCACACCCCTTTGAGCATATAATTCATCCACCACTCTTTCCTCACGTGGCATACTACTACCGAGCTGGTGTGTATCGCTACTATCACCCGCACTTAATCCTAAGTGTAGGGAAAACCTCCCCTTTATCCATTAAATAAGGGTAGAGTCAGGCTCATGACTCGAACAAAAACAAGCGCTTCTTGGGAGGCAACCCAAGCGTTACTTGCTTTATTTGCTTTGTGTGTTTATTTATTTGCTTGTTTGATTTTATTTGTTTCCGTATGTGTGTTTAATTTTTATTATTATTGATTCATGTTCAAAACTAATTTGTGAAAATGCTTTATTTTGTTTTTAACTTCGTCTTAACTACATATAAAGGTATTTTGCAAAAGATAAGTGTAAGGGAAATCTAAATCGGTTTATTAGAACAAATGAACATGAATCGTAATAATATTAAATGAACATACATATTAGTATTTGTTTGAGTCAAATGCTTGTATCGAGTCATAATGATGTTTTGCAGGAATTCCAGGAAGTAAGGTATAGGTTTTTCCAAAATTTTTCCGGAAACGTAACATGAGAATTCTGTCAGATCATTTCTGACGGCGTCAGGCTTTACAACCTGACGGCGTCAGATTTAATTTTCAGAAATTTTTGAAAGTTTTGTTTTCATAAAAAGTTTTTATTAAAATCTCCAACTTATAATCTCCAGGAATCTGCAAAATTATCATTCCACAAGCATTATATCCTTATATATAGATTTTATCCCGCCGATGTTATGCAGGTTTTCGTGTTTGTTTTCTCAGGTTCAACAGGTTATTTTGGACAAGGAAATGTTTTAAATCAAGCTTATGGCGATGCATTAGTCATGGAGCTTCAACATTCTCTTTGGAGGAAGATTTAACCGTGTAATTTCATTATCCAACGAGCGAATCAGGGGAGTATTTGATTTCATTCTTTTACTTTATGCTTTTACATCTTGTTATTTGAACATTGGGGACAATGTTCATCTTAAGTGTAAGGGAGGGTAAAAGTACGATTTTAGAGAATACTATTGCGCTTGATTTTTGTTTGTTTGATGGTAGATGTGTAATAAAACTGAGAGAAATACTTGTTAAGGTAATTTTAGTGCCAAATTTAAAATTTTTTACAACATATAGGAGTGAAACTTTGATCCTAATAAGCGTCTCATGGATAGGAGTTATATGACTAGCACAAAAACCGTACAACTAAAAAATTTTCCACCCCCAAATATGTGAGGTTCGCCCCTAGAATTGGTAGGAAAAGCATTTATGCTATGATGTGTGTACCGGTAGCACTTAGATTCTAGAACTTGCGTTAGGACCATTCCAAGGCCACAAGTGAGACTACATTCGTGTAGTTAGATTTACTACATGATAAGAGGCATTAGGATTAACCCATTGTTTTACACCTGTGTTTTTGTTATAATTACATTGGCTACATTGGTCAAGTAATTCTCCCACACCCTTTGCGTTGTACTCATTTTTAGTACACGATACCCCTAGTACACCCCTCAGAGCCTATCTTTTCGTTTCGACCTTTAAGCATTTTACTTAAAGGAAGAATTTGTTACACCCCACTAAAATGTACACCCAAATCGCCTTAGCCTACCTTGTATGCACTCATTTTTAGTGCATTATTGTGACAACATTTGTTTAAACCCAAGTTAATTATCTAGTTGATTACATGGTTGCTAAGTCGAGTCATATCCTTGTACATATTGTTTTGGGACGATTGGGACTCATGGGTAAAGTACTAGTGTAATGGAGTAATGGGGAAGAACATCATTTATTACCCCCATATGTGCTAAATGTTTTAAAAGTACTCCAAGTTTTTCAATTATCTTAATTCGAGTAATTAGAAT
Source organism: Artemisia tridentata subsp. tridentata (assembly GCA_021014915.2). Lineage (NCBI taxonomy): Eukaryota > Viridiplantae > Streptophyta > Magnoliopsida > Asterales > Asteraceae > Artemisia > Artemisia tridentata. Next base: position 190,956,295 of record CP139504.1, read on the forward strand.
AGTTATTTGTAAAGTTATGTAAAAGTTCAAGTGTAAGGGGATGCAACGCCCCTATGATGTATTATTTTGGATGGTAGGGTAAAAGTGTATGTCTAAAAAAAAAAAAAAAAAAAAAAAAAAAAAAAAAAAAAAAAAAAAAATCGAAAAAAATCAAGAAAAATACAAAAAAATGAGAAAAAGAAAAATAGAAAAAACATACGGACTACCATCCCGTTTCATTTTATGTTTATTTTTATGTTTTTGTTATTTTGTTATTTTGTTTCTAGCTTAAGATCGAGTCTAGTCTTGGCTTAGCAACATTGTATAGTACATGTAATTGATCAAGATCTTTAACTCGCCACCAGTAAAATATCCCGTATCCAACAAAACCGTGTTTTCCTTTTCCCTACACCTAACGTTATAACCCATTTAAAAGCCCTCTTTGATAGTTTATCTTAGGTGCTTACGCCTAGTGGAGGAGGTTTTCGATCCTTTCCCAAGCCTATGGTAATCTATTTGCTATGACAGGTAGTGAGAGATATTTTCCGTTTTCATTTATGAGATTTATTTTGATGACACTTGAGAGATGTGAGTATCTAAACACTACTTGTGAGGTGCTAGTATATAATCTCCGTGCTTATTATGATTGAAGTAGAACGATTATTTGTTGTAATTACTTTTATGTTTGCATTAAATGACCCCTAACTTGTATTTTGATTAGAATAAAAGCGCATTTGCTTGAGGACAAGCAAATCTCAAGTGTAAGGGTATTTGATGAGGCGAAAAGTGTACCGCTTTTAAGGGGTCATTTAAGCCCGAAATCGTATTTATTTGATCAAATATTGCCCTAAATCGTTCCTTTTGTCATTTTAGGTACTTTTGAGGAGAAATCTGGAAAAGGAGGCATTTTGGACGTTTTTGGAGCATTAAAGTGAAGAAAACGGCAAAGTCTCAAGAATCGGCTAAAAGTTACTCTTGACGGCGTCACAATTAACATGGGACGGCGTCATGCCTTGGCAAGAAAAGTTGGATGTGAAATTTACTCATGACGGGCCAGTGAGTTTGCATGAGAATTCTGACGGCGTCACGCTTTAACTAAATCAAGGGCGTCACGGCTTAAATCATAAGGGGACGGCGTCACGTTCATGATCCGACGGCGTCAAGCCTTGATAAGCCAGAATGGATTTTGGTAGAGCTAAAGAGGGACGGCGTCAAGATGGTCATCCGGGAACCCTAAAAGCGGCGAGGTGACGGCGTCACAATCCATAAGGTGACGCCGTCAGATGTCAAAGTCTATATATAGTTTTCTAATTTTTTGTCATGAAGGGGAGCTTAGTGTGTGGAATTTTGGGATAAAACCCTAAGACGATTTTAGCTACTTTTTCAGGGCTTCTTGCCTTGAGATCTTCCATGTTTCATTGAAAGATAAGTTATCAATTAATCATTCAATATGTCTATGTGTTGTTTGATTCTATCTTATGCTTGTCTTTTGTTTAACATGTTAGGCTAATTTTATCTTGTGTTTGCTTAGATCTAATGAAACCTAGCTATTGATTATTGGTTGTTAGTGTGTTATTAGTTGTATTGGATGATTGTTTATCTATGTTAGGCTTAAGAAAACTGGCTAACTTCCTATTCGGTAACTTGCTTGAACGTCTTAAGAAACATGAACCAAACGCGTACTAAAGGTTTTTATGGTTGTATTTAATGCACAAGCGAATTCTAGTGATCCCATGTTAGGAGCTTCCTAGCCGGCTCGACATAGGAGTGAAGTAGGAGCTTGTAGAGTTTGGGGAAGTAAGTACGCCACCCCACGAATGGTATTAAGGAATACACCCGTCATCCACGCGACTAATACACACTAATTAACCGGTAAAAGATAGTTAGGGAGTAAGGAAATCTAAGTAAACACATTTCTCTACACATAAGTTTCTCACCACTTTTCATTTTTGTTATTTTATTTTATTTGCATTTGTAGTAATTTGGGTTAGTTGACTAGCAACTAATTCCGCCCACTCCTTCAAAACCCGAGATTTTACTTGCTTTCATAAAATTATAAAAACATAAAAAGAATCTTCCTCAACCCTTAGACCTAATTAGAGTAGCCTTTCACACCTAACGAACACTATTCCCTGTGGAGAACGATCAATCCCCCGTACTTACCACTACACTATACTACATCGGTCAGGTACACTGCCTGGTGGGGTTGTAAGCCTCTTGAGATCCCTCGAGAGGTAAAACCTGTTGTAAGGTTGCAAAACCCACGCATCACCTATACATATAGTGTATAACTAGAAGGTTTTGTACCACTTGGGGTCTATGACCATACTTCAAACTTATTTTGTCTATTTTATTAACTTTTTCCATAACATTGATAGCAATTTACATTGTTTTTTAGGTACATGCAGGTGCAGAAGATGGAGAGATACATGTAGATGCACAAGAGAGAAAGGTACAATTAGCTGGACCAGAAGAAAACTCCAAACAATCTAACTTAGCCGCTGAGGTTGAGGCCTTGAAGGCAATAGTTTTTTTGATTGATACACCAGGAGCAAATGTGGACGTGCTTACTGATGTTAAAAAAAGACTTGCAATTGTTGAGAAAGCTCTTAACATAAAACATCAAGAGGTGAGCCGTGTAAATTTATTTTTTAATCAAAACAATTACTTTGAGGATATCTTTTTTTTTTGTCACAAAAAAATGAAGAAAATATATATATTTAATGAAACAGGATTCAACCTCTATTCATGAAACATCTGAAGTAAGGCCAAATGTTGGTGATCACTTTGTTTCCAAAGTTGCAAATGTAAGATGATATTTTCAATTTGTCACGTATATGTATATTTTATTTTTGATAGTAAATTCATATTATATTTTGAATTTCAGATTTCAAGTCCTATTCATGACAATTTAGAGGTACAACAATTTGTCGATGAAGATTTAGCTTCCATAGATGCCATGGTAATATCCTTTAATATTTTTTAATCCTTTAGGTATCCTTCTTTTATTATAATTACTTTTTTTGTATATTTTCAAATTCAGACTTCAAGCCCCATCGAGAATGAAATTCATAATGAAAGCCCTATTCGTAGTCATGTTAAAGCCGAAGATGGGAAGCTGTTTGACAGTAATGATAAAAAGGTAATATTCTCCGTAATCTTAAATTTGTTTATGTTTCGTTTTCAACCCACCTATTCATATTTTGTTAATTACAGACCGTAAGCCCAATGGCTAATGTATCATGCGAGACATCAATATCTGCTTCCTCTGATAATGGCGAACATGGGAAGCTTAATTATCTTGACCCTGTCGCGTATCCATCCTCCATGTCACAACTTGAGAATTATTGTCTTTCAATTGGAGTTTTCCCGGTAGTTGATCGCATGCAAGTTGATAATCCCAGTGATATCCATTTACCTAATTTAAATGACAATTTTTCGCAATCGACTGTTGATGTACGTATGCAATTTATAAGAAATCCACACTTTAGAGTTGTTTGCTACATTCAGTTTCTTATTATATTTGTGTTTTCATGTAAACTTACAATCCCATCAGTATGATGATGATTTCAATGATACGATAGAAGCTGCTGATCATTCTCTACCTAGAGTGAAACTAGATTGTCATTCTGCTGATACGACAGAAGCGGCTGCTCAATCAATAGCTTTAGAAGATAAATCAAAAGGTCCAAATGAATTAGGAGAGTCGGTGTCTGTTGTTGAAGAGAGCAAGGCTGATGGGCATGCTTGTGATAAATATGATAATAATTGTGAGCAAGTGGGAGATGCGGTGTTGGATATTGAAGACAACATTGCGGATGGGCATGTTACTGATAATCATAACATGAAGGTGAAAAGGTAAGCGAGACTGTGTTAGATATGGAGGAGAACATTGAGGATGGGCATGTTACTGATAAACAAGATCATGATGGTGAGAAAGTAAGCGAGACTGTGTTAGATATGGTGGAGAACATTGAGGATGGGCATGCTACTGATAGAGAAGCTCATGATGGTGAGAAAGTAAGCGACCATGTGTTGGATAATGAAGAGAACATTACGGATGGGCATGTTACTGATACATATGGTCACGATGGTGAGAAAGTAAGCGAGCCTGTGTTAGATATGGAAGAGACGAAGGCTGATGAATACAAGGATGTTGAATAGAACAAGGCTGATGGGCATGTTGTTCAGACCAATGATAATGATTCTGAGAACTTAGGAGAGGCGTCGTTAGATAATCAAGAGAACATTGCTGCTGGTGAGAAAGTAATGGAGGCTGTGTTAGGTATGGAAGAGACGATGGCTGATCAGGACATGGATGTTGAAGAGAACAAGGCTGATGGGCATGTTGTTGAGACCAATGATAATGATTGTGAGAAATTACAAGATGCGTCGTTGGACAATGAAGAGAACATTGTTGCTGGTGAGAAAGTAATGGAGGCTGTGTTAGATATGGAAGAGACGAGGGCTGATGAGAAAGGTGATTATATTGGTCAAAAGTTAAAAGAAATGGTATCTGATAATGCAAATGAGACAATAAGCAAGACGGTTTTTGACAAAATCGACTAGGATGTTGAGAAAGCAAGAAACGTTGTTTTTCTTAAATCTGAAAAAAAAAAAAAAAAAAAAAAAAAAAAAAAAAAAAAAAAAAAACACTCGTCAGGAGGTTGTGAAAGAAGGACAAGTCAATAAGCCTTTGACTCAAGTTCCTGAGGTAATTTAATATATGACCACATTATTTCTTTTATTATAAATATCAAAGGTCAATAACGATGTTAATATCAATGTTGAACTGTGCGTACAGGAAACTTTCAAGCGTCCTAAAAGGAAGAGGAACCTGGGTGAGGCTCTACAAACACCCTATGATGGCGAACAAAAAAAGAAACGATGTAAGCCGAATGTCACCAAAAAGAAGACTACTCAGTTGAAACAAGATGTTGAACCAAAGAGGACGAAACAGGTTGGTAAGTCTTTGAAGGACCCCTATGTGAACCTACCAACTACAACTCCACAAGCGCCCAAAAGGCGTTCCAAAAGACTCAATGAAGTAATTACTTTCCCCCTGTCTTCATAAACGATGGTGTATAAAGTCAGTTGGAACCTTGGGTAGAGGTATACCACAACTTAACTTAATTGGTCATATAGGATTCTGGTAATTAAAGGTACTAGATGATGCATTAATATGTTTTATTTAAAAAAAAATTCAGAATCTGTCACGTCCGGCTGGTTTCCTTACCAACAAGAAGGTAACTAACAAGGTAATTAAGCCATAATGTATGGAGATTTATCTGAAAAAAGGTTTAAAGTCAGCGCATACATTTCTTTGGGGTAAATTCGACATATTTGTTCATCGTCAATTTTGGTTAGCATTGGTGGGACATGGCAGAGGTAACAAAAGAGGATGGCTTGGGGATGAGGTACTAAATTAATCAGTTGGTGTCTGTGTTTTCATAAATATTTAATTAATTTACATAATACAATGGCTTTATATTTTAATAGTTTAACAATGTGATTTTTATATAAACCTTACAGCATTTGGATCTTTGGGTTGATCTATTATGGTAATTCAGACCGTCCAATGCTGATTGGGCTATGGCCAGTCCATTTTTCTCATCTACTCTTCTCCAGGGAACTATGCGTCCCTACTACACCACCGGAGAATGGTATCCTTTGCCATGGTCTAGCGTTGACAAGGTGGGTATATAAACGCCATTTTTTCTTGCAAATATTTGTCATTTTTTTATGTAATCATAGTATTTTTGTTTTCAAATGTAGGTCTACTTTCCTGTTAACGTTCCATCAGACCACTGGTTTCTCGCACAGTTAGAAATTAGTACTGGAGTCATAACTATTTACGATTCACTTGGTACGCCAGACCCAGAGACCAGAAAGGACAATTTAAAGATGAGGGCCACTTTCAAGATAATGCTCCCAAAGTATCTAGAGTCGTGTAAAGTTTTCGAAGCCAAATCCATATCTGCTTCAAATTATAAGATCACTTTTCGAGTGGCTGATAATGTCCCTGGACAAGCTAATCAATATGGTGACTGTGGAGTTTGGGTATGCATTTTTTTGCACAGGTTGGGTAATAACTTGAGTATGAGGGTTGATGATCCTCTTCAGGTAGCGTTAGCGTATCGAGAGCATATGGTCAGGTACTTTTGGAAGTATAAGGTGTTTGTTAATACAAAGGGTGAATAGATTATGATTTCTATGTTGGTTGTAATTTTTTGGTAGTCTGAACTAATGTAACTTGGTCTGAGATGGTTGAGTCATGGTAGGATGTATGTTTAACTATTGTAGGTTTTTGTATATTGATTGTACATTTCTGTAAGCACTACTTTAACTATTGTAGGTTTGTGTATATTGATTGTAGGTTTCTGTATATTGATTGACTGTTTAACTATGTAGTGCACCCCAACTGTGAATGCATGTGATGTGCACTAAAAAAAAGACATTAACTTATAAACAACCATTACCAATTTACTACAACCCAGTACATAACACTTGTTGCTAAAAAAAAAAGCAATGAAGAGAACAACCAAAGAGAAAACAAATACAACTTTGTCATGAACTTTCACTTTTGACTTGATAAAAGTCAACTCCTCCGACATTTTCATCATCAGTTCATTTTGTGAAACTGCAACAGCTTCATTGGAAACTGTACTCTTTCCCATCTTCTTGTATATCTTCTTTTCCTCATGTTCTTTGTAAAACAAATCTTTGTAGTATTCACTTGGTAGCTCCGGGTCTATGAACCCATAAAATTTACATTTCTTTTCCTTGTCCTAAACAAATTATGCTTTACATTCACATATTCAACATAACAATTTAAAAAAGTATAATAAAATTTTAGGATAATAATCTTACCCATATGGGACAAGCCTTGAATCTTCTACCAGAATTTGTTGGGGTCCAAGAAGTTTGTTCTTCGACTAGTAATGGTTTTGGACATACGCAATGTGTAGCATTGATGTAGTATTCCATGGTCTTTTGATTTGATTTGGAAGTGGAAGAAAAGGAAGCCATTCTTTGAATGATTTGCCAAATTTTTTGACAAGCATATATAGATAGTAAATGAGAGGGAAAACAAAGTTTGGAGGGAAATATAGAGTGCAAATGAGAAGGAAATGAAAGTTTGGAGGGAAATTTTTAAGCGACTTTTCAATTAAGCGACTAGATAGTACAATTATAAGTGATTGGTACTTGGGTTTCTACACAATCCCACAACACAAATCAGGCAAAATTGGTGATATTTTCACAGGCCAAATAAAATGAATTCAACTAATTCCTCAAAATTCAAAGTTTTATTGGAATTTCAAAAATCAATTCGTGGAGTTTTACTTCCAGTAAACGTTAATTACCTCAACTTCGTAAAGTATGTCAAGAAAAAATACGAGATTACAGATAAGAGCGTCAGTTTACACTACATATCTGGATCCAACAATATTGATGTATGTGACGATGATGACGTTGCCTTCTTTGTTACTGAAATATGTTGTAAGCATACCATGGTTCAGATACTATTCATCAAACTTATCGAGCAAACTTTGGAGGTAAAACCGTCTTCTTTTTCTAAGCCTCTTGATATCGATCTTAATGTTTGTTTGTTACTTGAAGAATGTGATTATCAAACACCGACAGTTGAAAATCATAATAATGAGCGCGCGGGCGAACACGTGAATGACGATGTTCAGCCTCGTTGGCAGAAATGCACATTTGAAAATATGCCTATCCCACTCCATGCACCTGATCCTAGAATTAAAATGGTTAATACCCTTAAACACACTGTGATATCTAAAGTAAAGTAGGGTGGTCGGTTTGATGATAAGGAAACATGCATTTATTCAATAGGAATAAAAGCTTTAACTGAACGTTTTGAGTATAAGTTAATTAAGTCTAGTAAGACTAGGTTCAGTGTAAATTGTGTGGAAAAGGATTCCAACTGGAGCATTCACACACGAAAAAGTATTATAACACATAAATTCTATGTGTCAAGCATTAACGACGTGCATACATGTTCCCGAACCAGAATTAATCCTAATCATCGAAACGCTACCCAAAAATTATTTGGTCGCATACTTTTGGACAAATTGAAGGATAGCAGAAGGATCTATACAGGTAAGGACATACAAAAAGATTTGAATATTGAGTGGAAAATTGACATTACTTATAAACGAGCTTAGGGTGGGAAAAACATTGCATTACAGTTGGTAAACGGTTGCCCTATGGAATCTTTTGAGCAGTTACCATATTATTGCTATAACTTATAGTTGGAAAATGAGGGGACGGTAACACACATTGAGACAGATGATGAATATCGATTTAAGATGTTATTCATAGGGTTCGGTGTTGCGGTAAGCTTCTCTTAAATTCTCTTAAATTTTTACCTTCATTATTATGTACATAGTATTCAATAACCAATATGTTCTTTAATAAAATAGATTTGGAGCTTCTTGGGTTTTTTGCGGCCATTGATAATAATTGATGCCGCACATCTTAAAGGGAGATACCTTGAAACAAATATGGTTGCTGTTGGAATGGACGGAAACAACCAGATCATACCTATTTCCACTGGTGTTTGTCAAGGTGAGACCAATGAATCATGGTCTTGGTTTATGAGTAAACTTAAAGAATGCATTGGTGATGTTACCGATTTAGCCATCATCTCTGACAGACATCCGACAATTCCACATGCATGTAGTACCATTTTTCCTAATGCCTTTCATGGGTATTGTTGTCGTCATTTAATGATGAATTGCAATTTGAAGAGTAGAAAGTGAAAGGCTATATATTGGAGGACATGCAAAACATACACAGAGGGGGAGTTTGATGATTCGATCTATGAGATTCAAGGCTTAAAACCTAAAGTTCATAGAAAACTAGAAGAAGTTGGATTTGGTAAGTGGTCACGGGCTTATTGCCCTGCAAATAGGTACAATTATTTGACCTCAAATAGTGCAGAATCAGTAAACTCTTTGACCGCAAATGTTCGGAAAGTTCCAATAACCATGCTAATGGAGTACTACAGAAAGCTTCTACAAACTTGGTATTGTGATCGTCGAGCAAAATACAAAGGTAATTCTTAAAAAATGTGTATTATGTTTTGTTTAACATTTCATATATGTAAGAGTATTTTATTTTTTAATTTTAGATGCACCAACGGATGAACTTACTGATTGGGCAGCTACAAAAGTAAACGATAGAATGGTAAAGAGCGCTACTTGGGTTGTTAATGGGATTGAGATGTTCAAAATGTACCAAGTTACTGATTCACGAGAAGTTCATATTGTTGACTTTGATAAAAAAGGATGCAGTTGCCGTAAATGGCAACTATCAGGTTTACCCTGTGGGCATGTTTGTGTTGTGTCTAGAGCTGAAGGTTTGAATAACAATAGCAGTTAGGAGTTAAAATGGTTTAAGAATACAGCACTCAAAAATACATACCAAGAAAAGGTGTATCCTTTAAAAGATATGAAACAGTGACGTACTCCTGATGACTTGCAAGTGGTAAAACCACCGCTTATGGATAAGCGGCAAGCTGGAAGGCCAAAAGAGAAAGACCGTATCCGATCACAGGGGAAGGAACCAAAAAGCACAAAATGTATGAGGTGTGACAAGAAAGGACACACAAGAAAGTCATGTACTGTACCATTGGTCCAAAAAAAGGTAATTGTTTTTCTTTAGTGTAATGTACACATTTTTGTTATTTAGTTTATAGTATAATTGATGTTTCAACTAACGTTACATCTCAGAAACGTAAAAGAAACACAGAATCGTGCACCCCTACTAACGAGGAGGCAGTGGAACAACAAGGACAGGAAGTACAAAACACTCGTGAAGCTGTCGAACGGAGAGCACCAAATGCTGAGTCAAACAACGCTTTTATATGGAATTGTGAATCATCTACTCCTCAAAGCAACATTCCTAACAACAACAGTCAGTCACAACCGGGGTCGTCAAATAATGTCAACGTTCCTAACAACAACAGTCAGTCACAACCGGGGTCCTCAGGTCATTTGAACTTTGCTCATTTGGATGATTTCAAGCGTATTACATGGAAGTTGTAACTTATCATCTGAACTATGATAGCATAAATTGTGATATGATATGTGCCTGCCTAATATGCCTTTCTTATTTTTGTGTGAGCTGTCATGTATGGTTATCTCAGTTGTTTGTAAGATATTGCATTCAATAAAACTTGTTATTTATGTTCAATAAATGTTGAATACTTACTTTTTTGCTTGTTTGGATTTGTTGGATTGTCTTTTAACTCCGTAATCTGATGTACATTCATCTTGTTTCTTGGTCTGAGACGAAACAGGCAAACCTGTCGCATTTCAATTTAATTTAAGTTAGCGCTTGTTTTTTTATCAGCGCACCAGCATCTTAAAGTTCACACAACATGAGTATACCTTTTTAATTGCTTTACTGCTTGCTATTCCAAGTTCATCAATAACGTTATCCTGTCCAATCATAAGCATTTCAATTTTAAGAACAAAACATTTATTAGTTTTGAAGCTAAAGGTATCATCTCAGTAAGATTAGTGAACTTGAATCTGATCTACAAACTTGTTCTGAATTCATCTTGTTCAACTCAGTCCACCCAGTTCTCATAACTTATGTCTAATATCCATAGTTTGTTAACAATACTAAAACTATAAAAACATAAATAAAGTAACAAAACAGTAATTGCAAATACATACTATCATCAAATTATATTGATAACAGCATAATTACTTAATACACAAACATGATTATCATTGATAACCATGTAATTACATCATAATACTTCAAACTAAGACGCTTCACAACCAAACCCTAACATAACATCACTTGCCCAAAAGCTAACCATTAAATTACATAACTTGCCCAAAAGATATGCACCACACCTAACCAAACCCTAACATAACCTAAAACCCCAAATTAACATCTACAAAGCATAAATGACTGACCAACAAAAGAAACCCTAAAAACCACAAATGCAACACATCAATGTTCCATCATCTCCAGCTTGTCAATGAAGGCAACCAAATCACGAATGCGCACACGCTTTTGTGAAGCAACAAGGACCAGCCTAGCAACGCCACACAGATCTTCAGTATTCATTCGCCTCATGGCGTCAATACTTTTCAGAGATGAATCTGACCCACAAAGAAGGAGAAGTTCCTCAATCGTTTTACCCCTACGATCAACACGAGCACTGATTTCAAAAGCTTTGGACCTAAGATCTGATTCATCATGAACAGTGTCTTTAAGTTCTTCCCAGTAATGTACAAGCATCATGTCTTTAACTAGCCTTGATTTGGCAACTTTTGCTAATTGATCGCAAATTGGTAGGGAGGTAGCCATTTTTTTTTATAGAGATTGTGATTTTATTTTGGAACAAATTTGGTAAGAGAAACTGTGGTGGATGATCAAATGAATGAGTAGATGTTTATATAGATAAGTAATGATGAAACAAAAAATATCTGTAACATCGAGACACACAAAAACTGAACAAGCGCCTCTTCCCTTTTCCCATGCAAAGAATTTTGTACACTCAAACGTTTTAAAATTTTCGTTTTCTTCCTTTTACTTTTTTTTTTATTTTATTTTTATTTTTATTTTTTATTATTTTATTTTATTTTTTATTTTATTATTTTTTTTTTATCAATAGACATAAAACTTGTAGTGATTTTCAATTTTGGTATTATAATGTTTATAGAATGGAAAAATGTTGTATTTTTAAAAATAATTACACAACAATCTTTTAGAAAATAGGTAACCAAAAAGCACAAAAATCTTTTATTAAGTACAAGACCCTATTAAACTAACATAACAAAAAGCACAAAACAGAAAAAAATTTAAAAACCTTCAAACAATTACCAAAACAACAATTATTTTTTAAAAATAATTACACAACAATCTTTTAGAAAATAATTACACTACAAAATATTTTGGTGTTTGGGTAATAAGTCACTTTAATAAAAAATAATAAAATGTCGCTTAAAAAAAGTCACTTGAATCTAAGTACAATTATGATTGACTTGTTTTCCCTGACAGCAATGAAGTCATCATTACATGCCACTTGCACCCTAGCAGGTCATATCAATTCAATGCCATTGACTAGGGGAACACAAAGAGTTGGATTTTAGAAAGTCGCTTATATACACCCTAAAAAGTCGCTTATGAGACTTTTTTTCCGCGTTTTTTTCTTTCACCCATCAAATAAAGATGAGCAACCAAAGGTCTAAAGTGTGGAGAAAAAGTCCATTTAATACTTGAAAAAATTGCTTAGAAACACACACAAATCCTAAACCAACAAATCAACTAACAATAGTTGTGTACCCATTTGCGACTGATAAGGAGGAGTATGAGAAAGTGTTAGACAACCCTTTTCTCTTTGACCTAGTCCTCGAAGGTTTTGGTGCCGAACCAATTTCTGAATACGGTTCCTATAGGCAAGTAGATGATCGGACGAGGGTCAAGATTCTCAATTGGCTGAGGGAAAAAGAATTCTACTATGATGAGCTTTTGGGAGTTAATGAGGAGAATCAAGAGAATGATGATCCCGGCTTATAAGAGGTTTATGCCTTGGAAAACAGGATTAAAAATCTTGAATATTTTTTTCAACAACTAAAGGAAAGAAAAGCAAAAAAAAAGTTGTGGTTCAAGCAAAAGGAATTGAAGAAATATCAATGAAAAATGTTGTGTTATGGTTGATCTACGTTTTAATTTTTGTTTTGTTTTTAATCTTGTACTTTGGTTCTTGTGGATCATCTGAATGTAATGGTTGTCATGAAAAAATATCAATGGAAACTTTGGTAACAATAACAGTGTACAACTAACTTACAAACTGAAATATGTAAACAAGTTCACAAGGAGTACTTAAACAAATTCACAAACTGAAATATTTCATGCGCGAGGTTTGCATCCCATGAAGAACCAATAAATTGTGTATTATATGTGTATTGATTGTGTAAATATTAATTTGTATTTAAATGAATGGAAACTTATTTTCGAGTACGAAGAACCAATGTAGATGACAAACTTTTATTTATTACATAAACAAAGCAGAGTACTACATTGCAAAGACAATAAAACTGCGATACAGAAAATAAAACACATTGATTAAAAAACGTAACGTTAATCCTAGTGATTCCAAGTTTCAGAGTTGTCTGAGTGATAACCATCATCGTAAGGAGACCAGTTCGCAAACCTTCCCTCTTCCCACTCTCGTTCCAAAATGTTAAACAGGTCGTCATTACGCTCTTGTTCTTCCCTTGCTTCCTGCTCCCTAAGAACAGCTTCCTCCCGTGCTTCTTGTTCTTCTGTTTGTCTCAATACTTCTTCATCTTGGAGAAATAGCCGTTGCTGTTCCTCATTCAACTGAAACGGATTTTGTTCTTGTTCCTCAACCGGTACCTCAATCGGTACCTCAACCGGTTCCTCTTCTGTTGGGAATAACGGGAAGATATCTGCTGGTGGAGTGTTAACTGTGTTTTCTTGTGACATTCTTGAGAGAGTTTGATTAAGTTGTGTGTGTGAGATGTGTTTTTTGATTGAAAATGTAGTGGGTATATATAGGGAAAAAAAGATAGGGTTTTGTTAATTTTGAATTTGAATTTTGAATTTTGAATTTTGAATCCTCCCACTCGTACATTGAAATTTTTTATTTGAATTTGAAATTGAATTTGATTATGAATTTGAGTTTGATTTTGAATTTGAAATAAAATTTGAATTTTGAATTTGAATTGGAATTTTGAATTATTCTGCTCGTACTTTGAATTTATTTGTTCTTGACCATACACAAAAGCTTCTATATACTTTACCAAATAAGTTATTACGATCGTAGTTCATTTGTTATAGACAAACGGCTATATTATCTTTTAAATAACATACCATAACACACTTCTATATCTAACCATTTTTAAAAATTGTTTCGAAGCCCAAACATCGAAAATGAATACTCGTTGGTCAATGGAAGATGAAAACTTGTAGCGGAAGTTTGGGTCGAAGTTTCCCAAGACTTAACAGTGTAACGGGGGTTAGTTGTGATAAGGGGAACTCACGACACCAAGTGCTCTTATGTAACACATAGTTAAAAAAAGTCGCTTAAAAAATATGAAACAAAAATGTATGGGTTGGATCGGCTCGAACCTGAACACTATTGTCAAATATATTTTATTATAACTAATTGCCCTTTAGTTTGACGATTTGTTTAGTTATTTGAAGCACAAAGACACAACACACAAATAACTTGAAAACTAGAATGTAAGATACATTAAATACTGCAAAAGATGCATTAGTTTACAAAAGATGCAACAAAAAATGTGTCCACATGCATTTGTCCAGCTACATTACACTTCCAAAATGGTCAAACTTATAAGCCCTGCTCATCTGGATGTTTTTTATTCTTTCTGATCTCCGACGATTCTTGTGATAAATTATTTGACCATCTATGTATGCCTTTTCCATCCACTTCTAATGATGCAATATGAAAGCTCCGACGATTCTTGTGATAAATTCTTTGACCATCAGGTAGTTGAATATGAAAGCTCCGTTGCCACAAAAAAATATAAGTAGACTCGGCTAGCATGGTGGATTAAGCCTGTTAATTTAAGATATCATTATTATACATATACAAATATAGCATCTGGATATACAAATATGTTATTACAAATGCAAATAATACTTATCTGTTTTCTGTTATAGCAGTGTAGTAACATGTCAAATGAACTCAAACATAGCCATAAATATGGTTTATGCCTCAGAATACGGTAGATGAACATCGAACTACTCTTCATATAGACAATAACAAAGCATTAATGATGGATGAACAGACACCAAAGCAACTTAGTATTACTCAACTTTGGTCTTTCACAAAGCAACGTAGTATTACTCAGCTCTGGTCTCTGTTCATCCATCATTGCTGCTTCATCATTTTTTGATACTTGAAGGTTTGTCCATGGAATAGATGCAGATGATACTCCATAAATAGCGAACATCGTCGGTGCAAGCATATTCCAGCTACAGAAAATCAACCCACATAACACAACCATATAGCAGTCCTATTTACCCCGAAGATACAGAAATGTATGTGCCTCCAGATCCACAAAAGGACCTGATCAAATAATAGATTGCAGTTCACAAAGAAAGATGGGAAACAAAAAAGGATGGTGCGAAAAAATAATTTGCACCAAATTAATTGTCACATCATTCTCTTCGGTTTCACATCTTTCTTTGGAGGAATGCACTCTACCAATGATCGGGGCCTTTTATGAGACTGAATATAACACAACATCGTTGTGCTATTTTTCAAGTACACACATTACTTTGTAGATGGCTGGTTGAAGGTCATATAAAATATTGGAATTCAAGGAAAGAACTTTATACTAGTCATAAAGCCCGTTCTCCTAAATTCCTGTCTCATTTACAAGCTTAAAATAGTGACCAACAAAGTAATGGGGGTACCCAATAAATAGCTTAGATCGACATCAAGCAAGGATCACTGGTAACACAGACTTATCTATAGAATGATAAGAAGGAAAAAGAGGATATGGCAAAAAAATGTATTTCCACCAAATACACTTCTACGACATCCTCTCTTTCCTTCTTATCACTCTATATTAATTAAGTATGCTTTATCAATGATATTGTCATTGCTTCGTTCCTAGTTGAACAGGATGCACTCATAATGTACCAACCGATTACACACATTATTTCGTAGATGGATGGTTTAAGCTCATAAATCACGCTGGAATTCAGAAAAAGAACTTTAGTAGTGTTAAAGGCTTATTTTTAAATTCCAATCTAAGTTAAGAGGTGAAACCATCAACCTACAAAATAATGTGGGTAAATAATACATATATAAAGGTCGTTGTTTAGGTAACCAAATACATTTCGGTATAACATCATGTGTGACACAATGTTGTTGTGTACTTTATAAACAACTGTAATAGGCTAAAATCAACATAGTTAACCCTTCTAAGGCCCCCCTACAATTCCTTTTTCTTTTTCAACACTCTTTGCGCAAAAGCCTGCACCAAGCGAATTGCTAGATTGTTGAAATAACAAAAGGAACTGTATTGGGAACTTAGAATGGGTAATTATGTTGAACATCGTATGTCAGTATTTAAAAATGATGAACGTGATGGACTTTCAAGTAGAAAGATTCTGGTTAATAAGGGGATTTTTTTTTAAACCTGGAAAAGTATAGTTAAAGAAAAAATGTGGTTGATTGGAAGCCTTGCAATGTAAAGTGCATCACGTTCTTTATTTGTAAATATTGACACACGATGTTACATGCCTATTACAAGCTTTGCACCCTAAAGTGCATCACATTCTCTATTTGTTAATATTGACACACGATGTTACATGTCTATTACAGCTTAGCTCCTACAACTCTAATAGGCAAAAAGCAACATAATTAACCCTTCTCAGGCCCCTCTACAATTCCTTTTGCTTTTTCAACACTCTTTGCGCAAAAGCCTGCACCAAGCGATTTGCTAGATTGTTGAAATAACAAAAGGAACTGTAGTGGGAACTGAGAATGGGTAATTATGTTGAACATCGTATGTCAATATTTACAAATGACGAACGTGGTGGACTTTAAAGTAGAAAGTTTAAGTAAAGAAAAAATGAGGTTGAATGGAAGCTTTGCACTGAAAGGTGCATCACGTTCTTTGTTTGTCAATATTGACACACGATGTTACATGCCTATTACAAGCTTTGCACTGTAAAGTGCATCACGTTCTTTATTTCTCAATGTTGACACACGATGTTACATGTCTATTACAGCTTAGTTCCTACAACTGTAATAGGCTAAAATCAACATAGTTAACCCTTCTGAGGCCCCCCTACAATTCCTTTTGCTTTTTCAACACTCTTTGTGCAAAAGCTTGCACCAAGCGAATTGCTAGATTGCTGAAATAACAAAAGGAACTATAGTGGGAACTCAGAATGGGTAATTATGTTGAACATCGTTTGTCAATATTAAGAAATGAAGAACGTGATGGACTTTAAAGTAGAAATATTTTAGTTAATTAAGCAACACGCATAACACAACATCGTTGCGCTATTAAGGTAATTAAGATTACCCAAAGTATGATACAATTTTCGATTCTAGAAAAGATGTGGTTGTAAATATTGACACACGATGTTACATGCCTATCAAGGTGTGTATGGCCGCATTACTTGGTGGATGGTTGGATTTAGGTCATTAAAGAGAATGGAATAAAAAGGAACTTTATAATAGTGTTAAAGCACACTTTCTAAATTCCAGTCTCATTTATGAAATTAAACCAGTCACCCAGCAAGTAATACGGGCACCTATTACATACCTTGATACTTTGACCTTCTCGTTGAAACACTTTTATAGAATCCACAAATATATCATAATG
>CP139504.1:190982534-191331194 GCA_021014915.2 Artemisia tridentata subsp. tridentata
CAAAATAAAACAATTTCAATCTTCGAATCATAGAACCCCAAATTCCTGTGAATCACCTATAAACCAAAAATTAACAATACCATCTCCATATCTAATCTCAGTAATTTACAAACTACAAAAGACCCTAAAGTTAAAAAAAAAAAAAAAAAAAAAAAAAAAAAAAAAAAAAAAAAAAAAAAAAAAAAAAACTCAAAAATAAAAAAACCCCCAAATTATAAGAAAACCCAAATTTCAAAATTCAATTCTTTAAACTATTAACAGAACCATCAAATTATAAGAAACCCCTAATTTCAAAATTCAATCATTTGAACCATAAACCAAACCACGACATGATAAGAAAACCCTAATTTCAAAATTCAATTGAACTATTAACAAAACCCCCCAAAAACCAACGAAACCACATGCCCATGACTACCACAAAAAAGAACATAAACATCCCTTAATAGAAACCAGTTATATAATAACCAGTTCCTATTGTAAAAAATATGGGGTAGGGAAAGTGTAAAAAACCGGTTGTCATAGAATAACCGCTATCTTTAATATAAAAATTAAGAAAAACCGGTTCTGCGAAAAAGACTAGTCTTAGAATATTAGTAAAGACACCGGTTTCTTTTAAGAAGCCGGTTTATATTATATTCCACTTATAGACACCGGTTGTTTACTATAAAACCAGTGTTACTGATCTTTTGAATCTGCTCAACCGATTAAACCGACTAGATCGAACCGGGTTTCAAAACATTTACTCAAAGTTTTTAACCCTATATTTTGTCACTTAAACTAAAACTTGCAAAAATCATTCCAACACATAATTTGATGTTGAATGCAATTAGATTAATCATAGGGACCCCAAATAGAGACCGGTTTTACAAATACCATGTGTTTATAAGAATAGATAGAGACATTAAAAAAATAGATACAAACACTTTTTTTTTTCCTTTTCTGAAACCAAGTTTTTATCCAAAAGTTTTAAGCGGGTTTTTTTCCCACTTAATCTTTTTCACCAAATTTTAAACCAGTATTCACCCAATACACAATTAACCAGCGCCACTCACCCAACACACAATTAACCACCGCCACTCACATACTGTACCACAATCACCGATCTACATCTACCGTTCTCATGGGTCAACTTTAATACTCCCTATGATGAACTCAAATAAGTACATTTTATTACTATCATTTATCCTATTAATTTGACTTGTTTTACTATATTATGTATGAGGATTGATACTTAATCGTTTACTTTTGTAATTCTCAGGTAAAAACAAGCATTTGGTGAAACTTGGCGATTTTGGACTAATAATGGAGCAAAACGTGCATAAAGTGAAGAGTCTACTGAAATGAAGAAGATCAAGACTAATCTGCTCCAGATGCGCCGCATCTCACTATCAACATGCGCCGCATCTCTATCAAGATATCACCAGATACGATCCAAGATACAAGAGGACATGCGCCGCATCTAATCATGGAGTTACGCCGCATCTTCTGGCGGTGTACGAATATTCCTGAATATTATAATCTTGGACCCCACGCGAAGTTACGTACATACGCCGCATCTACTTAGTAGATGCGCCGCATCCTCCCTCAGACACAAACTATAAATACCCCGTAGACCAGACGAGATAAAAGAGTTCGAAACCCTAAAACCGAAGTTCGGACAGCAGAGCAAAAGGACGAATTCAGTCAAGAGGCAGCACAAGACACACCCAAATCGAAGATACAAGAGCTGTAAGAAGGTGCTGCATGTATTTAATTCATTAAGTAGTTTTGTTTTATTGTTTTAGCAAACTTTAATTCATCAAGATTGGTGGCTTGTGTAATGTGGCAACGGAAAGATTGCACTCCCTTAAAACTGCTTTCTCATTAATTAAAGTTTATATGTTGATGTCTTTGGTTACTACTTATTAGTGCATTGATAACCTCTGTGTTTATTAGTGGCTTGCGGGCATCCGACTGCGGGACAAGATGTGGCTCCCACGGTTGTTTCTAAACTGATCACTTAGGAATGACTTTTAGACATAAGTAATCATTAAGGGTTTACTCGCCGATAAGAATAGGACCAACGAGAAAGGGTTAATTACATACACTTCATATAAAGCTATCAATAAAACAAGTGACAACCTACTTAATCATAAGGACAGCCCTCTTATTGTCTCAAGTATCTATCTGTGTACGTGTGTGCTACTTGCTGATTCGTGCCTATTGTTTATTTTACTATTTAATTGCAAACAAAACTGTGCCAGTCTCTCAGGCTGAAACCCCCTTGCGTTAGGATATTAAAATACTGATTAGATTAACGAGATTATACGTTCCACTCTTAGTGATCGACACTCTACTTACCATTATCTTCATACTGACCGGGTACACTGCTCGTTAAGTGTGTGTGTTATTGATAAGTCGGCTAAATATAAATTTAAAACTTGAGTAGGCATTAAAACTGCTAAACCGCAACGACACATCACGCGCATCAAGTTTTTGGCGCCGCTGCCGGGGAGTGAATTGTTATTTTCTGTTAATTTGATTAGTATTTTAATTAGGTTTTTCTTTTTGTTAGATTAAATTGCATCATTGTACTATTTTGCATATTTGTTGTATTGTGTATTATTTGTTTGCTTTTGTTTTTATTTTTGTGTGTTTTATTTTTGTTTCGTGTGTTTAATTTTTATTTTTATTTTTCGTATTTTTCTGTTCTGCTATCGTTGTACTGTGCTAAATCAAACGATACGGCGCATCTGATCTCTCAGATACGGCGTATTGCGTTTAATTTTTATATACAACGCGTTTAATTAATTCGATACGACGCATCTTTTCCCCAAGATACGGCGTATCTGTTTTTAATAAGAAAATTTTTCTAAGCGATAAAGTAATACGACGCATCTGCTTTTGTAGATACGGCGTATCTGTTTTGATAAAAATTTTTCTAAACGTTAACGCCATACGACGCATCTGCTTTCGCAGATACGGCGTATCTATTATTTTAATTAAAAACAGTTTGCGAATTATTAAACAAATACGGCGTATCGATTTCCGTCGATACGGCGCATCTTACTGAATCAAAAATCTTTTATTTTTAAACGTAACGAAAATACGGCGCATTAACTTTCGTTAATACGACGCATTTAATTTTAATTAGATAAATTGATTTTTGATTGATTAATTCGATACGGCGCATTCATAAATTCTAAGCGGCGTATCTATTTTCTGAATAAAGTCTGATTTAATTTTAACGATTATAAGATACGGCGTATCCAACTTTTTGGATACGGCGCATCATCTGCAGATATCAGCAACTTTTATTCTTTTCTAAATTCCGAACGGGAAATATTCTGACTTACCCTTATACTTGGAAGCTTTTACTTTGAAATATTCTTGTTGATAATTTTCAGGATCAATGTTCGATATTTTCCCAAACTGGTTCGGAAGACCCCAAAGAAACCTTACTATGGAAGAGTTTGCATTACTAATCGCTCAAGCCAATGAACAAGAATATCATGAGGCAAGGAACCTTATCACCGAATTCAAAGGCAGTCATGAGCTATTACTAAAGGAACAAAACAATTTGATCAATGGTTTGGCAATTGAAGTGCACCAATTGTCAACAGTACTTAATAAGGTTCTTTTGGAAAGGCACGATCTGAAAGGAATTACAACTAGAGGCGGAAAGTCAACCTTTCAAATCGGAGAAACACCCGAGGATAACAGTATAAACAAAATTTCCCCTGAATCTTTACCACCTGAGCAAGAGCGACCAAATGAGACTGATCCAGAACCTGTAATTAGAAGAGAACCTTCTGTTGAACCTAAACGATCAACACCACCCTTCCCACATAGGGTAAAGAAAGAGAAAGAAGATGCCTATCAAAAGAAGTTCCTGGAGAATCTCAAGCAGCTGCAGCTAAGCATACCATTTATGGAAGCCCTAGTGCAAATGCCGAAATATGCTAAATATCTGAAAAGCTTGCTTACAAACAAGTCTAAACTCGAAGAGGCTTGCACCATAACAATGGGGAAAAGAAGCTCAGCAGCATTGCTCAACAAACTTCCATCTAAAGAAAAAGATCCAGGGAGTTTCACTATTCCTTGTCAAATTAAAAATTTGCATATTGAAAATGCCTTAGCCGACCTAGGAGCTAGTATAAGTCTTATGCCTTCTTCTATGTATGATAAATTAGGTCTTGGTGAACCAAAACCTACTAGGATGTGCTTAGAACTAGCTGATAGGTCCATACAATACCCATTAGGAATAGCGGAAAATATATTAATAAAAGTTGATAAATTTGAATTACCTATCGACTTTGTTATCCTTGACATGCCTGAAAATTCTAGAACTCCTATAATATTAGGAAGACCATTTTTAGCCACTGCTAGGGCGATGATTGATGTTTTTAATAAAAAAATAACTCTTACCATAGGAAAAGATGAGGTTGAGTTTAACATGGAACAATCTATGAGTAAAGATAATTCCGATGATGATGAATGCTATAACATCGATGTTTCTGATGACACGATTAATCAATTTACTCAGAGATTGTTAAAAAATAATTTGCTTGATTCTTTTCTGCTTAAAAATTTAGAAAACACAATTGCTATAGAAGATCAAGTTGATGAGAATACTATTGATTATAATTTTGCTGCTGATTCTGTTGTATGTAACGCAATGCGGCGCATCGAAAACCTCGATGCGGCGCATCTATCTGATGACAGCAGCGATGTAATTAAAGAACAGGTTTATTCCGCTAGTGCTACTGAAATTGATAATGTTAAACCTGTGCTTAAGGATCTTCCTTCTACTTTAGAATATGCTTATTTAAACGGAAATACTAATTCACCCGTTATTATTGCATCTGACTTAACGCCAAAAGAAAAAGAGTCTCTTTTGCAGGTATTATATAAACGAAGAGGAGCATTAGCGTGGAGTATGTCTGATATTAAGGGAATTAGCCCGTCATTTTGTACACATAAAATCCTTATGGAGGATGAATTCAAACCAACTATCCAACCTCAAAGGCGTTTGAATCCAAAAGTCCAAGATGTGGTGAAAAATGAAATCGTAAAGTTACTTGACTCCGGACTTATCTACCCAATTTCCGACAGCTCGTGGGTCAGTCCTATCCACGTTGTACCGAAAAAAGGAGGAATGACGGTAGTACTCAATGACGACAATGAGCTAATCCCTTCAAGAACCGTTACCGGATGGAGAGTTTGCATTGACTACCGCAAACTCAATGATGCTACGCGAAAAGATCACTTCCCTCTTCCATTTATTGATCAAATGTTAGAAAGACTATCAGGATATGATTATTATTGTTTTTTGGATGGTTTTTCAGGTTTCTTCCAAATACCCATTGCCCCCGAGGATCAAGAAAAGACGACTTTCACCTGCCCTTATGGAACCTTCGCCTATAGGAGAATGCCGTTCGGACTATGCAACGCCCCTGCTACCTTCCAACGTTGTATGACGGCTATCTTCCATGATATGGTAGAAGACTTTATGGAAGTCTTCATGGACGACTTTTCGGTGTTCGGTAACTCATTTAATGATTGTCTCTTTAAACTTGATAAAATGCTTGCTAGGTGTGAAGAAACTAACCTTGTTCTTAATTGGGAAAAATGTCATTTTATGGTTAGAGAGGGGATTGTGTTAGGACATAAGATTTCTGGGAAAGGTATAGAAGTAGATAAAGCTAAAATTGATGTAATTGCTAAACTACCTTACCCCACTAATGTTAAAGGCGTTAGAAGTTTTTTAGGGCACGCTGGATTTTATCGTAGATTCATAAAGGATTTTTCAAAAATATCTAGGCCTATGACCCAATTATTGCTAAAGGATGCAAAGTTTGATTTTTCTGATGATTGCAAAAAGGCATTTAATATACTTAAAGAAAAACTAACTTCTGCACCCATTATAATTTCGCCGGATTGGAATCTGCCTTTTGAACTAATGTGTGATGCTAGTGATTATGCTGTTGGAGCCGTACTTGGCCAAAGGATAGATAAGAAATTTAAGCCAATTTATTATGCTAGCAAAACATTGAATAATGCCCAAGAACACTACACCACCACGGAAAAAGAACTTTTAGCAGTAGTTTTTGCATTCGATAAATTTAGATCATATCTTATATTGTCAAAAACTATGGTTTACACTGACCATTCTGCTTTGAAGTATTTGTTCAATAAACAGGATGCCAAGCCTAGGCTTATTAGGTGGGTTTTATTGCTCCAAGGATTCGATATTGAAATTAAAGATAAAAAGGGTGCCGAGAATCTAGCTGCTGACCACTTATCTAGACTTGAAAATCCTGATATGGAGGTGCTTGACGAAAGGGAAATAGCTGATGACTTTCCTGATGAACACCTTATGATGGTAGGAATTAAGAGTAATAATAATGGACCATGGTATGCCGACTTTATAAACTTTATTGTTGCAAATGAAATTCCTAATGGGCTAACATCCGATGAGAAAAGAAGGTTTATAACTCGCGCTAACGAATATATTTGGGATGAACCTTATGCCTTTAAATTATGTCCTGACAATATTATACGAAGATGCGTAGACGGTGATGACATAGCTGCAATATTGGCACATTGCCATTCAGGGCCAACAGGGGGACATCACGGCGCAGTCGTCACAAGAAGAAAAATCCTTGACGCGGGATTTTATTGGCCCACTATGTTGGAGGATGCGAAAGATTACATAAAAGGATGTGATGCGTGTCAACGATCCGGAAATATTACATCAAGAAACGAAATGCCGCAAAACTATATCCAGGTATGTGAAGTTTTCGACATATGGGGATTAGACTTCATGGGACCGTTTCCTGAATCTAAAGGTAATAAATATATTTTGGTTGCTGTTGATTACGTATCAAAATGGGTCGAAGCACAAGCATCTCCAACAAACGACAGCAAGGTAGTTCTTAAATTTTTACAAGGTTTGTTCTCTAGGTTTGGAATTCCTAAGGCATTGATTAGTGATAGGGGAACACACTTTTGTAATCACCATCTTGGAAGAGCCTTGCAAAAATATGGAGTGTATCATAGGGTTTCCACCGCATACCATCCTCAATCAAATGGTCAAACTGAAGTAACCAATAGAGCTATAAAACGAATTCTTGAAAAAACGACTGGTTATAATCCTAAAGGATGGTCTGACAAGTTGAATGATGCTTTATGGGCATTCCGTACAGCCTATAAGACACCAACGGGATGCACTCCATTCCGTCTTGTATACGGAAAAGCATGCCACCTGCCGGTCGAAATTGAACAAAGTGCATATTGGGCTTTAACGAATTGTAATATGGATATGGAAGCTGCAACGAAGAACCGTTTCATGGAGCTTAATGAACTCTATGAACTAAGAGATGAGGCCTACAAAAATACTAAAATCTACAAAGAAAGAACTAAAAGATGGCATGACTCGAGGTTACGTGGAGATAAAACGTTTGCTATCGGAGAAAAAGTGCTACTATTTAATTCTAGATTAAAGATGTATCCTGGTAAACTTAAATCAAGATGGACGGGTCCGTTCGTTGTCAAGAAAGTGTATCCATACGGAACCATTGAAATATGCGATAAAAATGGTTATATATTCAAAGTAAACGGGCAACGTGTAAAGAAATACTTTGATAATAAAATTGAGGATAATGAGAGCGAGGTGGTGGAGTTTGAGCCCGACGTAATAGAGTAAAGAGCTGAACGTGAGTCTAACTTGAAGACTCTGGAATAAAGACAAGTGCTGACCGGGAGACAACCCGGATTTATCATTTATTATTCTGTTTTCTGTGTCGAGTCAGTCCAGGCCGCACGAAGATACGGCGCATCTCAATCCTGAGATGCGACGCATCTCCTGCAACGGTCATATCTTATTTTATTTTTCTGCATTTTAATTTTCGACTTTAAAACTATTTATCAGTTTATTTTAATGCGGCGCATCCCTGGTTAAGGATGCGGCGCATCTTTATTCTGATCCGTATTAATTCCAGGCTCGATACGGCGCATCTTCTTCAATAAGATACGGCGCATCGACTGACCTGATGATTTTCAGTTTTAATTTTTAAGTTTTATTTTTCCTAACTACTAATGTATTATGCAAGTTGAACCTTTCTTATCTTAGGTGTGTTTTAAAGTGTTGGTGGTATTATAGTTTTCTGAATTTTCTGTGGATACATCAAGTATGAAGCTTTAACGTTCTAATCCACAAGAAAGATGATTTTTGCTCTTACACTAATGGAGGATCATACCGAGCAAATCTCAGGGGAGTTTTTTCTGTTCTAATTCTTTTTATTTTCCAGTTTTTAACCTTTTATACAAACAACGAGGACGTTGTTTAACTTAAGTGGGGGGATAGGAGAATTAGAACACTTAACACTTACTTGTCCTAAACTTTTTCAAAAATTATGCTTAAAATGTGCTTAATATATCAAACTTAAAAATTTTTTAGCATGTTTTTGTTTAAGATCTATGTTACATAACTGCACACATGACGTTATTTTCAAAAATTGTGATTTTTCCAAAATTCACAAATCTATGAGTGTGCCGGTGACTTGTAAACTTTAGAACTTGGCTTGTATACTATTCGAGACCACCATAATGAGTATTATTTATTTAATTGGAATGACTTGTCTAACTTGGTAAAATTCTAGGATTACACCCAAATAGCCTATTATATGTTATGTGTTATTAACTAACTACACTGGTTAGTTAACCCCCGTATAAACCCTTTTGTTACTCTCATTTTTAGAGTAAGATACCCCTAGAAAAACACTCAGAGCCATTCCTTTCGTTTCTTACACCTATGTTTAAAATGTTTCGTTACACCCTTACACCTTAGCCTACCCTGTAGATTAAAGTCCGTGGTTGGTTAATTGCTATAGGCAGAGTGTGTTTCCTTACATTACCTGTGTTCGCGTGCGTAATTCATTATCTATGGTTAGGTCGGGAAATTGCACAATGCAATTGGAGTGAAAGTAAATATTGTATATTTTAGAGTTTATTTTTCGTGTGTTTACTACTTTCGCTATTACCATTATTTCTGAAGTTATGAAAAGTATGAAAAAATTATCCGGAAAGAAAGTTGTAGTGATGTGGTGAAATTTTACACATCTATGTTTATGTTTCAAAAAAAAAAAAAAAAAAAAAAAAAAAAAAAAAAAAAAAAAAAAAAAAAAATTAGAAAAAATGAGAAAAGAAAAAGAAAGAAAAAAAAAGTTGGATGTTTATTTTAAGCCAACGATGTAAAGTTATGTAAGTGGTTCATATGGCCACTATTTGTTGTACTATATCTATGGATTGAATGGGAATTGGCAGTTATGGGAACGCCAATTAAGGTTTATTCTTTGATTAAGATCTTGTTGAGTATAATTCGTGTCTACCTAAAGCGTGTGTTTCAAGTGTTAAAGCGTGAGTTATTCAATGATATGAGTCTTATTCATGGGATGGTTGGGATAGTGATTAACCACACTTAGGATTTTAATTTATTTGTTTTGTTTATTTTTTATTTTACACCAATTTATATCCCAAATATTATCCATACCCTATATTATTCTTTATCCAACCGAACCTTTGATTTATTGAGATTAGGGATTTGAGCAATCTTAAGTATCGTAGTCGTGGATTCGGCTATGTATTTATGATTTTGTCGCCCTTTTTGATATATTATTATTGGTGAAGTTTGGACCTATCTTTAGCCCATTCGAGTTAAGGATTTGAGCAATTGCAAGTATCGTGTTCGTGGATTCGATCATGTATTTGTGATTTTGTCGCCTTTTCTGGAATTTGAGATCGATAGTGAAATAAGAATAATTAACCCTTAAGCCTAAAAACTCTTTTTACCGCTTTAGACTTGTTATATTCCTTAGCTTTAGTGGTGGAGATGTGTATACTTGCCAAGCTTATGATAGAATATTCGTCGCGACTGGACAGTTAAACGATTAGATTTGCTTTTATCGACTTATTTTATTTTACTTCTAATTCGTTAAGTGTTTAGTTGTGTGATTACGAAATAAACGAATACATGCTTAAATATAAAAATAAATCCTAACATCTTTTAGGATACATTTTCATGAGATTTAATCTAAGGTTTACTTGGGGACAAGTAAAGTTCAAGTGGGGGGATATTTGATGAACTCAAATAAGTACATTTTATTACTATCATTTATCCTATTAATTTGACTTGTTTTACTATATTATGTATGAGGATTGATACTTAATCGTTTACTTTTGTAATTCTCAGGTAAAAACAAGCATTTGGTGAAACTTGGCGATTTTGGACTAATAATGGAGCAAAACGTGCATAAAGTGAAGAGTCTACTGAAATGAAGAAGATCAAGACTAATCTGCTCCAGATGCGCCGCATCTCACTATCAACATGCGCCGCATCTCTATCAAGATATCACCAGATACGATCCAAGATACAAGAGGACATGCGCCGCATCTAATCATGGAGTTACGCCGCATCTTCTGGCGGTGTACGAATATTCCTGAATATTATAATCTTGGACCCCACGCGAAGTTACGTAGATACGCCGCATCTACTTAGTAGATGCGCCGCATCCTCCCTCAGACACAAACTATAAATACCCCGTAGACCAGACGAGATAAAAGAGTTCGAAACCCTAAAACCGAAGTTCGGACAGCAGAGCAAAAGGACGAATTCAGTCAAGAGGCAGCACAAGACACACCCAAATCGAAGATACAAGAGCTGTAAGAAGGTGCTGCATGTATTTAATTCATTAAGTAGTTTTGTTTTATTGTTTTAGCAAACTTTAATTCATCAAGATTGGTGGCTTGTGTAATGTGGCAACGGAAAGATTGCACTCCCTTAAAACTGCTTTCTCATTAATTAAAGTTTATATGTTGATGTCTTTGGTTACTACTTATTAGTGCATTGATAACCTCTGTGTTTATTAGTGGCTTGCGGGCATCCGACTGCGGGACAAGATGTGGCTCCCACGGTTGTTTCTAAACTGATCACTTAGGAATGACTTTTAGACATAAGTAATCATTAAGGGTTTACTCGCCGATAAGAATAGGACCAACGAGAAAGGGTTAATTACATACACTTCATATAAAGCTATCAATAAAACAAGTGACAACCTACTTAATCATAAGGACAGCCCTCTTATTGTCTCAAGTATCTATCTGTGTACGTGTGTGCTACTTGCTGATTCGTGCCTATTGTTTATTTTACTATTTAATTGCAAACAAAACTGTGCCAGTCTCTCAGGCTGAAACCCCCTTGCGTTAGGATATTAAAATACTGATTAGATTAACGAGATTATACGTTCCACTCTTAGTGATCGACACTCTACTTACCATTATCTTCATACTGACCGGGTACACTGCTCGTTAAGTGTGTGTGTTATTGATAAGTCGGCTAAATATAAATTTAAAACTTGAGTAGGCATTAAAACTGCTAAACCGCAACGACACATCACGCGCATCAACTTTAATACTCCCTATACTGAATCTATTTCTCTATAGTTTAGGTACTTTTATATGGTTTAATTTCGATTTAATCTGCAATTTTATTATTTTTGCATTTGTAATTGTTCTTTGATGAAAGCTGAAATTAGGATTAATACCCCAACCTTGAAATTAGGGTTTTTTAATGATGTTTTAGTTGGTGTTTGAATTTGCTAGAGTAACTTACTAACTTATTAGTGTTGATTGGTTCATGGACAAGTGATCTGTACAGCAAGGTTTTTTTTTTTTTTTTTTTTTTTTTTTTTTTTTTTTTTTTTTTTTCTGACAATTAGTTTTATTGATGATCATTTGAATATGTATAAGAAAAAAATAGTTCATTAGACACGAAAGATTATTATGTCGAATTGAAGTTCGATACATTTTCAAATAATTATCCCTTTGTTTTTCACAAGAAGGCATAAATATTGTTAAAATCCAAGAATTAGTTATTTTTCTAAGCGGGTGACTGAGTAAGATTCACATATTGTCCTTGTGGCGGGAATGTGGGCCGGTTAGCGTTCGATGTTTTGAGAATTAGTCATTTCTGAAGTAGATTCAATAACTTATGTGAGTACTTAGAAGCTTATATTAGGTCTATGTCCTTAATTGATACTGTAAATTTTGGGTCTGATCCCTTTGATACCCCTGGTCTAATTCTCACTACTCAATTTAATTAGAGGACGTCCAAATGACAATCTTCGATATGATGTTTTGTTTAGCTTATGTGATTCTGAATATTAGTATCACTTAATAACTTTCAAAATGCAATGTCAAACGCCCTTCGAAGCCATTTCGTAATCTTCTGTTGTAACTTGTTGACTTAACTAAGGATTTGTGTATAGGTGGTTTTGGGTCATATTTGTTGGGATTAAACAAGAAGACGTATGAGCAAGCAGGAGTCAATACCGAAGGGAATTCGCCTGGGAGTTATAAAGAACCCGGGATTGGCTGGATGACCCGTTTTTTGTTTGTTAGTAGCTTTGTTGGTCTTTTGGCTTTGGTTCCTCTTAGAAAGGTTTGTACCTTTTAGCTGATTGACTTAAGCCTTTAATACACAGTTTTTTGTTATGATTCCTTTCTTGATTATGATCATAGACTATAAATTGACGTACCCGAGTGGAACAGCTACAGCTGTGCTCATCAATGGTTTTCACTCTCCAAAAGGAGACAAGATGGCCAGGTATGCGTCCATCTGATCATTTCATTTGCGTTTTTTATTAATGATTTTACATACGAGCTGTGACACAAGTTGAAATAAAAAGAATTAGTAAAATCTACCCAATTACAAACCGTCTGGGATTAACCCGGCGAGCCCACGTATATCTGAGTCAAAAAGGTTCGCCTTCCCCGGGTAACCTGATCAGGGAAAACCACATCTGTTTAGTAAAATCTGCCCATTTACCCCTTATTTTAATCTAACTTAAGCTACTTGAGAGTGTTCGGGATTGCTTATTTAAGTGCTTGTCATTTTATTTTTAAGCACATCAGAAGTTTTGAGTGCTTGGATGAAATATGTATTTGTTTGTTTTACTCTAAATAAGCAGTTACGCGAAAGCAGCAGATCAGCACTTTAAAATAAGCAATCAAAACACCCTTTTGTATTTTTTAAGAGGCGTCTCTATTTATAGGAATGTATGTATTTGGTCAGATATGTATGAATTTCCTTATATAATCAGGATTGCCAAACACTCTTTTGTTTAACCAGCAATATTACACATCCAAATACCCCCTTAATAGCTTTGACTTTTTTTTTTTTTTTTTTTTTTTTTTTTTTTTTTTTTTTTTTTTTTTTTTTTGCTTATTCTTATGTTCTTATTCAGGAAGCAAGTAGTTGGGTTTGCAAGGTTCTTCACTGGGAGTTTCACATGGGCTTTTTTTCAGTGGTTATATTCCGGTGTGGGCAAATGTGGATTCTCTTACTTTTCTACATTCGGATTAAAAGCTTATGCAAACTCGTGCGCATTTTACTTCCAGACCTTTTAGCTTGTTTAAGAAATGTTATCTTATAAAAGTTTGGGCTGATATGAAATGTTGGTTTTGTGCAGGTTTTATTTTGATTTTGGTATGACTTACATAGGAGCAGGAATGATATGCTCGCATATTGTGAACTTGTCGTTGCTGGAAGGAGCTTTGTTATCGTATGGAGTAATGTGGCCACTGATAGGTGACCGTAAAGGCGATTGGTTTTCTTCGAGTTTACCTGAAAGCAGCATGAAGAGTCTAAATGGTTACAAGGTCAGACTTCATGGACGCTTAATAATTTTTTTTAACTGAAGGTCACAGTTTCACACTCTCCAAAAGGTCACAGTTCCACATATTGTGACTCCTTTTGCCAACATGGATGAAAGTATTTTGTTATTTTACGCACTTATTTGTTGTAACTTGCTTTGTGATTACCAGTTAAGTAAATGCTTTTGATTTGAAATGTTTATAGGGTTGGAATTGAGTTGCCAACAATTGAAGTCAAATATGAGCATGTAACTGTGGAGGCTGATGTTAATACCGGAAGCCGCGCCTTACCTAATTTTATCAACTTTCATATTGAACTAGTTGAGGTAATAAATTGAATTCAGGATTAACAAACATGTTTCACTATCCTTATTGTTTTTTTTTTATGATAAACTTTTCTTAATCTCTTGTAGGTATTATTGAGTTTATTCCATTTACTTCCGAATTCAAAAAGGCATATAACGATCCTTGATGATGTTAGCGGTGTCATTAAGCCTAAGAGGTAAAAAGAAAAACCAAGTGAACAGGCTTAGAATTACTATATATACTATAGAGCGTCGGTTGACTGTGCGGTTGACTTTGTCGTAACCTGTGCGTCATCCGATTTTCGTTAGTTTGGCCCATTGTTGTCAGCCCGGCCCAAAAGTGTTACTTACTTTAGGGGTTCCTGGTAGTGGATTAGAACAAAATCGCCGCCAAACAGTGTGTTCCTTATCTTCACCGACTTCGTTCCGTTGTTCTTGCTTTTGATTCATTTCGTGCCTGCTGATTGCGTTTGATTTTATCTGTTTATATTTTTATGTTTTCTGTTGCCTCTGTTATGTTTAGATCTGTTTGTGTTGTTATTTTTTTACATGGTTGTTGGGTTATGAGCTTCTGTTGTATATGTGTGTTGTATGTTTTTTTAAAAAGATTATTTTTTACCAATTTCTGGATATAAGATAAAGATTTGATGGAATTAGTTGTAAATAGCTTAAATTTTGTTTTTAAGGTTTCGTATGAAATTAGTTATAGATCAGCAAAGATTGAATATTTTATGTTGCGATGCTTATCTTTGCTTGCTTTGATTCACTGTTCTTGCGTTTGATAGACCAGTTGATGCTGCCTCCAGGTGTCAGTAATAGAAAAACATTGGATTGTTTGTGTTGCAATTTTTTTTGGCGGTTCTTGGGTTATGAGTTTCGTATTATGCAGGTGTTGCATATGTGTGTTGTATGTTTTTTTTAAAGATTATTTTTTAGGAATTAGTTTGCATTAGTATGTTTTAAGAGTTGAAATTTGTTATTGGATATTAAAAAGCTTATGTTTTCATATGTTTGCCTTGGATTTGAATTCTTTAAACACGTGTGGTGCTCATTGTTTTAGATTTTTTTTTTTTAAGCTATACATAAGTATTACACATGCTTTTATGTTTCCACTTTACAGTTATATGTTTGCACTTATGTTTGCACTTGACATTGGTCTGTTTTCTTTTTTTGGGTTCTTGGTATTAATTGGCAAGACAGAAATTTATAATTTACTTTCATATAAGTCGATGACAGGTTTGTTCTTATTTACTTTATGCTAAATTCTTAGACATTTTACAGTTATTTATTTCTTCCGTGTTTTTAAATATACTACTTAATTGGTTGCAGCCACAGAGGGAGTAGTTCATTCATATTTTCGTATGTTTTCCCTTTTGACCAGTCTTTAGAAACTACCGTCAACCCGGGGAAGTAGATGGGTTTGGTTCCAGTTACCTATCATAAATTCAGTTAAATGATGTTTTCTATCACCTGAACTTTCAAAATAATGTTAAAAATCTTCTGAATGTAGGTCACATGATTGGAAAATGGTAAACGGAAAACGTAATGTACCTAATTGGGGATGTGTAGATACAACGGATATGAAGCCCTTTTGGAAGTGGCTTTTAAAGGGTCATGTGCTTATTTAGTTACTTTTTTTGGATATCTTTGGAACTGCTTATGTTTACGCATATAAATATACCTGATGTTTAACTTTCAACATATGTTTTTATAGGAGACGCAATTTCAACGGTTCATCTTTTACGGATTCCATGTGATGCTATCAGTCTTGCTGGTAAGATTCTGCAACCATCTTAAAACAATCGGCTTTTGCATTTGCTACAACGATCATTTGTTAACATTAGGAACATAAAAGTATCTGTCATTATTTATTGGGTGATACTAAAAGCTGACATTTTTTTTCTTTGACGGCATGTTTTTTTTCCGCGTATCCATAACTCCAGTTTGACGATTCCTCCCGAACGGTCAGGTTTTATCACGCAAGCCAACCGCTTGTGAACGATCAACCGTAATAAAAGAGCCCTGGCAGCCCGGGAGAAAATGCAAGTTTACCAAGGAGTATAGAATTATATCCCCGGGTCGTTATGTCCCAACGAGGTGTGAACGTGATAGTACAACGAATGTGTGTGCTGAAATGATATAGAATATACAAAAACGGGAATCTGATTGACTAACACTGGAATGTGAATAGTCATAGCTCTGTCACAGCTGTATCGTTAAGAAACGTACAATCAGAAACCTAAAAACGTAAAAGGAACTAAGCAAATAAGCTTCTTAAATAGAAGCTATCACTTAGCTTTATGTGGTTCTTTTTGGTTTTTCTATTTATGAAACTATCTAAATAAAGTATTTACAAACGTACGTTTAACTTGAATTAAACGTAAACGTACAAAATGAAATAAAACAAACATTCCCAAAGAGGGAATTTGCATGCCTTAACGGCTTAAATGCAAATTAAATAAAAATAAAATAAATAACTATATTTACAAAGCTATTATTATAATAATTAGAAAATCTAAAAACCTAAAATGTAAGTTCTATCTATAAAATGTGAAAGATAATTAAAAACGACTAAAAACGTAAGAAAAACGGTTATCTAAAACTTACGTATACAAAAACTACAAAGAAAACTAAAAACGCGCGGTTTTATTAAAAACTACGTACGTGCGCGAGTTAAAACGTAAAATTTGTGAAATATAAACACTATGGGTACAATTATAATTTTTACATGTTCTATATGATAAAAGAAAATTTTAGAAAAAAGAATTATATTTTTTTGACTTTTATATTTTTTATTATGATTTAATTACTATTATACAAATAAAAATACGAAATAAATACTAAAACTATTCTAAAAAATCTGAAATTTTTATCTAAAATACTTTATGATATAACAAAGCTAAGAAAAATATAGTGGTGGTAGCAGCTTATACGGATAAGCTACAATAAGCTAAACTAGTTCGGATAGCTTATTAGACAAAAACGGGTTAAATATAAATGGTATGCAAGCTATGACAGAACTGGTGCTCCAGAGCTAGTGGAAGGGGGTGTGGGAGTTATGCGTACATGATACTAGCGAGAGGTCCAGGTTTCGAATCCCACACCCCACACTTTTTGCATTTATTTTTTTTTCGATTTTCTTTTTACAAACCAACTTTTCAACTAATTATAAACAACTTTTAAAAAGACATTATTTTTATTTTAAGCTAGATATGCTGATTCAAACAGCCTATTTACCACAGTAGGCTTTATAAAGGATTTTTTTTAAAACTAGAAATCTTAAAACAAGCTATAGGTTTTAAAATAAGCTAAACTTTTATTTTTTTTATTTTTCTTTTACAAACTAACTTTTTAACTAAATATAACAAACTTTAAAAAAGGAACTTAATTAATTACAAGCTAAATAGGTTAGAATTAATGAGCTATTTCACACAGTGGGTGGTTTACAAGGTTATTTAAAAACTAGATTTTTCTAAACAAGCTATATACTTGAATTTAAGCTATAATCTGAAACTAAAAGCTACTAAGGGATGATTTACAAGTAATTAAGCTATAAGAGTCAAGAAAAGTTAAAAGGAAAAGCTGGGAAGCCCGAAATAAGCAAAAGCTTATGAAGGACTGCTGATGCAGTTGTGAGCAGGGCAAAAATGCCTGTTTTGCAGCCCTTGTTTGGAGGCTTAAAAGCTTTCTAAAAATCACACAAAAAATCCCATATGTACACAAGCTGGGTGAGTTTAAGTGTGAAAAAGAAATAGCTTAAAAGGGCTTATGAAGAGTAAGTTAAAAATTCTACAAAACCTGCAAAAACAAGAAAATCTAAAAAATATGGTCAATGTTGGTTTGTGTTGTGCAGTCCAAGGGAATACCAAACCAACTTTTGTTTTATATGTGTTTTCTAGACTAAATGATAATATTATACAAGTATAAGGGACAAGGAACTATGCAAACCAAAGAAATGGTGTAAAATGGTGCAAGCTTAAGGTTTAGACAGTCAAGCCAAAGGCTTGACTTGGATGGATTTGAGGCTTGAAAAAGCCCATTATAAGCTTCACACATGAAACTAAAAGAAGAATAATATGTTTGTACAAGTTTATTAGACATATATAAACAAGCATGTCCACTGGGAATCACTCATAAGCTCAAATAAGCTCATAAGCTTGATAGAAGCTTTTGGAAATGGTGTAAGTCAACTGTGTTCACAGTTGACTGTTGTGAATGGGCAAACATAAGCTCTCAATGACTTATCTAATGAGCTCAAATAAGCTACACAAGCATTTGAATACTGAGTATGGTTGGTTATGACCACAAGCTCAGGTTCAATGAGGGCTTATAAGAGCTTATGAACACAACTCCACCTTGACTGATTGCTTCAGTCAAGGGAGTTAGGGTGGGACACAATAAGGGGTTGTGATAAGCTATCCTAATAAGCTACAAACTGATAAATGAATATGAACATAACATATAAACTACAAAAACAACATAAATTACCAAGCACACAAGCTAGGGTCCAATTCAAAGGGTTTATGCAATTGGACTGCATAGCAGTTATGCAGGGCAAATTTAGGCTTAAATAAGCACAAGAAAAAGCTATTAAACATGGAAATTACTAAAAAGCAAAAATACACTAATAAAGATGAGCAACAGATCTTAAAAACCCTAAAAGCTTTTAACATCAAACTCTAAAACAAAGACACACTAAAAATCCTAAGTTTATTAAAAAACTGAAAAACTGAAAATTTTGACTTTTATAAAAACTAGAAAGTTGACTAAAAGGAATTTTAAACTGAAACTACTTATTCAATAAGCTATATTAAGCAATATAAACATGAAAGACACAAAAATATACAACATTTAAACAAGTATGCAAGATTTGAGGATCTAACAACTACACAGTAACATTTAACATAAAATCAAATGTCATTTTGACTATTTAACATGAATTACTGTTTCATTGAAGTTTAAATGAGTTATATATGACCTCAGTAGTGTACATCAAACAAGAACAACACAAACTAAAGCTTATAGCACAGAATCACATTTAAATCCAAACAAACCCTCAAATGGACTGTCTGAGGTATTTCAAAGCACAGGTCTGTGTTAACCAATTCCATCAATCCCAGGGGTACCAAGGTGTCAAGATGGACCCTTTTCAGCTCAAACCAATAGTCACAAAGGTCTTAACCTATGTTTCTCAAAAACTAGCCAAGTGACAGTCAAGCCAAATCACACCACAAACCAATCCAACACATACAAACCTTATATTAAGCTCTATTATGACTTACTAACAGCAAATAAACACAAATATATGAAAATCAAAGCACAATAACACATGAAAAGTATAATAGCAAGAATTTAGAAAAAATAGCTAAAAATGAGATCCAACTGAGTATGCATAACAACCAACTGTATAGACCTAATCCATCCATTCCAGGGATTATACTAAGCCAAGTAAACCCTTTTTCAGTGTAAAATTGTTGTTTAAACAAGTTTAACCTAGGAATCTCAAAAACTAGGAGAATGGACAATTAAATGGAATTCAAAGCACAATTGAATTTCATCAAGTAACATACACAAATTACACTAGAACATGATTACTTAACAACATAAGAACAGGAAAACACAAGAATTAAAAACAATAAACAACAAGATAAGTAAAAGGCAAAATCTAAAGAGGATGGGCTTACAAGTGAAGTCCAACTGAGATCAATGAAACAAGGACCAAGATCATACCCTATAGCTCCCAAATGAGCTTCTGAACCATGATCAATCATAAAATTCCCTGCTCCAATTCATCAATCTTCATCACCACTGTTTTGAGATTTTTCATTGATTTTCTCTATTTTTTAGAACTTTTCTGAATTTTAAATGCTAAACTGAATTAAGGTCTCTACAAGCTTATTAGCTTTTGTCAGGAGCTTATGTGAGCTATATGAGTCCTCTAAACAACTACAATACATGAAATTGAAGAACATGGAAATTTAAAGCATATTAAGGTGAAAACTTTGAAACTGAAAGATTACTTGAATTAAAACTGGAAAGATGAGTTCATTACACTACTTTGGTACAAAGTACACTACTGAAAGCATTAAAATGACAAGAATTAAAGGAAAGCAGTAAACTACATTAAGCTATGTGACCAAGGCTATTCCAAGGTACTCTTCTCTTTGCCTTTTTCTTCTCTTTTATACACCTCTGAGTTCCCACTTGAGTCTTGGTCAAATCCCACCTCTAATTTCGTCCATTGGATGCCTGCAACTCATCCTAGCCTTTGATTCTACTTTTGGCGGGAAATCAGGAAAGTGGTTGTTTCTTCTGATTTAGCTAGTGGGAGTGGGAGAGATGCATTTAATGCATTTGGCAATGTTAGGTAGTGTGTTAGGAGGGGGAATGAGGTGGTGAGACAGCTGTGGAAAATGGTGAGGTGGGGGGTGATGACTGGTTATTGTTTGGCGGTTCAAAGGAAGAGGATAAGAAGTTTGACCGAAGTCAAACTTTCTTATTTAAATTAAGGTTGGGTCGGGTTGTGTTGTTTGGGCTTGGGTTGGTTGTGGGCTGGGTAGATGGGTTTAGGTATTATTGGATTTGGTTTAGTGTTTAGATCCGGATTTTGGTTTATATAATCATAGGGACCAAACTTGTAATTTCTGAATTGTTGAGGGGCTAAATTTGCCAACTTCCCAAACTTCTTCAAGGGACTAAACCTGCCATAAAACAATTACACAAGGACCAAAGTTGTATTTTTTAGCATTTTATAAACTTTAGGGACCTAATATGTAAATTTGGATTTTAGAGGGACTTGTTTTGTAAATTCCCAAAAGCTATCAAAAAGTTCCAAATTGTCATTCATGAATAGTACAAGGGTGATATTTGATAAAACTCCATTTTAAAACACCCAGGGACTGATTTTGCCAATTTTGATACTTGAGGGGTAAAAGTTGCCAGGTTGTGTAAACTTTCATCCAGGGATTGTTTGTGAACATGTTTAATTATCCAAGGACTAAAGTTGACTTTTCTATCATTTTGAGTTTTCAGGGACTAGTTTTGCCATTTGCTGAGATTTCAGGGACTGAAAACGACAATTGTTGTGAAATTGATCATTTTTCACTTGTTTTTCAATCTTTTGTACCTGAATCACATAAAAACACATTTTGATGAATTTGTAACTTTTTGTGAGTCATTTGTGTGTTTTTGGTCATTTTTGTGGGTTCAAATTGTATAAAAGATATGTGTAATTAGGCACATATCCATAACTCCAGTTTGACAACAGCTACTGATGAGGAATAGGGTACAGTTCCTAAAGATAGATGAGAAGCAGAAGAGAATGGTGTGACAAGTGATTCGCTGCAAATTACTTCTTCGTACCATCCTCTTCTGTTACCCATCTATCTTTCAGAATCCGATTGTATTGTTCATCAGAACCTTTCGTGGAACTGCATTTATGAATAGACGAAAACAAAGTTACCGTCGCATGCACACAACATCAACGTTTAAGTTCTAATCTACTTTCATAAAAATCGGCAGCATGTCTGTTTTTATCTACTTTACACCACACTCTTAGATGTTTCAAAGTTACTTATTTTTTGTAGACGTACGTCACGAACTCAGGCGTGTAGATTGCGCATATATATTTTTTTTTGGCTACCATGAGTGTCATTCATGGTATGCAGATTTAGTTAGTGCCAACGTTCTACCACTGTATTTGAAAGTATTTGTACATTGTATGAAGGTTGCGTACCAGTAGTATTGGATTTTGAGGCAAGCACCACACAGAGGGGTATTGCATCTTCTGTTTCCAATGGTCAACTCCCAGATACAACCGCCATTACAATGACAAGCCAATGTTCCAGCAGCATTCGCAGAAGGAGATTACCAGGTATGTGAAGAGGTTGGCCAAAATTCCTTGCACAAGCCTTATAATATTTTGTCAAACTATTACTTTTGGAATGCTTTGTTCACATACCCATTAATTGTTCTATATTTGCATACTTTCAGAGTGAAATGCTTCTGTAAGCGTGCATTCACCTGCTAATAATAAGACACGATGTGCAACTACAAAGGCGCGCAGATGTGAGTAAAACATTGGCTTTTTCTGCAAGGTGTCAAGGGGTTGGATCACGTTATGGTTAGTTTATGATTTATTTCTGTTTCATTATTCTTTTTAAAGTTCTATAGAGTGATGTGTAACTGAATTTATATAAAAAACTTCGCAGACATGTTAGCAGAGTTATCTAGAAGGGAAAGAGATGCAAATATTAAGCCCGGTCTTGATATCTTCATGAAGGTGAGAAATCATCTACATCAAGCACTTTGAATAGTTTATGACCGAAATTTGAAATCTTTATTATTGCTTTGTTGTTATTCAGGCTGCTGCAATAGAAGGTCAAGAAGCTAATGTCGTTACAGATTATACTCTAAAGGTATGATCATGTAAAAGTGTAAACTGATGATGGAAAATGGGCAGGTCGGACTGGTTCGGTAACATGTCAAAATGGTTATGTCTTTGACGGGTAGGGTTGGATTGACCTCGAACACTTTAAGTCTAATTTTTCACATTTTATTAATTATAGACAATATATGGCCGTTGTTTAGAATTTGTCAAGAAAAGTTCAAGTCGTTTAAGCAGTCCTTTTCATATTCGTTTTAGCTAAAACTTAATCAACCTTTCTCTAAGTAACCGGATCGAATTCGGAACATCTAACGTAATGGTTTATTGTGCAGCTGTTGGGGTTAGACACGGGAAGCTGTTGTTGGAGCCTTGAAGGGCGAGTTTGCTGCTACTACATTCTTTTCTAGCTTAATTAGTTAAACAAGTTTGAGTCAAGTTTAGACGATTTGATATGTTGTAGTTGGTTATATTGTCATGTATCAAGATTTATGCACTTTACTTTAGTTGTATATTATTGAATTATTAAAATTTTATATTTTTTTGCAAAAACTAAAAAATCAATTTTTTTTTAAAACGAAATTCTCACAAAGACCGGTTCTTATCTAACAACTGGTTTCCTTACTCTATAATAGAGGCATGGAGACACCCGTTGTAGACACCGGTTATTACTAGCAAACAGGTTTCGATGCTCATATTAGAAACCGGTTGTGGAACCGGTTTCTATATGTTTTGGTTATAGAAATACCCCCCGCCTAGAGTGGTTCCTAAACCACTCTCCATGAGCCATTCTAACCGGTCTTTATGAGATTTTTTGTAGTAGTGAACTTAACCATTTTCATCTCCTCACATGCCTATAAATTGTTATCTATGGATCTTGTGCTTTCTCGGTTTGTGAATATGTGGAAGAATATAGAGAGCAGAGAGAGGTAAGTGAAAGTGTGTAGAAATAGAAGAAGATTCAGGAACATCCGATTTATAACACACAATAAAATATTAATTTCACTATTGCTATTACTGTTTATCCCCTCACAGAACACTGTAGTTGCCACATACTGTAGCTCAAGCCCAATGAATTTAAGTTATATATAATTACTAAAGTTTTTGATACCTTAAAGGTTGTTTGTTTGTCTTTTCATATGTTGAAGATATAGAATAATGTTAAAAAAAAATGGTCATTTTGTTACTAGAAAATCATATAAGCAGCAGTTTTTTTAACCCGCAACAAACAAAAGTTTTATATAATGTTGATTTTATTCAAAAACTTTTTTTTTTTTTTTTTTTTTTTTTTTTAATAATAGGTGTGAGATTTGCATATAATGGTTAATTTGATTTAGAAAAACCTTTAAGTATATAGTTATAGTTTGACCTAAGGACACAAAGTCATCTTCTAATGACTTAATGCACCAAAATTTATGTCGGGCATATTAAAATACATAATAGAACACTTACTTCTTGCAAGAAATCAGCAACACCTTTCCTTTTGGGGCATCTAAATCCCATAGATTTAAAAAAAAAAAAAAAAAAAAAAAAAAAAAAAAAAAAAAAAAAAAAAAACACTCCATAACATGTTCACACGGGCCTTGATATAAAATCTTGCCTCACCACACTTGTGGGTTGGGTATATCGACTACTGTCATACTTCTGCATGCCTAAAGCCATTTTGCTGAATTTAACCATGTCATCATTGTACTGTGATGCGTCGTAATCTCATATTCTGTGGGGCCCGTAAAGTGTGTCCCGGCCAGATTCCTTCGTTTAGGATGGAGAGTAAGACGTCTCCTTCTAAGGCACGAACCACCTGTCTCTTTCTGGGCATGCAAGGATTGAGCGGCGAATGTAGGTTGCAAACTTGCAACACATGAAACCTTCAGGTTATTTAATCAATCCAAAATATTTTGAATGGATTGTGGACTTGTGGTTTATGTCCAGCCCTCTATGAATTCTGTTAAAGATCTTCTATCAAGTTATCCGGTTCCGCATAAACTACTAACTGGAGCATTACTGCACATTCCCAACAAATCAGATCACAATTTTTAATAAAAACTGCCATGAAAGAAGTATTAGTAATGCAAACAAACAACAAACGAATTATGGTAAAGATTGAAATCCATAGATTCCCAACAGAAAAATCAAAACTTTCATACCCCTTATCATTTGATCTCGGACCATAGTATCTGCACATATGTGTAACCCCAACAGCTGCACAATAAACCGTTAAACCGTTATGTTAGATGCTACGAATTCGATCCGGTTACTTATAGAAAGGTTCATTAAGTTTTAGCTAAAAATAATATGAAACAGATGGCTTAAACGACTTGCACTTTTCCTTAAAAAGTCTAAACATATGGCCTTATTTTATTTATAGTTCGCGTTTTCTACAGCAAGTACAAAATTGATTGCACCAAGCTCTGATAAAACAGTCCCAAATCAAATATCAAAAAACATAACCAAATTTAATAAGCTTACAAAAATCAATCACCAAAATAAAGAATTACTTTTATCTTTAGCATTATTTTCCTTTGATGACAACAAATCGTTTATATCGTCATCGTCATCATCAACAACCACCAAAACCAAATCCATCTTACCCTTACCCTTACCCTTACCCTTACTAAAGCTCGAAAACTTGACCCATATTCCGTCTCCGATCTTGTTTAGCATGTCCTCATTATCTCTTTCCAAATATCAAGCCATAATCAAAATCCCTAATTAACAAACCTTAATCTGGTTCAAAAATATAATTTGAATTACCAAACCAATGGATTATGGAAGAAATCAAAATCCAAAATTACGTAAACCCAAAACCCAGAATAAAAAAAATAAAATAAAAAATAAAAAATACAATGTTGAGACTTTAGATGGACATATAAGCTTATTAATCTTATAGACCTTGAAACAAATTATGACCCATGCAACAATGATCAATCACAGCCTCAACCTTGTACAAATCAATACCAAAACATTCCTTTAATTCGTAACCTACGGTTCGTGAAACCATAATTGTTGCTGACCAATCTCGTGATTGATTTTGGTTTTGTTGATGTATTTTGACTGTGTGTATGTGTGTGTGTGTGAAAACGATGGCGTATGTGGAAAAGTTCTCGAAGATGAAGCGGTGGTTTGGTGGAGTTTTGTATAAAACGACATCGTCTTTTTTTTGTCCAAAACGACGTAGTTTTATCCTTTTTGTCCTAAACAACGTAGTTTTGGCCTTGTCCAAAACGACGTAATTTGCATGCCAAATGTATAAAAGGGTAGTGAAATCAGGTCTTGAAGAAGCCAGGAAAATTCATTCGAAAACATGTTCTTAACCAGAAATATGATGGTGGTCCGAGTTTTAATGAAGAAGACGTCCAAGTCAGCAAATAAAACACACTTGTATGCTACATAGACGCCACATCGTCATTAACTTG
Organism: Artemisia tridentata subsp. tridentata; assembly: GCA_021014915.2. NCBI lineage: Eukaryota > Viridiplantae > Streptophyta > Magnoliopsida > Asterales > Asteraceae > Artemisia > Artemisia tridentata. The sequence continues at coordinate 191,008,331 of CP139504.1, forward strand.
AATGAACCGGTCATATTGTGTATTTTGCGACAAAATTTGAAAGTTAGTTATGCATAGCGGTAATTAGATTAGTACCTTATACATTTCGATACACCAAAGCCACTATGTTATGCATTTTTAGACTTTTTCTTATCCGATAAGCAATGTATAAAGTGTATGTACCATGGTTTACTATTAACAAGATGAATGTACCATGTCACACGCATCCTTGAGTTGTATATGAAATGGTTTTGTATCATCATCTAACTAAATCAGCATGATTTTTCAAAAGTCATGAATGTCATGTGTATTAGGTTCGGAGGGCTCTCTTTAAAGTTATTTTCACAAAATAAACCACAACTTCTCCCCGGTAAATCTCTCGTCCGCATACCCATCTCCACAACCGTTTTTGCCCGGGTCACCACAACATTTTCGATCACCAGATTCACCCCAACACCACCAACATCTTCACCAAGTCTCCCACCTCACCTTTCCTTCCTTAACCAACTTCAAACACTGTTCTTTTTCTTTACGTTTGTCGATCGTTGGTACAATAAGATTACCAGTCGACTAGTTCCTCTTAACCTGCATCGTTCCTTCATCTCCTTGTTTGTCGATCGTTGGTTCAAAATGATAACCAGTCGACTTCTTTAAAGCTAAAGGATAATAAAGGGACGTATTCATTTTTTTTTTCTAAGGTTGAAGTTAGTTGATGATGATGATAGAAGTGGGTGGCTGTGACCTTTGTGTGTGTCAGTAATGGTTGGTTGTTTGTTTATATTTAATTGATCTAGTGGTAGTGGGAATCTCAAGGGGTACTGATGAAGTGGGAATATGATGGGGTATCATTTATCTTTTGTTAAAAAAAAAAATTGTGATATTTATGTTTTTCTGGGGAAAAACACGCCCCGTTTGTTCGGAAGGTTCTTTGGGGGTTGAAGCTTTAGAACCAACTTTAAAGTTATTTTGTTTGTTTGTTAGTCGATTGTTCGTACGACTTTGTTACCAGTTGACTAAAGTTGATCGTTGGTACCAGTCCCTAATATTGACCGTTGGTACAAAAAGATTACCAGTCGACTTAGCCGACCGTTGGTACTAGTCGACTAAAATCAACCATTGGTGTGGGTTTGTTACGAGTCGACTAACGTTATGTTTTTATTAGGTTAATGTGTTGTCTTTCTTTTCTTTTCTAGTTTACTACTCCAGTTCGAGCTTTCGCGATTTCGCCGCTCGAACTGCGGGGGAGTGTTAGGGGATTAGGATAAGCCCAAGCCCGGTTTGTGAGTTTAGGGTATTAGGGTTTCACTATTATAAATAATGGATGATTAATAAAGATTAACCTACGGGTTTACATTATCATGCATGATTTATCTAAACTGTGTCTTAATCATGGACGAAACACTTGCACGTATTGTGTCTGATGGAACATCGTATCATCTCAGTAGAATCATGCACAATGTACATGTGTCAACTATATATATAAAAACAAATTCATTTTTATTTTTTTCATTTTTTTGAGAAAAACTTTTTTTTTCTTTCAGAAATTTTTGTAGTACATCACAGTTATAAATTAAATTTGGTGCATCAAAGTTTTAACTTATTACATCATCGTTATCCGTTTTAGTGCATCAGTGTTTTAACTTACTGCATCATAGTTATAAGTTACAGTATCATATTTATAAGTTTAGTGCATCATAGTTATAAGCAATTACATCATAGTTATAAATTGGGTGTATCATAGCTATATGTTATTACATCATAGTTAAATACGACTCTTTTTTATATCAGTAATGCACTTTCTTTTACCATTAGTGCACCACACTTATAAGTTTTGAGAAGAATTCAAACTAAAAAAAAAAAAAAAAAAAAAAAAAAAAAAAAAAAAAAAAAAAACGTACATTTTACTTGAAGAAACAAACACGTACAAAGCTATCTCTTCCCTCTTGGCTTAGCACAAGACGAGAGACTTTCAGACTATCTTCCCTAACATGTCAAAACGTTCGCTTTGTCGATATTCGTGTGTTGTGTCCTCATATTTCACAAAAAATAGCGGCTCTTTTAAGCTAGCTTAAAAACACTGCTAACTAGGGTTAGGATTAGCCGCAAAGAATGCCAACACACCAACAAATGGTGCATTAATGTAGGTTGTAGGCTCAGATTTTCTAAAATCGACTCGATCATCCTCATACTCATCATCTTCTCCGGGCCCACCCACTATGGCACCAACCAAAACATTCGGATTTGGGCTTGACGAATTAAAATAAACAGATCCCTCTTTACATCCCATAGGTTGGGGATGGTCCTTAAAAGATGGTAGGGATGAGCCTCGATGATGAATCCGTAGTGGATACTTATTGCTATACCCTACCATATACGACATTCCATTGGGGTTTTCCCCTAGAATGTAATCAACTTGACGTTTGGCCATTTGACGAAGGTAAGTGGGTCCCACACTTATACTACCACAATTTACCGAACCTGATGAACGCTCTAGGTATTTCGCATAAACTAGCAAAAGGAATGTGATTGTAGTTGAATGTTGTAAATTACTCCCACCAGGACGGAAAACAAGGCCTCCCGGGGTGTATTCAATATGAGATGAAGATGAGTCTGGTATTAGTGTGCACATGAAGCTTTCCGCGGATGCTTTGTAGGACTCTAAAGTGTATAAAGTCCCTTCCAGAACTTCCTGTAACAAAATCTAAGGGGTTTAGTTTCAGTTTCAACAATTAAACATTGTTAAATTCAACACATACAATTCTTCTCCTTCCAAACTTTTGTAAAATTTCATATATTAAAAACAAGTTATTGTGATATTTGAAGCATAAATCGTTAAAAAGGTTTTAGTTTAATTATTTGTCATTCCACAAAAAAAATTTACTATCTGGCACCAATTTAAATGGTTTTTTCATCCAATATGCATTTTCAAAACAACAATTGGTGAGATCCCCAAACACTCTCAGACTCTCTTCCTAGCTACGTGTTAATGTCTTATTTCAGATTATATATATTAAATAGCGTGTGATACGTTGCCGTTTCATCTCTTAACTACAGTAGCTACAGTAGCTACAGTAACGGGCCGATTTGGCCCGGCCCGATTACCACTAGCCCAAAATCAAGTTTCGCAAATTGGCAAAAAATACCCCTGATGTTGACGCATCTTTGCGAAAGTAGTCCTTTTTCAAAAAAAAAAAAGTTTTCCCAAAAATCAAGTTCCCAAAATTGGTAAAAAATACCCCTTAATCTGTCGCCTCTTTGCAAAAGTAGTCCTTTTTCCAAAAAAAATTGGAGAAAAATACCCTCAAAATTCGCGGGTCTTTGCAAAAGGGGTCTTTTTTTTTTAAACGTAAATTAAGGCTAAGATCACTGCCCTGCCGCAACGCGTCTATCGCAACGCGGTTATCCGTAGCCGGCCTCTTACATCAATATTCTGTCTTAAAATCTTAATTAAATTTTTTGTCAAATACAGCGCCCCGCCGCAACGCGGCGCACCGGCGCCCGACTCGTTTCAGATTAAATAAGAAGGTTGAGACCCTGCTTATTTTGCAAACAAATAAACAGTATACAGCAAGTATACCCAAACACCCAAAATGGCACATGATTAAACCGGTAGGATGGATAATCATTCATTTTGATCTTTAAAAATCTTTTTCGCTTGGTACCATGATAAGTTGCTTAAGAAATGAAAGTTTAATTAGAAGACCTAAGAAATGAAAGAAAAGTCAAAGTCGAATTTAGGTATGGTGAACTCATGGATAAAAAAAACAAAAACAAAAACAAAAAAAAATAATAATAATAATAATAATAATAATAATAATAATTAAAAAAAAAAAAAAAAAAAAAAAAAAAAAAAAAAAAACCGACGAAACTTGAAATCTTTGTTAACCATTAAAGGACTGTACCTTTGAAACAAGAACATTAAGGCCAGCATGCTTATTGTCCCATCCAAACTCATTAATATTTTCATCAGCACCAAGTGTTTTACCATTGTTTTGTATATAATTCAGGTAATTTTCACCCTCTGAAGCCCTTCTTAACCAAGCCGCTCCCCATAGTAGTTCATCCTGCATAATAAATAATTTCAATACTATCACCATTTTTTAATTCCATGATATACAACTTTCGCATGACTAATAAACAAAAGATTACAAGTCCACTGCCATCAACACTTAAATTTCTTATAGTGACAAAAAATTACAACATAGACTAATTGCAGCTAAAGGTAAACAAAAGCGATCACCGAATTATATGATGTAAACTCTTTATCTAGTTGACGGAAGTCGAAAACAATCCACAATAATAAAATAAAGAGTAAACTGCAAAATACATCCCTGTGGTTTACAACTTTTGGCACTTTACATCCCTGTCAGAAACTATTGGCAATATACATCCCCCGTTAGGCAAACGTTTGCCACATTACATCCCTGAGTTGGATGGGCGTTATGTTAGTCCGTTAAAGTGTTTGCATCGTTAGTCCTTCTGTTAAAATGTTTGCACAGTTAGTCCTATGGGTTAAGTCTATTTGCACCGTTAGTCCTTCGTTACGTTTTCGTCTAGTTTTTTACGTTTTCGTCCGGTTTTTTACGTTTTCGTCCGATTTTTTACGTTTTCGTCTGTTTTATTACGTTTTCGCCCGATTTTTTACGTTTTCGTCCGATTTTTTACTTTTTTCGTCTGTTTTTTTACGTTTTCGTCCGATTTTTTACGTTTTAGTCCGATTTTTTTTCGTTTTCGTCCGATTTTTTACCTTTTCGTCTGTTTTTTTACGTTTTCATCCATTTTTTTACATTTTCGTCTGATTTTTTACATTTTCGTCTGTTTTTTTAAGTTTTCATCCATATTTTTTACGTTTTCGTCCGATTTTTTACGTTTTCGTCCGATTTTTTACGTTTTCGTCTGTTTTATTACGTTTTCGCCGGATTTTTTACGTTTTCGTCCGATTTTTTACTTTTTCGTCTGTTTTTTTACGTTTTCGTCCGATTTTTTACGTTTTAGTCCGATTTTTTTTTATTTTTTTTTCTCCTGTTTTTTACGTTTTCTCCTTTTTCGTTTTGATTTTTTTTTTCTTTTTAGTTTTCATCCATTTTTTTTTTTTTTTCGTCCGATTTTTTACTTTTCGTCTGTTTTTTTTCCTTTTTACGTTTTCGTCCGATTTTTTACTTTTCGTCTGTTTTTTTACGTTTTCGTCCCGATTTTTTACGTTTTGTCGATTTTTTCGTTTTCGTCCGATTTTTTACTTTTCGTCGATTTTTTTACGTTTTTCTCCATTTTTTTAGTTTTCGTCCATTTTACATTTCGTCTGTTTTTAACGTTTTCTCCATTTTTAGTTTCGTCTGTTTTTAGTTTTCGTCCGTTTTTTTACGTTTTCGTCCGATTTTTTTAAGTTTTCGTCTGTTTTTTTACGTTTTCGTCGATTTTTTACGATTTTCGTCTGTTTTTTTACGTTTTCGTCTGATTTTTTACTTTTCGTCTGTTTTTTTACGTTTTGATCCTTTTTTTACGTTTTCGTCTACTTTTTTATGTTTTCGTCCGGTTTTTTACTTTTCGTCTATTTTTTTACGTTTTCGTCCGTTTTTTTTTTCGTTTTTTCTTTGTCCATTTTTTTAACTTTTCGTCTGTTTTTTTACGTTTCATCGATTTTTTACGTTTTTGTCGATTTTTTTCGTTTCGTCCATTTTTTTACGAATAAAAAAACAGACGAAAATTAAAAAAAACAGACGAAAACTTAAAAAAACAGACAAAAACTAAAAAAACAGACGAAAACGAAAAAAATCGACGAAAACGAAAAAATCAGACAAAAACTAAAAAAATCAGACGAAAACGTAAAAAAATCGGACGAAAACGTAAAAAAATCAGACGAAAACTTTAAAAAATCGACGAAAACGTAAAAAAAGCAGACGAAAACTTAAAAAAACAGACGAAAACGTAAAAAATGGATGAAAACTTAAAAAAAGACGAAAAAATAAAAAAACTAGATCGAAAACGTAAAAAACAGACGAAAAAAAAAAACGGACCAAAAGTAAAAAACAGACGAAAACGTAAAAAATCAAGACGAAAACGAAAAAAAACGACGAAAAGTAAAAAATAGGAGAAAACGTAAAAAAACAGACGAAAGTAAAAATGGACGAAAACGTAAAAAACGGACGAAAACGTAAAAAAAGACGAAAACGAAAAAAATGACAAAACGTAAAAAAAAACGAAAATGTAAAAAATCAGACGAAAACGAAAAAAAACAGAAAAATAAAAAAATCGGACGAAAACGAAAAAAATCGGACGAAAACGAAAAAAATCGGACAAAAACTTAAAAAAATAGACGAAATCGTAAAAAATCGGACGAAAACGTAAAAAAACAGACGAAAACTTAAAAAAACAGACGAAAACGTAAAAATATGGATGAAAACTTAAAAAAACAGACGAAAATGTAAAAAATCGGACGAAAACGTAAAAAAATGGATGAAAATGTAAAAAAACAGACGAAAAGGTAAAAAATCGGACGAAAACGAAAAAAATCGGACTAAAACGTAAAAAATCGGATGAAAACGTAAAAAAACAGACGAAAAAGTAAAAAATCGGACGAAAACGTAAAAAATCGGGCGAAAACGTTATAAAACAGACGAAAACGTAAAAAATCGGACGAAAACGTAAAAAATCGGACGAAAACGTAAAAAACCGGACGAAAACGTAAAAAACTAGACGAAAACGTAACGAAGGACTAACGGTGCAAATAGACTTAACCCATAGGACTAACTGTGCAAACATTTTAACAGAAGGACTAACGATGCAAACACTTTAACGGACTAACATAACGCCCATCCAACTCAGGGATGTAATGTGGCAAACGTTTGCCTAACGGGGGATGTATATTGCCAATAGTTTCTGACAGGGATGTAAAGTGCCAAAAGGTGTAAACCACAGGGATGTATTTTGCAGTTTACTCTAAAATAAATCAAGGTCAACAATCATCTAGATAATACAGTTTCTGATATCTTGATACATCACTTGATGTCTTGATGCCCTTGTATTCAGTATTGTCATGACATAAAAAAGGAACATCATAGATAATTTAAGTGAGTCTTAGAATAACGTAAATTTTTATCACATAACACCCCACACCCCGCAGCGGAGCGCGTGTAAAAAATCCTAGTTATTTCAAATTTGTACAAGTTGTGCAATGTCTAAACGGTGACCAATTAACCTCACGTACATTATTATGCAGAAAACTGCTAATATTCTCAAGTACTTTTAAACCAATGGTTGGTATAAATCTAAAAACCAAGCAACATGGTTTTACATATAAAAAAGCCAAGTATCTCAAATTTTACAAAATCTCAAGGATAGGGAATAAAAGTATTGCTTACCTGATATCCATCAAAATCGCAATAAAATGGGCAAACTCCATCCCTGATGTTTGTGTTATCACTATAAGCTCCCCTATAAGTATCAGCAAATTCAAAAACTCTTGAGGCTGTTCTAAGGAGTGTATCTGAGTATCCAGGATCGGAAGATCGAAACGCCATGGATGAAGCGGCTAAAGCCGCTGCTGTCTCCCCAGCCACATCTGAGGCTGGGTTTGGTGCAACCACTGTGTAAACGGTTCGTGCAGTGTCCATGTCTTCAGGTCTTTCCCAACAGTTATGGTCATTGATCGGATCACCAACCTACAATAATTAGAAAGAAAATAGTGGAGTATATATGAAGGTGTTTTATGTAAAAGATTGTTATCAAATATTATTAAGTCAGAAATTGAAATTGTAATTATAAACATTTCTATAATTACTATCTAGTTTCTAGCATATGAAAACACCGTTCGAACAAGAATTTACCATTGTTTAGGACAAAATGTTGGTAACTACAATTATAAGGCGCCATTTTATCATTTATAAATTTGAATATGACCAAGGCCTTTGGTCTAGTGGTATGTGAGTTGCTCAATAACCTCGAGGTTGTAGGTTCAAGCCCCGCTAAAGGCATTTATGAGATATATTGTGAGATAGGTGGTAGTACATATCAGATTATATCTATCTAGCTATATTTATCTGTTGGAGACATTCATAAAAAGCATTAGAAAAAGTAGTTACATCTTAAGGTTGAGAACTATTATAAATCTATAATACGAGTCTATGCATGCCAAGGGCCGTCTTAGATTGCACTTGTGCTTTAATCTTTTAGACTAATGCTAATGGTGACCGTAAGGCTAATGCTAATGGCTCTCCCACATTAGCGCCAAATCAACTTTCTCTCTCCAAAACTACATCCAACCACAATTTGCTAATGAGGTGACCGCAACCACAACATAAAATATACCCCACAAAAACTAATAAAAAAATATACACACACAAAACAATGGGAGGAGTGCCTATTTACTTGGTTGGCTAACAAAACCGAGTAAATGAAAAAGTTGGGTGTTTGATTGGTTGCATTCGGTTGTGCTAGTGACTATAACTCGTTTGCATACTTAGTTGGGGGCAACCAGCCGAGCCATTAGCATTAGCCTTAGTTTCATCACTACATGTCTACGTTATAATAGACATAACGGTGCATGTATCCGCTAAAGTTTCTAAATTTAAAATATTAAAATTTGGTTTAGTTGATAGAACTTTCAAGTTCATAGCTCACTACTGATATTTTAATAATTACTGTAGAAATTAGCTACTAAGGTGTTCTTGCTTTGTCTTTGATACTTGTTATGGCATTTTGAGCTCTAACTATTACTAAGCAGAAGTAACCTTATTTATAGTTGTTGCAAGACCACTTGTAAATATAAACAATTCACAAAATGGTTACTATTCAGTTAATGGTAATCACTTTATCTTATTTAAACATATTAAATATATAAATTACCAGAATGGAAAATGAATGTTTATTTCATTTGGCGGTAGATCGATTTTGCTACAAGCTTGAGGGTTCAAGTTCGATTCTCATCAAACTCATATTTTTTATTATTTAAGTTGTGTTATTTTTGGGTATTGAGTTTTTTTTTTTTTTTTTTTTTTTTTTTTTTTTTTTTTTGTTTTTTTGTTTGTTTGTTTTTTGTTTTTTTACGCCTTATACTGTTACGGTTAAATGATTATATTTGGGTTATAATACAACCATACAGTATTTTCAGAAGCAATATATTTTTGGAGTGATTCAAATATAGTGTTGATAAAGGTAAAAGACCCAAATTTCTAAATAAGTATCAATGTATAGAGTTTACTTGAGTAATGTCAAACTAAAGAAATTAAGAGCATTGTGAATATAAACTTTTAAACTCTCACACTCTCACCTCATCGTGTTAGTTTTTAAATCCTCAATGATTTATGTTACACCAACGATTTGAAACAGTCAATGTTTACCCAATCCCGTCTTTCACGAGGTATGAAGGAGGTGAGATGCAGACAGCCTTACCCCTACCTGAAAGTAGAGAGGTTGTTTCCATGTCCAAAGGAGAGTGGCTTTCCACTAATCCAACCCTACTACGTTAAATCCTAATCTCCATTTCCATCTCATATTTCCATGAACAGTCTTTTGCAACTATAACTGAAACTAGAATGTAAACTTATGGATGGGTCATCAGTGGCACACAAAGTTAGGTGTGTTTATCTAAACATGTGACATTCTTTATCCAACTGTTTTGTGAAGTCTATGCAAAAGGTTCGTTTTATAATACCAAACAAATTTCAATGAACTTTTTACACTCCTATTGAAGTATTCCTGGTAAGGAAATTGTAGGGCCCATTTGCCTCACGGATTACTTTCGATCAGTAGGGCCCAACAACATATGTCAATAATAAATCCAACACAATACCTTAGGCTCACGGGTTGCTCTCCAAAGTCCAAAATGACAATTACTTTTCACTCATTTTTTGCTTAATAAACCTTCACATATGGCCTAAGTTTTATTCATTCTTAGCAATAACTTGTTAATAAATATAAATAAATTTTCACGTATGGCCTAAATACGAAAATCCAACAAAACTAAAAAATAAATCCTTAACCTCTTATCCACAACTAAAAGTACCACCAAAATCATGGCTATGACCTAATACAAATACAATAGAAGAAAATATGACTTCAACCAAAACTATTAAGGTTAATTGTTATGGTGACCAAACTCACCACCTCCACATCAGGATTCAATACATCATCAAACATGTATAATGGTCACACCAAATCCATTTTTTTTAATCATATTTTAACAAATGTGTATATAGTTTACATTCAAGTTTTATAAAAGAATGGTTTAATGAACCAAAACATCAATGTTTTGAAAACATATTATTAAGACTATACTAAAAAATACGTAACCATTTAGTGACCATGGTGATATTATTTAGAGTATTGGGCTATAGAATCTAACACGCACAAATATTTTTTTTATTAAAAAGAATACTACAAATGGACAGTCAGTCTTACGGGAATCGCGCATGGTAGTTGCCACCATCAGGTGGTGCACAACCTCCATAACACCCACCCTGGTAGGCAAGGGGGCAAAACAACCAAGTCACCCCATGTTCACCTAGCTAACCCCTTGTCCAACCAACCAAGTCACCTATGTCACTCGATTTTCAAGAAGCGTTTCGGTGAACCATTCACCTAGTTTGTACATGGAGTGATGTGTGGCCCTCATTCCTTTTATTGTTTTTTTATTTTGTTTGTGAGTGTATGTGGGGTATTTAGCGGTGTATATTTGAATAAAGTGAGTATTTTAATAAAATGTGAGTGAAGGTGACCATGTCAACAAAAAAGTGATAGGGAATAAGGGGAAGTGAGAGGAGAGAGAAAACTGATGCGGCGTTGATGTGTAAGGTAAGAATGCATTTGTCTTGGTCTTTAGCCTAAGGACAATACTAACCTAGGTTACCGTGACACACTTATTAATTGAAAAACTAATGTTCCATACAAAGCACTAAGAGCATCTGCAATTCATCAAGTCTTTAAAGACTTGATGCATTTAATGCTTTGTTCTACAATTAATGCATAAGTCATTTAATTTTAATAGGTTTTTTTTTTTCTTTTTTTTTTTTTTTTTTTTTTTTTTTTTTTTTTTTGTCAAAGGCTTGGTGTTCTACAAGTCATTCTTCAAAAAGTCTTTAATAAATCTTTATCTCAATGATTCAAATGATGCAAATAGTTTTCTCTTTCCTCTCACTTCCCCTTATTCCCTATCACTTTTTTGTTGACATGGTCACCTTCACTCACCTTTTATTAAAATACTCACTTTATTCAAATATACACCGCTAAATACCCCACATACACTCACAAACAAAATAAAAAAAAAAACAATAAAATGAATGAGGACCACACATCACTCCATGTACAAACTAGGTGAATGGTTCACCGAAATGCTTCTTGAAAATCGAGTGACATAGGTGACTTGGTTGGTTGGACAAGGGGTGAAATAAGGACAAAAACACAAGAAGAAATTTGTATCTAATATATTTAGAAAAACAAAAAAAAAACAAAAAAAAAAAAAAAAAAAAAAAAAAAAAAAAATAGTAACCATGTAAATACTCCCACTTGATAATATGCCACGGGTGGTAGAATTACACAAAAATTGACTTCATGCTGTGCACAAATACCCGCCAACACATTTTCATAGTTGAGTGGTGGATAACCCATGCCCGTAACGAGATATACACATTTCAACGAGACAAATGCTATAATAAAATAAAATAAAATAAAATCGAGGTGTAACTAAATGATTTGTCATCAAACAAAGAGTTAGTTAAGGAAAAAGTTATAAATAGTCAAAATGTCATGTCATATCATATCATCATTGTGTTTAAATTTTTTGAATTACGTGATTCTGGCAAATCTCTTTCAAGAACCCTTGTTCTTTAGTTTCTATAATATTATGCCACATATATTTGGTCTAAATTTAACCTAATACCATTATATATTATTTAAGCTTTCATTATCATTTCCAAGCCGACAGTGTTTCAAGAAATTTGTGAATATCATTACGCCAGTAAATAAGAGATGCATATGGTGAGAGTTACATGCCTTGCAAATTTAAAAAGTTCGAAAAGGAAAACTTTTGTTACATATGCTCGTAGCTAAAATAGAAAAAACAGCTAATAAGTTATTTGGTCTCGTTATTCATTACTCGTATATGTTTATAGCACTCCAATAGCACTGGATAGTAGGAAAAAACTAGAACCTAATCCACCAACATTCCCAGTTAACTTGAAGTAAACACAATGTTTGGGTGCGTTTAGTTGGAGGAAAACACCTTTGTTTTTTACAAAATATTTTATAGAAAACAAGAAAAACAGAGATCGCGTTCAAATCAACGTTTTCCAACAAAATATTTTGCAAAACACAAAATCCCTTATTTCCTAACTTAACAAGGAAAACTACAAAACAAATTTTAGTTGTTTTCCTTGTTTTCCTTTGTAACCCACAACCCTCCTTTACCTTCTTCAAAATATAAAATACAAACATCAACTAAACACGTTTTCTATATTTTCAAGTGTTTTGTAGAAATAAATTTTTGTTCCAAATTTTTACAAAACTAGAGATAGAAAACAAGATAATTTTTTTTTCCGACTAAACGCACCCCTAATATTTCTATTACTCGCTTTTTATTCTAACTTGTAATCTATCTTCCATTGCAATTTGAAACCAAGGATCAAAATACCCGGCATAAAGGATACTTAAACGAAAATAAGGATACTTAAACAAAACATATTATAAATGAAAATGTAAACTAGAAATTAAGGAAAAATCCTGTGGTATTATCTTTCATTTACTTAATGACTTTAAATGGATATATAATAATATGGAAATATCATGAAAGTTAAAGCAATTTAAAAAAAAGATGTCTAAATACAAGTAATTAATCCATGAGAATCAAAACGTTTACATTAATTAAAAACGAGTGGGACGACCCCCCGCGTTGCTGGGGGGGGGGGGTGTGGGTGTTCCCCAACTTTTTTTTGTTGGAAAAATTATTTCATTAATAATGGCGCAAGTTTCATAATTTTTCGAGGCCGTTTGGTACGAAAAATAATAAAAACAAAAACAAATAAAAATATATTGATTTCGAGAAAGTATTGCATATTTATACTCGTTTTTGTTGGAAAAATTATTTCGTTAATAATGGCGCAAGTTTCATAATTTTTCGAGCCCGTTTAATACGAAAAATAATAAAGACAAAACAAAACAAAAACAAAAACAAAAAAATTTCGGCTACTGTAGAATGAACAGTAAAAAGTAATATTTTATTGCATTTGGCAGACTTGTGTTTTAATATATAGATATAATTGGAGCAAACCAGCTCTAAATTAAATTAATGCCATATGGCTTTATAGTATAGTAGAATTTATTGCAAATGAGAATTGTATAAGTATTTTACCAATGCAATTACGCAAAAGAAAAAGAAAAAGAAGAAAAAAATAATAATAATAAAAATAAATAATAATAAATAAAATAATAATAATAATAATAATAATAATAAATCACACTTTCACCCACCGATAATTAAAGAATAGAAAAACATATGTTAACTTTTATTGACACCTCCTATCAATTATTTAAAACTCTAACCAAAACCAACACCGGCATTGTGGAGGTTCAACTACTGCTATAACACATAAAACATATTACCAAATTACCCTCAACTATTATGGTACTACACCAACATATTTCGCAATAATAAGACAGTAGGAGTTACTAGTGCAACAACTACTTATTCATACAGCACATATTATCATAAGCTGTAAATAATTGTACCTGTACTATAATTCGATCCGGTTGAGCCACGGTCTTAAGCAAATAATCAGTCGACCATCTAATGGCAACCAAGGCGTTCCTTAGCTCTCCAGGCGGCATCATTTCACCGAACTCAATAACACTCCATGCCAGCATTGTGGTAGTAAATGCCATAGGAAAACCAAATTTCACATTATCTCCAGCGTCATAATAACCGCCGGTAAGATCCACACCGACGGCCGCACCATCTCCAAGCCCAGAATTACCACGCCAACTCATGCGTTGATCATTTGGTAAAAAGCCAGAACGTTGGCCTTCGTAAAATAAGATTGATTTGGTTAAAGCTTCGCTATAGATTAGGTAACTTGAGTTACAAAGATAGAATTGAAGAAAATGTGCAATAAGATAAAGGAAGACAAAATGTGAAGCGACAGGCTTCATGGTGTTCTTTTCTCTTTTTCTTTTTGGCGCTTAACGTATGAAGAGGGAAGTGTGTCGTGGAGGGTTTATTTACTTCCACACCTTCCCACACATGTTAGGTTTAATTTCCCAAACTAATTACGGAGTATATACAGGATATATACTGTATACTGTAACATTTTAGAGTGCGGGCAGAGATGTGGGTACCACAAGTTTCCAAATACTCGTAATTTATTTCTTTCTTATTAGATGTCCCGGCTTAGGCGCGGCCTTGGAAAAGCATGAAAAACCCGGCCCGAAGCCGGCTGGCCCAACATGCCTAAATGATTCTTATATCTTTTTACCAAAGTCCGGTCTGGCCCGGGCCTGGTCCAGCCTTGGCTAAGCCCAAACCCCGCTAAAAAGCCCAAAAGCATGAGATTTTTACAAAAATACTCCGTCTTTTTCAAAAGAAGACTTAAATTATGTGTTATTTATATATAACTAGCAGGGTACCCGCGCGTTGCGGCGGCGGGTACCCTGAAATAAAATTTTCTGGTGAATCATATATTTTAGTTTATTATGTTTTTTTTTACAATACATTTACGGATATCAAGAATTTCGTTTAGCTCGTGCCCGTTCGGGCTTGAGCCCGTTGGCTCGTGTTCGTTCGTGCTCGAGCCCGTTTGGCCCATGCCCGTTCGGGCTCGAGCCCGTTTGACCCGTGCCCGTTCGGGCTCGAGCCCATTTGGCCCGTTGCCCGTTCGGGCTTGAATATTTGTATCATGTGCTTTATTATTTGTATTAGTGACATTTAATGCAAGAATTGTGTTTAAGTTGGTTGTACAATATGCTTGATAATTTGTATTTCTTATGTAAGGGGTGTTTTAATTATTTAATAATTGCATTAATTGTATTTATTGACCCGTTAATTAATTGTATTTAATGTACATAATGATTTATTTATTGTATTTAATGTTAGTATTTCTATTTTAATTAGTTGTACTTTGAGCTTAAGAACTTGTAAATGTTAGAAATTGTGTTTTAATTACTTGTACTTTTAGCTTTATAACTTGTATTGCTTAATTTTAAGTATTTCTATTAATAGTAGGCCTTTGTGCATTATAAGATAGTTAGATAACATACAACAAAATAATTAATTAAAAATGAATGATGAAATTACAACAAAACTATAATCACTTATAAATAAGCATGACTTACATGTTTAATGTTAGAGAGCTTTTATTGCGTAATTATAGATGTGCTCTTCATATTTTGTAACTTTGTTTTATTAGTTTTTAGTAATGTATTTACTCCCTCCGTTCCAAAATTATTGTTTTCTTTTGACTTTTTCGGTATTTACTTTTCAGCTTTGACCTTAATTATTTTTGTTTATATTACATAATACTTGATACAAAATATATGAACGGATTGAGTTTTAAATGTATTTTCATCGGTATAATTTTTATCAAAAATTGTATAACAATAAACAAAAATTTCTATAGTCAAAGTTGAAAAAGAAATACCGAAAAATTCAAAAGGGGACAATAATTTTGAGACGGATGGAGTACAAATGTTTCTATATATAATAACTATATTATTATTAAAAAAAACATATAAAAAGCCCGAAATAGCTAGGGGTTGGGCGGGCTAAGCCCGGTTCGGCCCGATCTGAACCATCTGGGCCGAAATAGGCCTAATATTTTGGTCAAGGCCTGACTTAACCCGAGATTTTTTTAACTATAAAAGCCCGGGATTTTTTTAATCAGGTCCAAGCCCGGCTTGACCTAGGCTTTGTGCACCTCTACTTCTTAATACCAAACAACTCGTTTTCCTTAACTGTACAAGCACATGTTTGCCTGCTTGGTTGTTCACGTACTCAGAAATCATATGCACCAACTTAGAATTTATTTTTTCTTCCTCATTAATTTGCTTTCTCAATTCACCAGCCACAAACAACCACCATAATCATGAACTTAACTTGACTGAACATAACGTGCCAGCGGTGGTTAATTAAACACGAGATGCTTTTAAAGCGGCAGACCTATAATCTTTGTGCATTTTCGCCAGAATGACAAAAACTTTATGGTGGATGAAGATACTTGTGAGAGGTGTGTGTGCTTGGAAGTCGTTGATCTTTCATGTGGTTTTTGACTTTTGAGATGCAACTCATTTTTTAAAGAGTAAACTACACCATTCGTCCTTGTGGTATGCGTTGACCGACACATTTCGTCATTTGACCAAAAAAATTGCACCGTCCGTCCTTAATTGCGAAACGTTATGCGTCGTTCGTCCCTCACTTTAACTGGCTTACATAACGGGCGTTTGTTGAGGTTCATTCGAGGGTATTTTAGTCTTTTTATAATACATACATGCACTTATATATAAACAATACAAACAATTAACCAAACACAAACACAAAACATTATCTCCTCATCATCTTTTTATCCTCCATTCCCACCACCGGACCCCACCACCCTTAATCACCGCCACCACCATCACATCGCCTCCTACACCATCAAAACAACACCAAATCCACCACTAATTCTTGGTTGTGAATGTGTTTCCCACCTCTACGCGCGTTAAATCTCACCACACGCGCCACACCGCCGCCTCTTTTCTCTTGTCTTCGCACCTTGGTAAGCGTGTAGTCCGGATCTAAATAAAAAGGTAAAGATACCACCGATTCACAACTCCATGTGAATCGGTGAGGGTTAAGAAATCAAAGTAAATGGTTATAACTTGTTTAAAACATAAAGAAACTAATGGTTCATCGATCTTGTGTCTCATTTTGTGTTTGTGTCGTGTTTGGAATTTCGTTACCGATGGAATAAGTATAGGTGATGTAAACATGAATTAACAATTAATAAATATAAAACGCAGCGGATAAACATCACCATACAAGGATCCATAGTGCCATATGATCAATCAAATATAAACAAATCAAATAAACATGATTTATACCTTTGTAGCGTGAACCGGGAATCACCACCAATACTACTACACGAATCAATAGAGAAACCCAAGTGATCAAATGGAGATCACCTCTATGTGTATCCACACTACACTTCCTTGAATACCAATTGATGCTAGTCTTAAACCCCGTAACCGATCTAGTCTCTTTTGAATTAACAAGATACAAAGAAGAGAGATCAAAAACCAAAACCCTAATTGGGATTGTGGTTTGTGCCGTGACCTAGAGGGGAGGGAAAGGAGGAGATAATTTTGTTATTAGTTAAGGTAAATTAATTTAGAGATTATCTCCATATATTTACCTAATATTAATAACCATAAAACCCATCAAAGGCCCTTCATAGGCCGGCCCCCTATTGGGCTCAAATGGGCTTCCCATTTGTTTTTCTAGTCCAATGCAATAAGTCCATTACTTAGTCATTAGAAGCCCAATAGCGGTTCCTAGTTACTTACGGTTATTTATATATCGTAAATACAATAAATACGACATATAAAGTGGCACCTCAGTGTATATGTGTGTGACCCCATAGGCTCACATATATCTAGCCATATAATTAGTCATTATGACAAGAGCATACTCCAACAGCTCCCACTTGCGACGTCATAATAATCAAGTAATTATACAAGCAATGGTTAGCGTCTAGCAACACGCCAATGCCCCTAGAAATATGTGAGGGTAGTTTCTTAAACGTCTCATTTCAGATGGTTTATATGTCATCAATCCTTTTGTTTCAGATACCGTGTTGAACATTAGACATGGATCAAAAGTCATTCTAAAAGTTCAACTATTATGTTTCTCGATACGGATATTGAACAAGATTACCAAGTGAATTAAGATTCATCTTAATCTCATTTGGGTACGGCCATACAAACATTTGTTCAATTCATCGAGGGGCCCAATAGTATCTAACTCCAAAGCAAGTGGAGGAACAAATCCCATTTTGACTACACGTGTCATTCACATGCTTCATATCACTCCTGAAAATGGCCTTTATAACTACCTTATTCAGGATAGCGTTTAACCATATCAAGGAATGAAATTCCACACATGCAAGACCTGCTTGCATCTCAAGTCTGAGGATAAAAGACATAACCTCTTGCGAGATTCACTATTGACGACGATCCATGTAGTGAATTCTCGTAGGTTGGGTCAATCCAATGTTCATCACAATGAACAACATGTGAGTTTGGAAAATGAATCACCAACACGCTCACATTTGCCTTAATTTGATGATACTCCCGTATCGTCAACCGACAATGGATAATTTTAGAATAAATAAATTATTCATGGATTAAACATGCAAATATAGAACACAGTTGATATAAAATGAAAACGATCATAACCATTACATCAATTCATTGCAAATACAAACCGTTTAACGTTCTAATTATTCAAATACTAAAAATACAGATCTACATGAGACTACTAGCTGGTCTAAGTCCAATGCTCCTAGCATGTTCGACATGTTTGGCACAAGGCATTGGTTTAGTAAAAGGATCAGCTATGTTGTCATCTGTGTGAACTTTGAGAAGACGAATATCACCACTTTCGATAACCTCTCGAATGTAGTGAACTTTTCGACGAAAATGTTTGGCACCCTTTTAAACACCTGGTTCATTGGCTATGATAATGGCACCTGTATTGTCACAGTACATATCCATAGGTCGTTCATTGCTGGGGACAACGCCAAGCCCAGAAATGAATTTACGTATCCAAATCGCCTCCATAGCAGCTTCAGAAGCAGCAATGTATTCAGCTTCTGTAGAGGACATCGCGATAGTGCTTTGTTTGGCACTCTTCCAGTCAACAGCACCTCCGTTCATGATGAAAACATATCCCGTTTGGGATTTGGTGTCATCACGATCCGTCTCCCAGCCTGCGTCAGTGTAACAAGTGACACTGAGCTCACGCTTGACATCACCACCATAAACAAGAAACATATCCTTAGTATTTCGTAGATACTTTAATATGTTCTTAACAGCAGTCCAGTGACATTCTCCTGGATCCTGTTGAAATCTACTCGTTAGGTTCTGAGAGAACGCTATATCAGGTCTAGTGCATCTAACCGCATACATTATGGATCCCACAGCCGAAGCATACGGGATTCCCTTCATCCTCTTCACCTCATCAGGTGTGGAGGGTCCTTGAGCTTTACTCAATACTGTATTTGGTTGCATTGGAAGATTTCCACGTTTGGAATCTTGCATCCTAAATCGCTTCAGGATTTTGTCAATGTATGCACTTTGACATAAGCCGATTAATCGTTTTGATCTATCACGATAGATTTTGACTCCAAGTATGTACGCGGCTTCTCCTAGATCTTTCATGGCAAAGCAATTTCCAAGCCAGGATTTTACATCTTGTAGCATTGGAATGTTGTTTCCCATGAGCAATATGTCATCGACATATAAGATTAGGAACACGACTATACTTCCACTAGTTTTCATGTATACACATGGCTCATCGAGATTTTGAGTGAAACCAATTTTCTTGATTTCATCGTCAAATCTCTTATTCCAACTTCTAGATGCTTGCTTTAATCCATAAATGGATCTTTGAAGCTTGCATACTTTAGTTGGATGTTTAGGATTCACGAAGCCCTCAGGTTGCACCATATAAACGTCTTCGTTCAGGTGGCCGTTCAAGAAAGCTGTCTTGACATCCATTTGCCAAATCTCATAGTCATAGTACGCTGCTATAGCTATAAGAATCCTAATAGCTTTTACGTCTGCAACAGGCGAGAAGGTTTCTTCATAGTCAACCCCGTAGGTTTGAGTGAAACCTTTTGCTACTAGACGAGCTTTGTAGGTGTGTACTTTTCCATCCATGTCGGTCTTCTTTTTGAAGAGCCACTTGCTCCCAACGGTTTTAGCGTTAGGAGGTAGGTCAACTTCGACCCAGACATCGTTGTCTTTCATGGATTTCATCTCCGCATTCATAGCTTCGATCCATTTATCGTGTTCAGGACTCGATAATGCATCTCGATAGTTAGCGGGTTCACCATGATCCCCTAACTCATGTTCCTCAGCATCGACATAGAAACCATATCGCTCAGGTGCTTGAGGTATCCTTGCGGATCTACGAATGGGAGCAACATCTTGATGAGGTTCAACATTTTCATGTTCGATCTCATTTTGATGCTCACTAGTGTTACCAGAAGGTTGTGCATCTTCCTCTTGAATTTCATCAAGGTCTACTTTGCTCCCACTTGCCTCTTGTGAAATGAGACTATTCTCAAGAAACTCAGCATACCGAGCAACAAATATTTTGTTCTCGGGTGGGTAGTAGAAGTAGTAACCCATCGTTTCCTTTGGGTATCCTACAAAGATACATTTGATAGCTCTGGGCTCAAGTTTGTTAGGTGTGTCTCGTTTCACGAGAGCCTCACAACCCCAGACTTTCAAGTAAGACAAATTAGGGACCTTCCCATGCCATATTTCGTATGGTGTCTTGTCTACCTTCTTGGTTGGAACCATATTGAGAATGCGTGCAGCAGACTCAAGAGCATAACCCCAAAAGGACGTTGGCAATGTTGTTAGACTCATCATTGATCGAACCATGTCTAACAAGGTTCGATTTCTCCTTTCAGATACACCATTGTGTTGTGGTGTATATGGAGGAGTGAATTGTGAGACAATCCCACACCTTTTTAGATGATCTAAAAACTCTTGACTCATGTATTCACCTCCTCGATCGGATCGGAGTGACTTTATGGTCTTGCCGAGTTGATTTTCTACCTCATTCTGAAAGACTTTGAACATTTCGAAGGCTTCATGTTTATGTTTAATCAGGTAAACATAACCATATCTACTGAAATCGTCAGTAAAAGTAATGAAGTAGTTAGCTCCTTCCCTAGACGTTGTTCTAAATGGGCCACATACATCAGTATGTATGAGTCCAAGTAGATCTTTAGCTCTTTCTCCTACATGGGAGAAAGGCTTTCGTGCCATTTTACCAGATATACAAGAAATGCATTTATCAAACGACTCATGGTCGGTTGACTCTAAAAGCCCATCGCGTTGCAGCTTCGTAATGCGTTTCTTGTTTATGTGACAAAGACGGCAATGCCATAGAAAAGTGGAATCTAAGTTACGTTTAGATTTCTTATTGCTAACATTATATATAGAACTAACGTTTGAAACAGAATCATGCATATCAATTTCAAAAATGCCATCACGAGGAATAGCATTAAAATAAAATACATTATCCTTAGAAACTGCAATACCATAATCCGTAAAAGTATGAATAAAACCATCATCTTTCAAACGTGAAAGTGAAACAACACCTCTAGTGATAGTAGGTGCAAAATGGCAATTATTTAAAACAATAACTAAACCATTAGGGAGGATGAGATCAAAGCTCCCTATCGCTTCGACAGCTGCACGGTTGCCATTACCAACGTACAGGTTCAAAGCTCCTTGCTTCAACTTTCTGCTTCCCCTAAGCCCCTGCACATTATTACAAATGTGAGTACCACAACCAGTATCATATACCCAGGATTTGTTAGGAAAAGTGTAGAGCTCTATAGTGAAGATACCTGATGTGCTAGCTGCGCTAGCTTTGTTCTTCTTCAACCCTTCTAGGTAGGACGGACAGTTCCGCCTCCAATGCCCCTTCACTCCACAATGGTGACAGGGAGAGTCCTTTGCCGGGTGCTCCTTCTTGGCAGGTGGGGGGATCTTAGGTTTGGGGGCGTAAGCAAGCTTACCCTTGCCCTTACCATTTCCCTTGCCATTTGCCTTCGGCTTCTTTTTCTGGATTCGTCCTTCCTTTATAGCTAGGACCATAGGAGCCTTCTTGGGCATTCCTTTCTCTGCAAGTTTCAGCATGTTATGCAGCTCAGGAATGGTCTTGCCCATGCTGTGCATGTTGTAGTTCTGCACAAACTGATCATAATCCTTTGACAGTGAGGTAAGTATCAAGCTCACTCCAAGGATCTGAGGCATGGGGTATCCAATACGCTCCATTTGGTCTAGGTAGCCCTTCATTTTCATGACGTAGCTACTGACCGTTTAGCCCTCCTCCTGCTTGCATGCATGAAAAGCTTTGACAGTGTCAAACAATTCTTGCTCAGCTTGCTGCTCGAACATTGTTTTCAGTTCGGTCAGCATGTCAAATGCTGCAAGGTTCTCTAAGTTCTTTTGGAGCTCAGGGATCATGCTTGCAAGCATAAGACAAGCAACCTCTTGCTGCTCATTAACCCTACGAGTGTAGGCGGTACGAACAGCAGCGGAGGCATTAGCAGGAGGTGCTTCAGGTAAAGGTTCTTCCAGATGGTAAAACTTTTGTTCAGCCCTGAGGACAATCCTCAGGTTGCGATACCAGTCCAAAAAGTTATTACCATTCAATATTTCTTTTTCAAGAATTGATCTGATGTACGAGTTGTTAATGGTATGATTAGGAGTTGTCATCTACAAAACAAACAAAGTTCAAATTTTAGTAAGTTTCAATAATTAATCCTTTTTAAAATTAACTACCCAAGTTTAAGCATATTAAAACAATTAATTTTACGAAAAGGCTAAGATCCTCATTGAGGTTCCACCATCACATCAGTTGATCTGCTAGCAATGGTGAATTCAATAGGTAGGTAACGTCGACCAATTGCATTACATGTGCAACTCTTAGATCTTTATGGGACTCATGGCACTAGTGAACAAGCAACTAGTGTCAAGCTGGCATGTTTAGTCCCATCTTTGCCTCGGGTCAAGGTCTAACCGCTTAACTCGATTAAGTCATCCAATTTGAAAACGTGTGAGAATATATCTAGGTCTCACGCATAGAGAATAGTCACCTTGGGTTACAATTCAACCTAGGTCTAACGCATAGGCAAAAAGTAATTGCAAGGGTCCTCAAAATTGGACGACATGACTTAAATTTTGACGGGTAAATATTTTTGATGTGGATCAAAAGCGTGTACGAAAGAAGCATGCATTCATTCTTCGTAGCACAAGTTAAAAACTTTTCTTAACTTAAGTCTAATCATTGTTTTAATTTATGTGTGTCAAGTTGTCCATTTCAAGACTAATATATATCCTATGTGGATTATTATTTAGTTTGGACAATACAAATAAATAAATAAACAAACAATCTCAACCGGTTTAAGTGTTGTTTATATAGAAAACAATGATTTTAAGTTTTAAATCATATTTAAACTTAGTTAAACTAAATCATAAGACTTAGTTCAAAATGGTTTATGTTTTGTTTTAAGTTTTATGAAAATAATTTTCGTTTTTCATGTAGTCACAACCATACAAAAAACCAACCAAACAAACATACAACCACAATATGCAAAGCCTCAACCGATGAAAATCCTATGCTTGGTCTTGTGAGCCATCACAAGAACCAAGAGTCAATTAGGGACTTATATCACAACCACATGGAGGGCTCCCACTTGCTCTAAGACAATCAAGAGCAAGTAAAAAGGCCCATTATGCACATGAACTCCAGTTTCTGTCAGCCCAGTTTTTCTGTTTTGCAAGGCCCAAAAGCCCAGGAAGATCACCTCCTCATGATTCGGCCCAGTTGACAAAGTTGTAGCCCTATGTCTTGTGGACCTGCACCAAAAATTTTAGAAAAAAATACCTTACCAATCAGCAGGTAAGCACGTTTTCCCAACAGGTGTCCAGCAGCAACTTTCAGTCTACAACTCTTCAATCTTTCGCCTTTTGCTTCCAAGCTCTTGTTTACAATACATATAAAGTAAAATACAACTAATCTACTTTGTATCTACTGTAAAATGCCCAAACATTGGCAAAACCAAAATTGAAATACATTACAAAAGTGCCGAAACAATGGCAAACCCCAAAACAAGAAAAACCAACCAACAATCACAATCACAACGCACAAGTGGTCTAGGTTTTCATCGGCTTTGCATATGAACACATAATAATACATTCAAATAAAGATTATTACATGGTGTTGGCTAACTCCATGGACAAACATGCATGTATTTGCCATGGATAACAAAATAAATAGCAAGAAATAAATTGTTAGCCAACGAATCGAAGAAATAATTAACAAGAATTAAAACCCCGAATGGTACGCGTGACAAATGGACAAAGACTCAAACCCCACTGATGTTAGGACCTTCTTAACATCATTTTACCACAGAAAAATGAGCCTCATGGGCTGATTTGAAATCGGGTTAAAAATCTTCCAAAAAACACGTTTTTAGGCCATTTTACGGGTACCGATCAAGTAAACTAACAACGTATGCATAACAAATGGCCATAGGATCAAAAAGTACAGATCTTAAGACCTTAATAAAGTCGACATATTCAGAATATTCAAGCCCTAGGGGCTGTTTTAAAATCACACTTTTAAATCCATTAAAAAACAATGTTTTTAGCCATTTTTACGCATACAAGATGATCATATGACAACATATGATGGCTCGTGATACCACTATAGGTGATGTAAACATGAATTAACAATTAATAAATATAAAACGCAGCGGATAAACATCACCATACAAGGATCCATAGTGCCATATGATCAATCAAATATAAACAAATCAAATAAACATGATTTATACCTTTGTAGCGTGAACCGGGAATCACCACCAATACTACTACACGAATCAATAGAGAAACCCAAGTGATCAAATGGAGATCACCTCTATGTGTATCCACACTACACTTCCTTGAATACCAATTGATGCTAGTCTTAAACCCCGTAACCGATCTAGTCTCCTTTGAATTAACAAGATACAAAGAAGAGAGATCAAAAACCAAAACCCTAATTGGGATTGTGGTTTGTGCCGTGACCTAGAGGGGAGGGAAAGGAGGAGATAATTTTGTTATTAGTTAGGGTAAATTAATTTAGAGATTATCTCCATATATTTACCTAATATTAATAACCATAAAACCCATCAAAGGCCCTCCATAGGCCGGCCCCCTATTGGGCTCAAATGGGCTTCCCATTTGTTTTTCTAGTCCAATGCAATAAGTCCATTACTTAGTCATTAGAAGCCCAATAGCGGTTCCTAGTTACTTACGGTTATTTATATATCGTAAATACAATAAATACGACATATAAAGTGGCACCTCAGTGTATATGTGTGTGACCCCATAGGCTCACATATATCTAGCCATATAATTAGTCATTATGACAAGAGCATACTCCAACAATAAGCTCACTCACGAGCTTATTCGTGAGTTGTTGGGTCAAAAGAGCTTATAACCGAGCTTATTGATAAGCTCACAAGCTTATGTGGTTTAGTTTTTGTTTAGTTTCGACTTTTGTTTGGATTTGGGTCGTTTTGGGTCACGGTGGAACCGAACCCACAAGTGGGTTTCGGTAAATTTTTAGTTGGTTAGGTTTTGAGTTGCTAAATCTTTGGTCCGTTTTGCTTGTTTGGTTCGCAACATGGTTTGAGGCTGAGACCCCGTGGCTCCGGCGAGGAAAGGTTTGAGACACCTTATTTTGGTCTCGTAGATGATAATCTTTAAACTAACAAGAAAATAGATTTTTTTTTTCATAAGATATACATTAAACTAATATTTGAAATACCACACTTTATTGATGGGTATGATTTATTCATGTGAATCTTGAACAAAAGAAAGAGAGCATATAACATTTTGGTGTTGTTGTTACCAGTTTTTTTTTATTAACAGCGACTATTTGATCTTTCAAGTTTACGTCCAAGACTTCAAGGTGGTTGAGTTGAGATAGATAAGGTATCGATGAGTTGCAATCAATGATGTACCATTTGTTGATGGAACAACTTGCTCCGATTCCAAAAGGGTATGGAATCGTGACATTCCCGCATGTATCATTGCATCCTTGCTTGGCATAATTTTGAACTGCAATGGATGTTGCTGCTAAAGAAAGTAAGATAAGTAAATGGTAAACTTGAAATAACTTCATTTTGTTAAGAAAAACTAATAATGCTAAATTATTTATCAAGGGGCTTATATACACTTCTAATTAACAAATCAGGGGTTAGAAAATGGGCCAATACAATAATGAAGTTGCATAAAATTTATGAATTAGTCAGTCAAGAAATAAATGGGTATATACTAGATGAAATCAGAACAAAAATATCAACTATAGATACGGGTCAAAATAACATTTCAAAAGTGTCCATTTCAACCTATAAAAAAAACAGTAAACTACACCATTCGTCCTTGTGGGTGGGAAAAGTCAAAAATACCCTCGAATGGACCTCAACAAACGCCTGTTATGTAAGCCAGTTAGAGTGAGGGACGAACGACGCATAACATTTCGCAATTAAGGACGGACGGTGCAATTTTTTTGGTCAAAGGATGAAATGTGTCGGTCAACGCATACCATAAGGACGAATGGTGTGGTTTACTCTTTTTTAAATGTGTGTATATTTGGTGCACGTGTATCGCTACATATAAGTGCTTCCTTTGGATAATTGGTGCATGCCAGTTATCATAT
Organism: Artemisia tridentata subsp. tridentata; assembly: GCA_021014915.2. NCBI lineage: Eukaryota > Viridiplantae > Streptophyta > Magnoliopsida > Asterales > Asteraceae > Artemisia > Artemisia tridentata. The sequence goes on from CP139504.1 coordinate 191,034,783, forward strand.
GCTTGACGAATACTCGAAAAAAAATGTGATACAGCGGAAAAAATTATACTTGTTGACCGGATCTAAACACACGCCTTGTGTTAGATAGATACTTTGAGTAATATTAACTAGCACGCGGAATTTACTAGCTAACACTTAGAAGATTTGTTTGTATGAATGAAACAGTGTTTGAGTTTGTGTATATGAACAATAAAGACAATTAAGTATAACCAAAACGATTCAATATTATTATATCAATAATACGAGTGATCTTCTATCACTAGGGTTTACAACCTTGAATCTCTATCAATTAATCATCGTTAAACTTTAACCTAGGCAATCCTTTTATACACCACGGATTCCTGTACAAGATAACTATAATCTATATTAATAAGAATATCTACCAAATCCTTCTATAATTATCTATTACACGTTTACAAAAATATAAGCAGTACTAACTTCTTGTGTGAGCAGTACTAACTGACTTAGTACTGTCAGTGTTGTCTTCAGTAATTCTTCATCAGTACTAACTTATAACCACCAGTACTAACTGTTAGGTTTAATTCCTAACAATCCTCCCCTAAACTTATGATTTCTTTCCAAATCACTAAGTTTCTTCCGAATTAAACTTCATCTCCATGATGTGGGGATTCTTCCAAACATCATCAAGTAATTCTCTTTGTCTGGGCTTTCCTCTGTTCAGCAATATCACAAATTCTTCTGATTAACATATCAGCCATGTTTGAATCTGCTTCAACCTCCAATTTTAAATGCACTAAAGTAACTAATACGGCTGTTCTCAAAGGATAGTCTTTCTCAACCAGCATATATATCTCTATCACATCCTTGGTAGAAATTCTGTGTACACCACATGTGTCAAAAAGCTTCCATGAGACATCCTTGATCACTGCTTGAAATCTCCATATAGCTTCTCCACCATCTGGTTTATAAATCCTCTTCAGCTGTACCCATAGTTCTTTATCTTTATCTTCACTAGGATCTGCAACTTTGAACTTGTCTTGTACTAAGTTCCATAACTGATTAAGATCTTCCCTATCAAAACCCTTAAGCAAATCTTCAAATAATCTGTATCTCTCATATATTCCACCAATTCTCATGATCTTCCACCCTTTCATTCTACCTTCAGTGAATACTTCCCAATCTACAATAGGATGTTTTGTTTGTATTGGATTGATGTTTGTGGATTCAGGAACTACCACAATCATACTCTCAAATATAAATTTTGAAAAATTGAAAACCTTCTTTGTTGACAGACATATGAGGGCAATAGCAATATTGCTACTGAATTGCTCCCATGATGTTCTTTTAGGACTTAAACAATGTAAGAGAGTATGTATTAGAAATCTCCATTGTGGGGAGAAACATCCCTTTTGAAAAGTGAGTTTTTGATTGGATGTATCATACCCCATTCTAGCAATTTCTGGCCAAATTTCAGTATTTAGCATATTGTTGATACCATCTGAATCTTGCAACTTAAGATGTCTCCTAAGTGTAGATTCGGTAACAACAAAAGATATGCCATCCACTTTGGAGTGAATTTCTATGTCTTCCTCTTCACTAATTTTGACAATGGTGGTTTGCCAAAACTGTGTGATATGAGAGACAATAAGAGTAGGGGAAACAGTTAAAGCATACCTAATATGAGACGCGTTCAAGAAGTCCACAATCTCATAAGCATCCCCTTCCTCTGTTTTCTCCAAATAAGCAACCTGGTTGTGCGTCTTGATAAATTCCAAATTAGCCATAATATTCTCAGTAAAAATTTGATTTGACTGTGGTGAATAGTGAAAATTTAGGTTAGAAAGTAGAAGATGAAAGTGAGATGAGATATTATTGAGAGAATTAGGGTTTGTATTTGACCGACTTAAAGAATAAGTTAACTTTTATTTTAGGATAAGATTATAATAGAATAAAAGTTAAAATATCTAGAAGATGATCTCTTAAAAACCATAATTTAATCAGTAAAAATCGCAACAAACTTCCAACGGCTAGTTTTTACACCAAAATTAATTACTGACACAATAATACCAACGGCTAGTTGAAGAGTACAAACTTTGCACTAGCAGTACAAACCATTATCAAAAATTTTCAAAGAACAGTATTAACTTATATGAATTTTAAGCATTATAACACACATATAGTTTTTAGCAAACTATCAGCTATCAACGGATTTGATATGTCTTTACCAATAGCCGTTTGCTTTGGACTAGCCAACTCTTCACAGTTAGATATGGTGAGTTGATAACCATACAATTTTTGGTAAATTGTCAACCATAAACGGATTTGATTAGTCTTTACCAGAAACCATTTGCTCTGGACTAGTTGGTTCTTATGTGGGTTAGACATGGTGAACCAATAACCATTTTTTGTGTGCACAGATCACACACTAAACTCCAAAACACCATTTAGTCCAAAACATAAAGCACTTGTAATTCCTTTGTGCTCATCATCCATACCTGCAATTGTTAGTCCAAAAACAAGGAAACAAGGTGCAAAGCACTTGTCTCACAACAATATAAGCATATGACTAACATTGCACCCAAACAAGGAATTAATTTCCTTGTGGAACCCAAGCCAACACAGACTTAGGCTTGCCTCTAGCATCAACATAATTCATTCTCTTTAAAACAATTGAAGTACCATTAGGTTTGATAGGTCTCCAAATCCATGATGCTGATGCATTAACACAATTGCCCATATTTCCCTTAGCAGTATGATTAAGATGACCAGTACTAACTATTGGGCTAGCAGTATGAACTGCTGGCTTTGTGGTTTGTGCTCTTGGTTTCCAAACTCGTTTTTTTAACACTGCTTTATTAGTAAAGGGCCTCTTAACAGTTGTTAGTGCTGATTTAAAAGTTGTTTTTGCACCTTGAACTGTTGGTCTTGGGTAAACAGGTCTAAATGGCCTAGCAGTATGAATTTCTGGTCTAGCAGTATGAACTGCTCTTGGTCCAAACCTTAAAAGAACTGATCTAGGTATCATTCTAGCATTTGTAGGGTGAATGGGAGGTCTTACTGAGTTCACCCTAGGACTTGAACACCTAGTTACCCTATTGTTGCAATAAGCAACAAGATGGTCAAAGCTACCTGATTGGTCCCAAACGGTCAACTAATATTGACCAAGTAAATGGTCAACAAGAGTCAAACAGCTTAAGGACACAATACAATTTACCAAAGGAGTATAGTGATTCCTCGGGTCGTTAAGTCCCAACGAGGTGTGAAATCTGTAATAGAACGAATTTGTGATCGGGTGAAATTGAACAGGAAAAGGGTGTGAGTGATTTAACTAAGGAATAAAATAACTTAAATAAGCTATAAGAACGATTACGTGAAAGTAAATGACTTAGAAACGTTTAAAACTTAAAAACGTACGTTTAAATAAAAATTACGTAAACGTACAAAATAAAACGTGAATTCTGACCAATATAAATCCCACGGATGTGAAAATTATATTTTTAGAATCAAAATGATAAAAGAAAATTTTAGGAAAAATAAAAATATTTATTTGACTATTTATTTAATTATTATTAATTTATTACTATTTAATAATTATTTAAAACTAATTTAAATTATAATAAATACTAAATGAACTCTAATAAATATGAAACTTTTTCTAAAAATACTATAAGGTGACAGGAACCTATAAAAATTATAAAAATGATAAGTGCTTATTGAAAAAGCAGAAAAATAAGCCAAATGGCTTAAATAGAAGCTATCACTATTTTTATGTTTGCTTTTTCTTGGTTTTTCTTTTACAAAACTATTTCACTACTGAAAATAACTAACTTTAATGAAGACAAAAATTTTAAAACTTAAAAACAAGCTGATTGGAAGCTTATGAGCTTATCAGTTGAGCTTTTGAGCTTAAATTGATGTGTCAAGCTCAAAGAAGTGACCAAATAAGCTAAACAAAAGGAAACAAAGGTGAAATAAGATGAAAATAAGTTAAGTAACTGGAAATGAGCTAAATGGTACAATGAAATTCACTGAGAAGCTTAAAATAAGCAAATAAGCAATTCCAAAATAAACTCTGAGACAACCAGGCCTGCAGTTAACTTTAAAGGCAATTTAAGCTTATGAAATAAGCTGAAAAGCTCAAAATAAGGACTGGAGTATTGAGATGGCTTGCTGAGCTATTCAAAAAGCCAAAGCTTTCAAAGTGGGACCCACTAATGAGCTTTTGGAAGGCTTGTGAAAAAGCTTGTAATACACTGAGGACTCAGTATATTCAGTGAAATGGGACAAACAAAAAGCTATTAGCAGCCCTATAAGACAAGCTTGAAAAAGCAAAATAAGTACTGGAACTTTGAGATGGGTGGTTAAGCTTCACAACAAGCCAAATCACTCAAGCTGAAGTACACTAGAGAGCTTTTAAGAGCTTATGAAAAATGGCTCAACTACACTGACTGCTCAGTGTAGTGAGTTGTTTTGAACAAACATTATAAGCATGATAAGCACTGAGAATAAGCAATACATGGGAAAACAAAAGCATGCAAATCAAGCTAGCCAGAAGGGCTTCACAAAACACCAAATTACACAAGCTAAAGCCAAATAATGAACAAGTTGTGAGCTTTGTGAAATTGGCTAGTTATCCTGTGCAGACAGAGAGCAGGCCAAATAGACAGATTTGCAGAACAGAAATAAGCTAGAGAATAAGCTAGAAATTGAAAATAAAGTTGAAACAGATAAGGATTAACAAGCAAGCTACTGAAAGAAGCAAAAATCAAACAAATAGCTTAATTGGCTAAGCCACAAATTGACCTAGATCAGCAGTGCTAAGACTGTTTTAGATCTTATTTTTGACTTTTTTTTTTGCTTTTTTATCTATTTGACTAAATCCAACTTTGATTGCTTCTAATCTACTGATATTGATGTAATAAGCTATGATTAGACTACTTTAAGCTACATGAACCAAATTTATAGCTAAATGGTGCAAATCCTATCCTAATACCAAACAGTAAACAGATTTAGGATAGTTAAACTGCTATTTTGACTTTTTAACTAATAAACTATGGATTTTATGAAACAACCACACTGACTTATCTTAATATGAGTTAACTAAACTGTTTGCAATGCTCAACACAAACTTAAACACAGAAATCTATGCTGATCCAAACACTACTTATTGAAACTGATAAGAACTTTTACACTAGAAACTGCTAATTTAAACCATGTTTTACACTAAACTCTGATTATCTAAGTGATTAATGATCTAAAAAGCCAGAATAAATGACAAATAAGCAGTAAACAAAACTGAGCACAAAATAAGCATTAATAGGCTAGAACATGAATATTGGAACTCACAACTGATTTTTACTGAATATGGATGAATCTCAAGGACTAAACACAACCAAGCTTGTCCACTAAGCTAGAAAATACCCAAGGGCAATCCAATATACACCCTGCTCCAGCCATCTTCAATCATCTTCAATGATTTTTGATTTTTTACCTATTTTTCTTATTTTTTTGTATTTTTGAGTTTAATGACAACAACTGATTTTTTTGGTTTCTAATAACTCTCAGAAGCTATATAAGGAGCTTATATGAGCTTATGAGTCCAAGATTAACACTATTAACAACATTCAAGGGAACATGAGATTTTGAACAAGAAATTGCATAAACTGATTTCAAACTTAGAAACTGAAATTGATTATTGGAAATAGATTCACATACACTGAAAGCACTAAACAAAGTACTTGAAAGCTAAATTTAACACTGGAAATTGAAAAATAACTAGGTCGACATAAGTAAAGCTAAATAAAAAACTAGATATATTTTTTACATTGCTTCTCATCCTTTCTTTATAGATATCTTCCATTCAGACGACATCTCTAAGACTTTCCCACTTGATCTTGGCCATTGGATTCATCAAATTCATCATAAACGTCCATTTGGACTTTTGGCGCCAAAATATCAAAAGCAGGTTTTTGCAATTAAAGAATTGTGGAAGGATGTGGAGGTGGAGGGGACAAAGAGGAGGATTAGGTGGTGAGGTGGAAGCCAAGTGGGTGGCTAAAACCATGGAGGTGGAAGGTGGTATCTGGTTTGGCGGTAAACGGTTTTGAGGGAAGAAGGGAAGTTTGACTTGAGTCAAACTTCTGGGTTTAGCTAAGGGGTGGATCGGGTTTGGTGATTGGGCTTGGGTAAGTTTTGGTTGGGCTGGGTTTAATTTTGTTTTGGGTTTTTGTAAGATAGGGTCCGGATTGGTTTGTTAATTAGACACAAGGACCATTTTTGTAACTTTTGGATTTTTAGGGGGCTGAAGTGATAATTTTCCAAAGTTATCAAAGGGGTATTTCATGCCAAGTTTCAATAGTACAAGGACCATAAAAATAATTTTCCATTTTTGAAAACCGGGGGACTTGTTTTGCCATTTTTGAAACTTCAGGGACCTAAGTTGCCATTTTGCAAACTTGAATTTTAAAGGACTAATTTTGACAACTTGTGAAAGTTCAGGGACTGAAACTGCCAATTATGCAAACTTTGTTCGGTTTCACCTGTTTTTCAATCTTTTTGCACTTGCAACACATAAAAACACAATTAAATGATATTTCCTGTATTTTGAAGCATATCTGCATGTTTTTAAATGTTTTTGCAGTCTAAATGTGACAGAAATGATGAGTATTTAGACATTCATCACTACCACATGTAAAACAAGCTTTCCTATAGCAAACAAAGTCATCACCTAGTTGGTGAGACTTAAGGTTGTTCCAATTCCTCTGGTTACCTCTAGGCTTGTTTGTGGTTCTATACATTTCAGCATACCTAACTGTTGGTCTAAATGGTTTAGCATTGGTTTTAAGCCTAACAGTCTTAGTTTTGACCACCTTAGGAACCCTTGTTCCTCCTACCTTAGCATTATCAGGTTTAGCCTTAACCAGATCACTTTCATCGTCATCAGAAGTCCAATCCTCTATGGTTGGAGCATCTGATTCCCTACTTGAGGACCTATCAGAGGATACTTTTCCCTCAGAGAGTGATTTATCACTTGTACTCTCAAAACTTACTTCTACAGGCTTATCTACTACCACATTCTCCTTAGGTTTTGGACCATATTCCATTTTGGGTAGTTGAAATTCCTCTAAACCTGTGTGCTCTAGGTCAATGCCTGGGGGTGTGGGAATTCCTCTATAAGGAGGTGGAACTGACTTATACCCTAGGCCTGACTTAGCTTTGTTGAGGATTTGACATTCAATTATCTTACTGACACCCTTAGATGCATACTCTAATGTGTCTACACTCATTTGAATGTTTTCTTTAGCCTGTTTCAACTTTTCCAACTCATGTTTTAACACACTAATTTCATTATCTCTAAACATTAAGTCTCTCTTAAGTATAATCATATCATCAGCAAACTTAGACTCATTACCTTTATAATGAGCAATTTGTTCTTCTAACACAGCTAAAGCCCTTTTATGATTTGCTAAATTAAAATAGGTATGGGTTAGCTCCATTATTTGTTCTTCATATCTTTTCTTAAGAGTTTCTAGATCTTTTAATGCATCACAAGATTTAGAACACTTAGAGACTTGTACCTCAGAATCTGAAAATGCCATGAGAGCCATCTCTGTAGATGCTTCTGCTTCCTCCTCTGCAATGTAGCTCCAGTCAAATCCTAAGCCATCAATGGTAACCATAGCTTTTGAGCTTGAGTCTGTAACTTCCACAACTCTGGTCTTGCTTCCAAAGCCTTTGTTCTTTCCATCTTGTTGTCTTGACATTCTGCACTCTCTTGAATAATGACCCTTCTAATGGCAATTATAGCACTCAACTTTTGACTTGTCATATCCAGCAACATCATTGCTGTTAATGATTATCTTCTTGCCAGTCTTCTTCAAGAATCTCTTAGCCCTCATGCTAAGAAGAGAAAGCTGTCACTTGATGTCCATCTCTTCAAGATCATCTTCATCAATCTCTTGAAGGTCTCCATGAGTCAACATACTTCCATTGTGCTGAGTAGTCAGAAAAGCACAATAAGTATTCTCATCCAAAAGTCCATTAGTACAGCTTGAATGTAACAACCGTGATTTTAGTAGGTTAGTCTAACTATTAGCTTCGATCAATTTAATTTTTTTGCTTGGTGTGACTTAAGTGTTTTGTGTGGCATATGTGTGATATGAGTGTGTGTTGACACTAAATCCCTTTTTGAGATTTTATGGTTGTGAGTTGAGTAGTATTGATTTTGGGATAAGTTCGTTTTGATTACCTTGGTGGTGTAGAAATGACTTGTGTGGTTTTGGTGTTTTGTGGGTTTTGCGTAACAAGTCTTCGTTCAAGTATTTCAGTGTTAGTAAGTTACGTGGAGTTTGTTTTATTGGGTTATATTTATAGAGAGTGTGAAATTCTATTTTTGGGAACTTTGGTTTGAAAATGATAATTATTCGAGTTGTCGTAAATGAAGGATTACCGCGTAAGATGTTAGGTTTCGGTATAGGCTTTTATAAAATAACGAAAATGCAAGGTTTTAAGTGTAATAATTAATATTGAAATATATATATATAATATATATATATATATATATATATATATATATATATATATATATATATATATATATATATAATATATATATATATATATATATATATATATGTAAGGGGGGCGGCCGGTTTTGAGTTTTAGGGGGGAAAAGGAAACAAAATTTTAGTCCAATTATAATGATTAATTAAGGAGGTTATCTAGAATAATCTTAGGGTGGTATAAATACAAAATCAAAACACCCCAACCCATTCTTTTTGGGAATACGGTCGAACCAAGGAGAGCAGGAGAAGCAGAAAAATTTTAGGGTTTATTTTTGAGGCAGAAAAATCAAGATCAAGGTAAAATTTTCAATACATGTGTTCAATTAATTATTATAATTTATGTAACAAGAATATGATGGATTAGGGTTTATGTTTAGTTTTGTAAATTAATGATGTATAACATGTTGGGATCAATAATTAGTAATATTATGATGATTGGTGAAGAGATTATGGTATAAAACATGTTAGTTATTGAGTTAGGGTTTGGACAGATTCATAGTGCTGTATAGATACGAAGATATTTAATAGATGGAGATTAGTTAATTGATGATTCTTGAGTCTAAATTATAGTTCAGAGAACGTGCTGTTCAAAAAGTCCGGCCACGAGCGATTTCGAGGTCCGGAAGTCAGTCTAATGATTTTTGCAAGTAAAGGTGTCAAAACTGTTAAACCGGGACAGATTTAGGTTAAAAGTATTGAGGTAAAAAGTGGTTTTAAAAGTGTAATTTGGGTTAGCCCTTCTGGAGAAATTGAGTTCTATATTCCCTTTGACTTCCACGCGAAGGGTATGCGTTAATAAGTTGTGCAAATATGTTTGTTATGTCAAAACATTTTGGTGTGCGTTCAGATCCGAATCTGGATAGTTTTTATGTTTGATTTTTCAAAGAGTACCTTTGTGTGTTTTTAGTGCATGGCCTTCTGGGAGAAGCTTGTATGCTCATGAAGGACCATGGTGAATTTTTGGTGTGAGTTTTAGAGCTTATTTTGTTGTGATTTCATGTGGGTAAAATTACCCCAAAAATCTGCTTATTCTGAAAAAGTGTATGCAAGGGATTTAGTGAGTGTAAGTGTTTGGTAGTGGTTAGTATGGAGTCTAGGTGATCCATGGTGGTTTACATGAACCTTAGACATCCATCGTATGTGTGTTACATGGACTATATCTTTTAGCTTGGTCGCGTGTAATGTGATCTTATTTTTGTTGTATAGATTTGTGATTGATAATTTGGAAGCTGCAAAGTTTGAGGTGAGTTTCATAGTCCCATTTTTACTTTGTTTTAACTTGGGATAGGAATGATGCTTGTGTTGAAATATTTTTGAGTTACTGTGATTATGTGGTCGTAAATGCATGGACTTGTAAGTGTTATTATACGTGTATTGCATATTATGAGATTATTGTGTGGTGATTCTGTGTGGTCCAGTTGGAGGGTAGCTATGCTCCCATTATCCAATTGGAGAGTAGTAGCTCTACTCACTATTATTCTGTGTGGTCTGATCAGAGGGTATGGTTTACCCATTATTGTGAACTTGGATCGTGGGCGCATTCCGTCCCAATTGATGTTGGATATTGCTATTTGGATCGTGGGCACGTTCCGTCCCTTATATCCCTTAAGTGGTATGTTGGCTGAATGACTGAGATTGCATGCTATCTAGTATAATGACTAGTCTTACTGTCCTGCTATGTTTTATAATCACAGTGAACTGGTTGCCTGAGATATATATTGTGTGTCTTAAACCTATGAACCTCACCAACATTATGTTGACGTTTTTAAGCATCATTTTCAGGTAAGCATTCTAAGGCTAAGGTAGAGGGAAGCGACTAGACGAGACTTAGTTGCATTTGAGAACGATTTATATTTATGTTTTTATTTGAATATGTTTGATTTTGATTGTGATACTTTAATGTCTTTCGACTAGTACTTTATGTTCTATTGAAGATACCTTTTGGAGAGTTGCTTTGGTTATTTTCTTTTGGGGTATCGTTACGACACTTCGTGTCTGTACTTTGCTCTATTTACGTGCATGTAGTAATTCTCTATTTAGACACCATGTGTTGTGATGATATCCATGAAGTTACACTCGCGTTTCCGCCTTGGCGAGGTGTGACAGATTGGTATCAGAGCCTAGGTTATAGAGAAGTAGGTGGTTGAACATAGACTATAACCTAGGAGTCCCTCATATAGTTGCATTTAGGGCTTATGTATAAGTATGGTGTTTTATATGTCTATTTTTTTTAGTTTATGAGAGGTTTTGTCGAGTTTTGGACGCCTATTGAACCCCTGTACTTAGTATTATATCTGTCACTTTTAGCATGACACCTCTCGCGCGTAGTAAGTTTCGTTGGACTATCGTTGTCGCTACTGGTTGCAAGAGGAATGGTAGCTTGAAACGGGCTAACAAGAGGATCTTAGTTCCTGCTAGCATGTGTCCATGTAAGATCGAGGAGAAGATGACTTTAGTGAACGTGGGTGGAAATGAGATAGAAAGGTACGAGACAAAGGTGACCAATAAAGACGGCTACATTATTAGGTACCCTGGAAAGTGTCCCAAATTCCTAGAAGATGGAGGAGAGGTTTGGGTTGAGCCTCATAATCTGTATGGGTTTGTGGACCGTATAGAGGAGGAAGAAAGGAACCTCAGGAGTGGTTTTTCCAGTTGTCCACTACCACAGAACGAGGGAAACCGGAATGGATGGATAAGTGAAGAGGAAGAGTATGAAGTGGATTCAGATCTAGAGTCTACGGCAAGTAGTAGATTTAATCCGAGTTGAATGAGAGGGGAAAACGTTAGGGTGGAGCTTGAGCCGCGTGCGATTCTGTTTGGTTTAGTGTTATGTTTTGGGATGTCTTCTGTTGACTTTTGATGTTTGGTATTGTGTTGGATCGCGAATTCCTTTGAATTCTGGGATTTTACCCAAGTAATTAATAATAAGGCTTGAGTGAATTTGAATATTTTATGTGTGTGATATGTGATTAATGGGTGTGTTATATTAATTTTTGAGTTTGTGTATCTATAATTATGAGGTGTTATTATTGTTAGGCGTGGTATTGGAAGCGAGTACACATGTGGAAGGATACATCTATAATTATGGGTGGCCAACATAATTATAAATGTATCACGACACATGTGGACTTATGGTCAATGCTACGTTGACCAATGATGACATGCTTACGTGTAGTAGGATTAAGTTTAACCTTGATATTTGTGTTAATTGTCCCATTTGATGGGGAGTACTTGTGTTAAGTATGAATGTGTATTCGTGAACTTCGTGAACGGCGCCTAATGGTATCAACGATCTGCGTGTTCAGGAAATGGCACCAAAAAGATCGAGACGCCCTTTTACTAAGTCACCAATGAGTGGAGCCTACCGGACGCCGAAGAAGCGAAAGCAGACGCCCACTATTGGAGATAGTAACCCCATCTTCCAGCAAATGATTAATCAACAACTGGAAGCTCTACTGCCAGAGATTGTTAGCCATGTGAGCGCACAGATGGGTGATGGTGCTCAACCTAATGGTGCTGGAAGTGGTGAAGGTGGCAACAACGGATGCTCCTACAAAGAGTTTATGGCTTGTAAGCCCAAAGAGTACGATGGTAAGGGTGGTGCGATAGCGCTCACTCGATGGATAGAGAAGATGGAAGCAGTAATGGATATTAGTGGTTGTACTGAAGCTCAAAAAGTCAAGTATGCAGCAAGTTCTCTGATCAATAAGGCTTTGACTTGGTGGAACACGCAAGTCCAAGCTAGGGGTAGAGTTGCTGCGATGGGAATAACTTGGGAAGATTTCAAAGCCTTGATGGTGGAGGAGTTTTGCCCAAGAAATGAGATGCAGAAATTAGAGGAAGAATTTTGGAACCATGCAATGGTTGGAGCTAATCACGCGGGGTATACTGACAGGTTCCATGAGTTAGCTAAGTTGGTCCCTCACTTGGTAACTCCTGAGTCGAAACGTATCGATAAATACATTCGTGGGTTGGTTCCACAGATTCGTAGCATGGTTAGGGCTACAGAACCCATGACACTCCAGAGTGCTATTCAGAAGGCTGGAGCACTAACTGATGAAGCGGTTAGGAGTGGGGTACTCGCGAAGACAAGTGAGAAGAGGAAGGAGGAGACTGAAGCAGGTAAGCAGGTTAGTTCTGGTGCTGACAATAAGAGAACAAGGAATGGGAGAGGGTTCGTAGCGGTGAATCCTGTGGTGGCAGCGAGTCCTGCGATGGCAGCTACTCCGGCTGTGACAGGAAATACAGACAGAAGGGGGTACACTAGTTCTGCTCCCAAATGTGTTAAATGCAATGGTTATCCTCATGAGCAGGCTGCGTGTCGTACGTGCTTCAGGTGTAACAAACCTGGACACTTTGCTAGAGAATGTCGTACGGTGATTACTCAAGCAACTCCAATCGACTCGGTTGGCGCAAGGTATAATCGTAGGGCGTGTTATGAGTGTGGAAGTACGGATCATCTTCGAAATGTGTGTCCCAAGCTGAACAGGGCACCTGGCCAGGCGGGAAACAGGTTGTCCATTGAAGGAGGCCAAGGGTAAGGGTACAACAAGAATGTAGCTAGAGGAAAGGCGTTCACCATAAATGCAAACGAGGCGCGTCAAGGCCCGCACGTCGTTACTGGTACTTTCTCTCTAAATGGTCATTATGCTACTACTTTATTTGATACGGGTGCGGATTACTGCTTTGTGTCCACTGAATTTGCTGAATTGTTGAGTGTTGAACCTAGTGAACTTAGGTCTAGTATTGTGATTGAGATAGCTAGCGGTAGGGAGGTAGAGGTTGACAAGGTTATTCGTGGGTGTACTATAGTGTTAGAGGGCATTCCGTTTATGATTGACTTGATACCTTTTGGACATGGGAGTTTTGATGTGGTGATAGGGATGAACTGGTTGTCTAAACATAAGGCCGAGGTTGTATGCCATGAAAAGGTAGTTCGTATTCCTTTAGAGAGTGGTGTTATACTTCGGATACAAGGAGAATGCTTAGGGAATGATTTGAAATCCCTTAACAATGCGAAATCCAAAGAACTTAAAATAGAAGAGATTCCTGTGGTGTGTGACTTTCCTGGCGTCTTTCCTGGAGACTTGTCTGGGTTGCCTCCAATCCGTCAAGTTGAATTCCGTATTGAATTGATTCCTGGAGCGGCACCTGTGGCGAAATCCCCATACCGTTTAGCACCCTCTGAGATGCAGGAGTTGTCCGAGCAATTGCAAGAACTTCAGGATAAGGGGTTTATCCGACCCAGTCACTCTCCGTGGGGAGCACCTGTGTTATTTGTTAAGAAGAAATATGGTTCATTCCGGATGTGTATTGACTATCGGGAATTGAACAAGTTAACTGTTAAGAATCGGTATCCTCTTCCTAGAATCGATGATCTCCTTGACCAGCTGCAAGGTTCTCGATTCTTTTCGAAGATAGATCTACGTTCTGGTTATCATCAGTTAAGAGTGTATGAGGAGGATATTCTGAAGACTGCTTTTAGGACTCGTTATGGACACTTTGAGTTTACGGTTATGCCATTTGGGTTGACAAATGCACCTGCGGTATTCATGGATCTAATGAATCGCATTTGTAAGCCTTATTTGGATAAATTTGTGATAGTGTTCATCGATGATATATTAGTCTACTCTAAGACTGAGGAGGAGCATGGAGAGCATTTGAAGTTGGTCCTTAAATTGCTGGAGAATGAGAAGTTGTACGCTAAGTTTTCAAAATGTGAGTTTTGGCTTAGGGAGGTACATTTTCTTGGTCATGTAGTTAATAGTGAAAGTATACATGTAGACCCTGGAACGGTCGAAGCGGTCAAGAATTAGAAGGCTCCTACGACGCCGTCAGAGATACGCTCTCCTTTTTAGGATTGGCAGGGTATTACAGACGATTTATCGAAAAAATTTCAAAGATTGCCAAACCCCTCACATTGTTGACCCAGAAGAATAAGAAGTATATTTGGGGAGAGGAGCAAGAGATGGCTTTTCAAACATTAAAGGATAATTTGTGCAATGCACCTATTCTGGTGCTTCCAGACGGACCAGATGACTTCGTGGTGTATTGTGATGCGTCGAAACAAGGTTTTGGATGTGTACTAATGCAGAGAGGGAAAGTGATAGCCTATGCATCCCGACAACTCAAGATTCATGAGATGAATTACACCACTCATGATTTAGAGCTTGGTGCGGTAGTGTTCGCCCTCAAGAATTGGAGACATTATCTGTATGACACAAAGAGTGTTGTTTTTACGGATCATAAGAGTCTTCAGCATATCTTCAGTCAGAAGGAGCTGAATATGCGACAGAGAAGATGGATTGAATTGTTTAGTGATTATGATTGTGAGATTCGCTATCATCCTGGAAAGGCGAATGTGGTGGCTGATGCGTTGAGTAGAAAGGAAAGGATTAAGCCTAAGCGGGTGCGAGCTATGTGCATGACCTTGCAATCGGGAATCAAGAGGAAGATATTGGCAGCACAAGAGGAAGCCCTCAAGGATGAAAACGCAACAGCTGAGATGTTGCGTGGGTTGGATCAACAAATGGAGAAAAAGGAGGATGGTGGATTATATTTCTTGGATCGGATATGGGTTCCGATGGTGGGAGATGTAAGAAGGTTGATCATGGACGAGGCTCATAAAACAAGATACTCAATTCATCCAGGATCTGACAAGATGTATTACGATTTTAGAGATGCTTATTGGTGGCCAGGAATGAAGAGGGAAATAGCCGAGTATGTTAGTAAGTGTCTGACTTGTTTGAAAGTTAAGGCTGAACATCAGAAACCCTCTGGATTACTACAGCAACCGCCGATCCCTGAGTGGAAATGGGAGAATATAACGATGGATTTTATTACCAAGTTGCCTCGAACAAGTAATGGGCATGACACGATATGGGTCATAGTGGACAGGCTGACGAAGTCTGCGCATTTTCTGGCCATTCGTGAGGATTATAAGATGGAGAAGCTGGCAAGAATTTATATCAATGAGATTGTGGCACGACATGGAGTGCCAGTGTCTATTATATCGGATCGCGACAGTAGGTTTACCTCGCGGTTCTGGCAGTCGCTACAGAAGGCTTTGGATACACGTTTGGATATGAGTACAGCTTATCATCCACAGACGGATGGGCAAAGTGAACGAACGATTCAGACTTTAGAAGATTTACTTAGAGCATGTGCTATCGATTTTGGAGGAAGCTGGGATACTCATTTACCTTTAGCTGAGTTCTCCTATAATAACAGCTATCATTCCAGTATTAGGTGTGCGCCGTTTGAAATGTTGTATGCGAGGAAATGTAGATCACCTGTTCTGTGGGCAGAGGTTAGGACAAGCCAACTAATTGGTCCTGAACTAGTACAAGAGACTACAGATAAGGTTTTTCAGATTAAGGAAAGACTTAAGGCAGCAAGGGATCGCCAAAAGAGTTATGCGGATAATCGCCGTAAGCCTTTAGAGTTTAGTGTTGGTGATCTTGTGATGCTAAAAGTGTCCCCTTGGAAGGGTGTTGTGTGTTTCGGTAAGAAAGCAAATTAGCACCGAGATATGTAGGACCGTTTGAGATTACGGAAAGGATTGGGCATGTGGCATATCGATTGAAGTAACCTGAGGAGTTAAGTGGTGTACATGATACGTTTTACATATCTAATTTAAAGAAATGTTTGGCGGATGCTAGTCTGCATGTGCCATTAGATGAGATTAAGGTTGACAAGACCCTTCATTTTGTCGAAGAACCTGTTGAGATTATGGACCGAGAGGTCAAGAGTTTGAAGTGTGGTAAGATAGCGTTAGTAAAGGTGCGTTGGGATTCGAAGCGTGGTCCTGAGTTTACTTGGGAGCGCGAGGATCAGATGAGGTCTAAGTACCCAAATTTGTTTGCTGATGTGGTTGGTGAGACAAGTAGCTAAATCTCGGGACGAGATTTCCCTAAGTGGGGGATGATGTAACAACCGTGATTTTAGCAGGTTAGTCTAACTATTAGTTTCGATCAATTTAATTTTTTTGCTTGGTGTGACTTAAGTGTTTTGTGTGGCATATGTGTGATATGAGTGTGTGTTGACACTAAATCCCTTTGTGAGATTTTATGGTTGTGAGTTGAGTAGTATTGATTTTGGGATAAGTTCATTTTGATTACCTTGGTGGTGTAGAAATGACTTGTGTAGTTTTGGTGTTTTGTTGGTTTTGCGTAACAAGTCTTCGTTCAAGTATTTGAGCGTTAGTAAGTTACGTGGAGTTTGTTTTATGGGGTTATATTTATAGAGAGTGTGAAATTCTATTTTTGGGAACTTTGGTTTGAAAATGATAATTATTCGAGTTGTCGTAAAATGAAGGATTACCGCATAAGATGTTAGGTTTCGGTATAGGCTTTTATAAAATAACGAAAATGCAAGGTTTTAAGTGTAATAATTAATATTGAAAAGAAAAATTAAAATATATATATATATATATATATATATATATATATATATATATATATATATATATATATATATATATATATATATATATATAAGGGGGCGGCCGGTTTTGGGTTTTAGGGGTGGGAAAAGGAAACAAAATTTTAGTCCAATTATAATGATTAATTAAGGAGGTTATCTAGAATAATCTTAGGGTGGTATAAATACAAAACCAAAACACCCCAACCCATTCTTTTTGGGAATACGGTCGAACCAAGGAGAGCAGGAGAAGGAAAAAAAAATTAGGGTTTATTTTTTAGACAGAAAAATCAAGATCAAGGTATAATTTTCAATACATGTGTTCAATTAATTATTATAATTCATGTAACAATAATATGATGGATTAGGGTTTATGTTTACTTCTGTAAATTAATGATGTATAACATGTTGGGATCAATAATTAGTAATATTATGATGATTGGTGAAGAGATTATGGTATAAAACATGTTAGTTATTGAGTTAGGGTTTGGACAGATTCATAGTGCTGTAAAGATACGAAGATATTTAATATATGGAGATGAGTTAATTGATGATTCTTGAGTCTAAATTATAGTTCAGAGAACGTGCTTTCCAAAAAGTCCGGCCACGAGCGATTTCGAGGTCCGGAAGTTAGTCTAATGATTTTTGCAAGTAAAGGTGTCAAAACTGTTAAACCGGGACAGATTTAGGTTAAAAGTATTGAGGTCAAAAGTGGTTTTAAAAGTGTAATTTGGGTTAGCCCTTCTGGATAAATTGAGTTCTATATTCCCTTTGACTTCCACGCGAAGGGTATGCGTTAATAAGTTGTGAAAATATGTTTGTTAGGTCAAAACATTTTGGTGTGCGTTCAGATCCGAATCTGGATAGTTTTTATGTTTGATTTTTCAAAGAGCACCTGTGTGTGTTTTTAATACATGGCCTTCTGGGAGAAGCTTGTATGCTCATGAAGGACCATGGTGAATTTTTGGTGTGAGTTTTAGATCTTATTTTGTTGTGATTTTATGTGGGTAAAAGTACCCCAAAAATCTGCGTATTCTGAAAAAGTGTATGCAAGGGATTTAGGGAGTGTAAGTGTTTGGTAGTGGTTAGTATGGAGTCTAGGTGATCCATGGTGGTTTACATGAACCTTAGACATCCATCTTATGTGTGTTACATGGACTATAGCTTTTAGCTTGGTCGCGTGTAATGTGATCTTATTTTTGTTGTATAGATTTGTGATTGATAATTTGGAAGCTGCAAAGTTTGAGGTGAGTTTCATAGTCCCATTTTTACTTTGTTTTAACTTGGGATGGGAATGATGCTTGTGTTGAAATATTTTTGAGTTACTGTGATTATGAGGTCGTAAATGCATGGACTTGTAAGTGTTATTATACGTGTATTGCATATTATGAGATTATTGTGTGGTGATTCTGTGTGGTCCAGTTGGAGGGAAGCTATGCTCCCATTATCCAATTGGAGAGTAGTAGCTCTACTCACTATTATTCTGTGTGGTCTGATCAGAGGGTATGGTTTACCCATTATTGTGAACTTGGATCGTGGGCGCGTTCCGTCCCAATTGATGTTGGATATTGCTATTTGGATCGTGGGCACGTTCCGTCCCTTATATCCCTTAAGTGGTATGTTGGCTGAATGACTGAGATTGCCTGCTATCTAGTATAATGACTAGACTTACTGTCCTGCTATGTTTTATAATCACAGTGAACTGGTTGCCTGAGATATATATTGTGTGTCTTAAACCTATGAACCTCACCAACATTATGTTGACGTTTTTAAGCATCATTTTCAGGTGAGCATTCTAAGGCTAAGGTAGAAGGAAGCGACTAAACGAGACTTAGTTGCATTTGAGAACGATTTATCTTTATGTTTTTATTTGAATATGTTTTATTTTGATTGTGATACTTTAATGTCTTTCGACTAGTACTTTATGTTCTATTGAAGATACCTTTTGGAGAGTTGTTTTGGTTATTTTCTTTTGGGGTATCGTTACGGCACTTCGTGTCTGTACTTTGCTCTATTTACGTGCATGTAGTAATTCTCTATTTGGACACCATGTGTTGTGATGATATCTATGAAGTTACACTCGCGTTTCCGCCTTGGCGAGGTGTGACATTGAAGTACTAGCAGTACCAATATTTGAACTAGCAGTACCAACTGCTCCAGTAACTTGAACTTCTTCCTCTGAACTTGAGGTACTGGGAGTTGATACAAAGGCCAAATTTCCTGAGCTTGAACTTGTTCCAGCAACCTTCTTCACATCTTACTCTACTATTTTGAAGTTGCTATATAGATCCATTAAGCTCATGGAATCTATATCATCCTTGTTTTTCCATACAACCACATGCATAGCCCATTCAGATGGTAGACTCCCCAGAAATTTGGAGTTGAGATCTTCCTGAGGTATCTCAATACCAAGAATAGCAAGCTGACTCACTAGTTTTTGTAACCTGTTGAACATATGATCTAGTGATTCATTGCCTGTAGCTGGGAAGTTCTCAAATTGTAACACCCCGAAAATCGTAATGAAGCAGCGGAAGTCTAATTTGGGGTATTCCATCTTAGATCGTAGTCATAATTATAGAAAACGACTCGAAAGAGACGTTTTGTGAAAATTTGTTATCATTCATCAATTTAAAATCAGAGTTGTCAACAACAGAATCATAATATTTAAAAGTACAAAATGAAAATATTTAAAATGAATGAAAACATTTGTTTTTGGACATCGTCCAAAGGGGGCCCTGTTCCACTCCGTGCCATACTATCACGGTGTCGGTACGCGTGCAGTTCCAGTGAAAATGGAACGTGAGTTTTGTCACAGGGTTCGTTTTGTAATCTCACTAGTTATTTCTCAGTAAAAAAAATATATAGTAATATTTCGAATGCAAAGGTGAATTAAAATAACTTGATTAAAGTTCATAATCAATTGCTTCGGGTTTACAGAAAGTTAATAACTCGAAAATTTTCAGGTTATTACAGTACCTACTCCTAATTCTGAATTCCGTCCCGGAATTCTTAGTCCGTGGTAGTGGTTGGCGTTGCCTCGGTGAAGAGGTGTGGATATTTGGCACGAATTTGATCTTCTCGTTCCCACGTGTACTCTGGTCCTCTATTTGAGTTCCATCGAACTTTGACGATGGGAATGCGGCTTAGTTTTAGTTGTTTCACATCTCGGTCCATAATTTCTACTGGTTCCTCTATAAAATTGAGCTTCTCCGTCAAGCCGAAGTTCTTTGAACGGAATGATAAGGGTTTCATCTGATAAACACTTTTTAAGGTTTGATACGTGAAAGGTATTGATGAAGCGAAAAGTGTACCGCTTTTAGGGGGTCATTTAAGCCCTAAATTGTATTTATTTGATCAAATATTGCCCTAAATCGTTCCTTTTGTCATTTTAGGTACTTTGGAGAAGAAATTTGGAAAAGGGAGCATTTTGGACGTTTTTGGAGCATAAAAGTGAAGAAAACGACAAAGTCTCCAAAGCTGCTGGAAAAGTACATGTGACGGCGACAAGGATTGCTCCTGACGGCGTCACGGCTTGGCAAAAGAGGTGGATATGACAAATACACGTGACGCGCCAGAAAGTTTTACAATGGAAGTCTGACGGCGTCACCCTTTAAGGTGATCAAGGCCGTCACGGTTTAAGTTAAAGAGAGACGGCGTCAAACACAATTCTGACGGCGTCAACCCTTGACGCGCCAGAATGGATTTTGGAGGATTAAAGAGGGACGGCGTCAGGAAGACCATCCGGGAACCCTAGCCGCGGCGAGGTGACGGCGTCACCTCCTACAACGTGACGCCGTCAACCCCTAAATTCTATATATAGTTTTGCAATTTTTATTCTTAGTGTGCAACTTTGTGAGGAGAAACCCTAAGGCGAATTTTCTGCCATTTTTAAGGGTTTTATACCCTTGGATCTCCCATGTTTAATTGAAGATAAGTAATCATTTAATCATTCAATATGTCTATGTGTTGTTTGATTATATCTTGTTCTTGTCTTTTAATTAACATGCTAGGCTAGATTTATCTTGTGTTTGCTTAGATCTAATGAAACCTAACTATTGATTATTGGTTGTTGGTGTGTTATTAATTGTATTGGATGATTGTTTATCGATGTTAGGCTTAAGAAAACTGGCTAACTTCCTATACGGTAACTTGCTTGAACGTCTTAAGAAACATGAACCAATGCGTACTAAGGTTTTTATGGTTGTATTTAATGCATAAGCGAATTTTAGTGATCCCATGTTAGGAGCTTCTTAGCCGGCTCGACATAGGAGTGAAGTAGGAGCTTGTAGAGTTGGGGAAGTACGTACGCCACCCCACGATTGGTAGTAAGGAATACACCCGTCATCCACGTAATTAATACACACTAATCAACCAGTAAAAGTTAGTTAGGGAGTAAGGAAATCTAAGTAAACACATTTCTCTCCATATAAGTTCCACAACCTTTTCATTTTCAGTCATTTTATTTTATTTGCATTTGTAGTTATTTGGGTTAGTTGACTAGCAACTAATTCCGCCCACTCCTTCAAACCCGAGATTTTACTTGCTTTTATAAAAAATATAAAAATACAAAAAGAATCTTCCCTCACCCTTAGACCTATTAGAGTAGTTTTTCAATCCTAATGACACTATTCCCCTAGAGAACGATCAATCCCCCGGTACTTGCCACTACACTATACTACATCGGTCAGGTACACTGCCGGGTGGGGATTGCAAGCCTCTTGAGATCCCTCGAGAGGTAAAACCTGTTGTAAGGTCGCAAAACCACGCATCAAGTTTTTGGCGCCGTTGCCAGGGAATAGTTATTGTTTAGGTTGAATTTTTATTTTATTAGGTCTACTCACTAGATTCCTTTCTAGTGAGATTTTTATTTTATTTTTCTAGGTTTTTCTTTAGTCTATCTTTTTTCTTCGTTTCTTTGTTCGTAACCATTACCATCCGACATCATGGAAGGTGGTAATATCCTTGATCCCAACAACCCACCACCACAACAACACCCACCTCCTAGAGCCCGTACCTTAGGAGACTACTCCCGTCCTAGCCACCATGGCTATCGAAACACCATTGAGCTCACTCAAGGAGCCAATGTCACTCCCTTGCGATCCGACACCATCCGGTTGGTGCAAAGCGGATGCGCATTCCATGGACTTCGTTCCGAAGATCCTAATCAACATCTCAAGGACTTTCTCAAAATCGTTGATTCCATAGACCTTGATGTTGCCACTCGAGAGACGACCCGACTGCGTCTCTTTCAATTCTCTCTGCAGGACCAAGCTAGTCAATGGCTAGAGCGTCTACCCGCAGGATCCATCACCTCTTGGTATGATCTCACCACTCGTTTCCTTGCTCAGTTTTTCCCACCAGGAAGAACTACCAAGCTAAGGAATGATATCTTGATGTTCCAACAACGTCAAGGCGAAACCCTCTACGAGGCATGGACTCGATTCAAGGACTTACTCCAAAAAGTCCCTCACCATGGCATAGAACTTTGGCTCCAAGTCCAAATCTTCTATGACCATATCAATCTTTCCACGAGGCAAACCATTGACCAATCGGCCGGTGGTAAGCTACGTGATCTAAGTGCGGAACAATCATGGGCTCTCCTGGAAGATCTTGCTCTTTATGACAACGAAAGTTGGAGTGATCCCCGTGATTTGAATAAAACAGTCAAGGCAATATCTTTGCCTTCGAACAATTCAAGCACTTCCGACCGTAGGATCATAGAACTTGAAGACCAAGTCAAGTTTCTTATGAAATCCTACGAGGCTCCTAAACCTTCAGGCCAAGTGAACAAAATCACTTCTTCGTGTAAATTATGTAGTGGTCCCTACGACACTCATGATTGCATGGAACTCCCCAAACAGGCTTTCAAAGAATTCGCATCCTCGCGAATCGATAAGGCGGGAGATAAGTGGCTCACCACTAATTATGGACCCAAGAATTCCGAAGATAGGTATGAGGCATGGAAGAGTAAGCCAAATTTTAGTTGGAACCAAACTCGAAGCGTATCATTCAATGACTCTCCCCCACTCACCTGGTCTGAACATTATCCTCATCAGCATACGCATAAACAACAAAATCGCGAGGAATCACTGCAAAAATTCATTCTCTCTCAAGAAACACAACTCTCCAAACTTGAGAATCAATTCAGACAACAGCAAGTTGATATGAACAACAAGGTTGATAACCTGTTAAAGGTTATCAATGATCGCATTGCTGGCAGGTCAACTTGTGAGTTGGCACGAGTTAATGAGATCAAATATGTCACGGTGACTCACCAAACACCCCCTCCTGTAAAAATCAAGCACCCTAGTAAACTCTTCAAACACATATCACAAAAAGGAAAAGAAACTAGAGATACTCATACCCCTTCAAAACCACTCCACTTCGTGAACACCATTACAACAATGCCTATTCCTAAACCCCACCTGGACCAACAATTAACCGAGAATGTGGACAATGAAATGGAGGGTGAAGTTCCCGAAAAGACCACCGAGGCGCCCGGCGACTATCTAGACTCACCAAAGAACTCTAGTACAAGAGAGTTGAATGATGAGGAGGGCTCGGAAGAGAAATCCGAAATGCCTCATAGGCTCCCAGGACTGCTAGACCGCCCCCTGGTGGAGGAACTTGAGAGGGGCATAGCAAAGCTGCCTATGGGATTTGGAGAGAGAATAGAGGATGGCGCTCCCAGGGTCTTTAAGATATCTTGCACCACTAGGAAAAAGTTTATAAAAGATGCCTACATAAACCCCAACTCTTCTATGAATGCAATATCCCTTTCTCTATATAACGAAGCCTTCGCCAAACAGGTCAAATATGAAGGGTTTAATATCATTGGGGTAATAAGGAGGGTACCAATTGTGATAGAAAAGTTCCTCTTTCATATCGAGCTAACTGTATTTAATAACATGAACTCGATCATCAGCCCATCCTTAACTAGCCTTGTTTTAGGCAAACCATTCATAAAAGCAACGGGAGTGATACTCGATGAGGATAATTGTAGTGCATTATTTACCGATGGTGTCAGGAAAGTGATTTTTCGGGATGGCAGTGAAGAAGTGTATGAGTATCAACCATCAGCAATTTGCAACACATGGGGGCTACACGGTAGAAGGCCTGGCCGAATTAAGCGACGTGATCCGAATAATCTCAAAATACCTTGCATGATTGGTCACAAGCATTTTTATAATGTTTACATTGACACATGTTTACCCAAAAATTTGATGTCCTTGTTTCATTATAACAACATTTGTAGATGGGGGATGATTCATAAAGGGAAGGATGACATTGGCATAGATGATGATGTACAGGTGTTTGTAGGAAATATGACATTCACTATGAGCTTCGCAATCGTCGATAATATCGAAAAATACATCGATCCCAGGTTATCACAAGTTGTTTTTGGGGCACCTTTTTGCAAGGCCACAAGCTTGGTTGTGGACGAGCTCAATGGGATCATGACTTTCACCGATGGGATTAGGGAAATCTCATACCAAACGCCTTACAAGATGAGAGAATTCAAGGAGATTGATTATGGAGGGCTCGATGGGTTAAGTTCCCAACTCGTGTTATGTGATGATGATGTGAGAAGAGGATTTAAGGACACTTTTGACCTGTCAAGTGGATTCTTTAAGCATGTTAAGGAGCTTAGTTCTAAATACCAAAACAATCCGTTTGATCTCGAGGACCCGAAATACCTTTACTATGAAAGTGATTCTGATAGAGAATCAAAGGGGAACCTAGAAACCGTGACCAATGATGGAATCACGTAATGTACGTGACTTTGAGTCTAGCTACAAGACTCGTTAATAAAGAAAAGCGCTTCTTGGGAGGCAACCCAAGCTTTATTTGCTTTGTGTGTTTATTTATTTGTTTGTTTGATTTTATTTGCTTCCGTATGTATGTTTAATTTTTATTATTATTGATTCATGTTCAAAACTAAATTGTGAAAATGCTTTATCTTGTTTTTAACTTCGTCTTAACTACATATAAAGGTATTTTGCAAAAGATAAGTGTAAGGGAAATCCAAATCGGTTTATTAGAACAAATGAACATGAATCATAACAATATTAAATTAACATACATATTAGTAATTGTTTGAGTCAAATGCTTGTATCGAGTCATAATGATGTTTTGCAGGAATTCCAGGAAGTAAGGTATAGGTTTTTCCAGAAATTTTCCGGAAACTTAACATGAGAATTCTGTCAGATCATTTCTGACGGCGTCAGGCTTTACAACCTGACGGCGTCAGGTTTTAATTTTCTGAAATTTTTGAAAGTTTTGTTTTCATAAAAAGGTTTTTATTAAATCTCTAACTTATAAACTCCAGGAATCTGCAAAATAATCATTCCACAAGCATTATATCCTTATATAGATTTATCCCGCCGATGTTATGCAGGTTTTCGTGTTTGTTTTCTCAGGATTAACAGGTTATTTTGGACAAGGAGATGTATGTGGAATCAAGATTTTGGCGATGCTTTAGTCTTGAAGCTTCAACATTACCTTGGAAGAAGATCTAACCATGTTACCTCTTTATCCACCAAACGAATCAGGGAAGTATTTGATTTCATTCTTTTACCTTATTTACTTTTACATCTTGTTATTTGAACATTGGGGACAATGTTCATCTTAAGTGTAAGGGGGGGGGGGGTAAAGTACGATACTTTAGAGAATGCTATTACACTTGATTTTTGTTTGTTTGATGGTAGATGTGTAATAAAACTGAGATAAATACCTGTTAAGGCAATTTTAGTTCCAAATTTAAATTTTTTTACAACATATAGGAGTGAAACTTTGATCTTAATGAGCGTCTCATGGATAGGAAGTTATATGACTAGCACAAAAACCGTACCACTAAAAAATTTTCCACCCCCAAATATGTGAGGTTCGCCCCTAGAATTGGTAGGAAAAGCATTTATGCTATGATGTGTGTACCGGTAGCACTTAGATTCTAGAACTTACGTTAGGACCATTCCGAGGCCACAAGTGAGACTACATTCGTGTAGTTAGATTTACTACATGATAAGAGGCATTAGGATTAACCCATTGTTTTACACCTGTGTTTTTGTTATAATTACATTGGCTACATTGATCAAGTAATTCTCCCACACCCTTTGCGTTGTACTCATTTTTAGTACACGATACCCCTAGTACACCCCTCAGAGCCTATCTTTTCGTTTCTAACTTTGAGCATTTTACTTAAAGTAAGAATTTGTTACACCCCACTTAAATGTACACCCAAATCGCCTTAGCCTACCTTGTATGCACTCATTTTTTGTGCATTATTGTGACAACATTTGTTTAAACCCCAAGTTAATTATCTAATTGATTACATGGTTGCTAAGTCGAGTCATATCCTTGTACATATTGTTTTGGGACGATTGGGACTCATGGGTAAAGTACTAGTGTAATGGAGTAATGGGGAAGAACAACATTATTACCCCCATTTGTGCTAAATATTTTAAAAAGTACTCCAAGTGTTTCGATTATCTTAATTCGAGTCATTAGAATAGTTATTTGTAAAGTTATGTAAAAGTTCAAGTGTAAGGGGAATGCGACGCCCCTACGATGTATTATTTTGGATGGTAGGGCAAGAGTGTATGCAAAAAATAAAAAAATAAAAAAAAAATAAATAAATAAATAAAAATGAGAAAAAGAAAAGTAGAAAAAAAAACATACGGACTACCATCCCGTTTCATTTTATGTTTATTTTATGTTTTTGTTATTTTGTTTTTAGCTTAAGTCGAGTCTAGTCTTGGCTTAGCAACGCCATATTGTACATGTAATTAATCAAGATCTTTAACTCGCCACCAGTAAAATATCCTTTATCCAACAAATCCGTTTTTATCATATCCCTACACCTAACGTTATAACCCGTTTAAAAGCCCTCTTTGATAGTTTATCATAGGTGCTTACGCCTAGTGGAGGAGGTTTTTGATCCTTTCCCAAGCCTATGGTAATCTATTTGCTATGACAGGTAGTGAGAGATATTATTCATTTTCATTTATGAGATATACTTTTATGACACCTGAGAGATGTGAGTATCTAAACACTACTTGTGAGGTGCTAGTGTGTAATCTCCGTGCTTATTATGATTAAAGTGGAACGACTATTTGTTGTAATTACTTTTATATTAGCGTTAAATAACCCCTAACTTGTATTTTGATTAGAATAAAAGCGCATTTGCTTGAGGACAAGCAAATCTCAAGTGTAAGGGTATTTGATGAAGCGAAAAGTGTACCGCTTTTAGGGGGTCATTTAAGCCCTAAATCGTATTTATTTGATCAAATATTGCCCTAAATCGTTCCTTTTGTCATTTTAGGTACTTTGGAGAAGAAATCTGGAAAAGGAAGCATTTTGGACGTTTTTGGAGCATAAAAGTGAAGAAAACGACAAAGTCTCCAAAGCTGCTGGAAAAGTACACGTGACGGCGTCAAGGATTGCTCCTGACGGCGTCACGGCTTGGCAAAAGAGGTGGATATGACAAATACACGTGACGCGCCAGAGAGTTTTACAATGGAAATCTGACGGCGTCACCCTTTAAGGTGATCAAGGCCATCACGGTTTAAGTTAAAGAGAGACGGCGTCAACCCTTGACGCGCCAGAGTGGATTTTGGAGGATTAAAGAGGGACGGCGTCAGGAAGACCATCCGGGAACCCTAGCCACGGCGAGGTGACGGCGTCACCTCCTACAACGTGACGCCGTCAGCCACTAAACTCTATATATAGTTTTGCAATTTTTAGTCTTAGTGTGCAACTTTGTGAGGAGAAACCCTAAGACGAATTTTCTGCCATTTTTAAGGGTTTTATACCCTTGGATCTCCCATGTTTAATTGAAGATAAGTAATCAATTAATCAATCAATATGTCTATGTGTTGTTTGATTATATCTTGTTCTTGTCTTTTATTTAACATGCTAGGCTAGATTTATCTTGTGTTTGCTTAGATCTAATGAAACCTAACTATTAATTGTATTGGATGATTGTTTATCGATGTTAGGCTTAAGAAAACTGGCTAACCTCCTATACGGTAACTTGCTTGAACGTCTTAAGAAACATGAACCAATGCGTACTAAGGTTTTTATGGTTGTATTTAATGCATGAGCGAATTCTAGTGATCCCATGTTAGGAGCTTCTTAGCCGGCTCGACATAGGAGTGAAGTAGGAGCTTGTAGAGTTGGGGAAGTACGTACGCCACCCCACGATTGGTATTAAGGAATACACCCGTCATCCACGCAATTAATACACACTAATCAACCGGTAAAAGATAGTTAGGGAGTAAGGAAATCTAAGTAAACACATTTCTCTCCATATAAGTTCCACAACCTTTTCATTTTCAGTCATTTTATTTTATTTGCATTTGTAGTTATTTGGGTTAGTTGACTAGCAACTAATTCCGCCCACTCCTTCAAACCCGAGATTTTACTTGCTTTTATAAAAAATATAAAAATACAAAAAGAATCTTCCCTCACCCTTAGACCTATTAGAGTAGTTTTTCAATCCTAACGACACTATTCCCCTAGAGAACGATCAATCCCCCGGTACTTGCCACTACACTATACTACATCGGTCAGGTACACTGCCTGGTGGGGATTGCAAGCCTCTTAAGATCCCTCGAGAGGTAAAACCTGTTGTAAGGTCGCAAAACCACCCATCAGGTATTGTGTACTTTACTGAGCTCCTCAGGGAGTTCAAGTTTGTACGCTACTGGACCAACCCTTTCTAGGATCTTGAATGGTCCGACGTATCTGGGATTCAACTTACCACGCTTCCCAAATCTAATCATTCCTTTCCAAGGAGATACCTTCAACATGACTCTGTCCCCAACTTGAAACTCCATGGGTTTTCTTCTCACATCGGCATAACTTTTCTGTCTGTCCCGGGCGGCTTGTAAGCGTTGTTTGATTTGGACAATCTTTTCGGTGGTCTCGTGAATGAGTTCGGGCCCGGTGATTTGTGCATCCCCAACTTCGGTCCAACAGATGGGTGAACGACATTTCCTACCATAAAGTGCTTCGAATGGAGCAGCTTTAATGCTAGCGTGGTAACTATTGTTGTATGAAAACTCTACTAACGGTAAGTGTTTATCCCATCCTTTTCCAAAGTCGATCACACATGCTCGCAGCATGTCTTCCAAGGTTTGGATAGTTCTCTCATTCTGACCATCAGTCTGCGGGTGGTAGGCGGTACTCATATCTAACTGTGTATTCAAAGCCTTCTGCAACGACCGCCAGAAGTTTGACGTAAAACGACTATCTCGGTCGGAGATGATGGAAACCGGCACTCCATGTCGTGAGACTATTTCCTTCAAATATAATCGCGCATGGGTATCCATACTGTCGGTTTCTTTGATTGCAAGGAAGTGCGCAGATTTAGTGAGACGATCAACAATGACCCAAATGGTGTCAAGTCCACCCGAGGTTTTAGGTAGCTTCGTGATGAAGTCCATTGTAATCCTTTCCCATTTCCATGTTGGAATCTCTGGCTGTGTTAACATTCCGGACGGCCGTTGGTGTTCTGCTTTTACTCTAGCACATGTCAAACATTTTTCGACATACACAGCGATGTCGGCCTTCATGTTTGGCCACCAATACAACTTCTTGAGATCCTGATACATCTTATCAGACCCCGGATGAATGGAATATTTTGACTTGTGGGATTCGTGCATGATAAGATCACGTATTCCTCCGTGAAGTGGAATCCACGCTCTGTCACCGAAACACAACGTCCCATCTTGTTTTCTCACAAAACCGTTCTCGATTTCCGGCATCCTATGAATCTTCTCATTCGGTCGGTTTTCTTCCTTCAGGGCTCCGGCCTGAGCTTCTAAAATTTTGGCTGGGAGTGGTGACCTAACTGTAATTCCCAAAGATCGAACTCTAAGGGGTTTGATTCGTTCCTTTCGACTTAAGGCATCAGCCACTACGTTTGCCTTTCCGGGATGATAACGAATCTCACAATCATAATCACTGAGTAACTCCAACCATCGGCGTTGTCGCATGTTCAGCTCCTTCTGATCTAGTATGTGTTGAAGGCTCTTGTGATCTGTAAACACCTTGCACTTGGTGCCATACAAATAGTGTCTCCACATCTTAAGAGCGAACACTACTGCCCCTAACTCAAGATCGTGGGTCGTGTAGTTCTTTTCGTGGGTTTTGAGCTGTCGGGAAGCATATGCGATAACCTTACTCCTTTGCATTAATACTGCTCCCAAGCCTTGGCACGATGCATCGCAATACGCCTCGAAGTCTTCACTTCCTTCGGGTAGTGCTAAGATCGGAGCTTCGCAAAGCTTTTGTTTCAACAGTTGGAATGACGTCTCTTGCTCTTCTCCCCAGTCAAACTTCTTCTTCTTTTGTGTCAATTCCGTCAAAGGTTTGGCGATCTTAGAGAAACCCTCGATGAATCTCCGGTAGTACCCAGCAAGACCTACAAATTGACGTATCTCCGTGGGGTTTGTAGGAGATGCCCAATTCTTAATAGCTTCGATTTTTGCGGGGTCCACGTGAATACCTTTGCTGTCGATGACATGCCCCAGAAATTGCACTTTCTCAATCCAAAAATCACACTTGGAAAATTTGGCATACAGTTTCTCTCCTTTGAGCAGTCCTAGGATAGTTCTCAAATGCTCCGCATGTTCTTCCTTGCTACGGGAGTAGATGAGGATGTCATCTATGAACACAATTACGAACTTGTCCAAATATGGCTTGCACACTCGGTTCATTAGGTCCATGAACACGGCTGGTGCGTTCGTCAGTCCAAATGGCATCACTTGGAACTCGTAGTGCCCGTATCGTGTACGAAACGCGGTCTTCGGTATGTCTTCCTCCTTAACTCTCAGCTGATGGTACCCTGACCTTAAATCAATTTTCGAGTATACACTCGATCCTTGCAGTTGGTCAAACAGGTCGTCGATTCTAGGCAGTGGGTATCGGTTCTTCACGGTGAGCTTGTTCAACTCGCGATAATCGATGCACATTCGGAAGGATCCATCCTTCTTTTTGACAAACAGCACCGGAGCTCCCCATGGCGAAGAACTCGGGCGTATGAATCCTTTATCTGACAATTCTTGCAATTGCTTTGACAGTTCTTTCATCTCGGATGGTGCCAACCTATAAGGTGCTCGTGCCACCGGTGCTGCTCCTGGCACTAGCTCGATCTGAAATTCTACTTGTCGGATTGGCGGGAGGCCAGGAAAGTCTTCGGGAAATACTTCAGGAAAATCTCTAACTATCGGTACATCTTCTAGTCGCTTCTCCTCCGACTTCGTCTCGGTTACTTGTGCCAGAAATGCAAGACATCCTCGTTCGATATACTTCATTGTTTTGAAGCATGATATGATACTCAGTCGAGTCTTACTCCGTTTGCCGCGGACGACTAAAGTTTCTCCTTCACATGGGATGTGAACAACTTTCTCGTCGCATATTATTCTAGCATGGTTCTTGGATAACCAATCCATGCCGATGACTACGTCGAAACTACCAAGCTGGATGGGCATGAGGTCTATGTCAAACGGTTGGTTTAGTAGAAGCAGGGTGCAGTTTCGGATTACGGTGTTAGTTTTTACTAGTTTTCCGTCAGCTAGTTCTATTTCGTAGGTGGTGTTCAATTTAGTCGGGGTAATATCAAGTAGAGATGCAAATGAAGAAGATACAAAACTTTTGTCGGCTCCAGAATCAAATAAAACTTTAGCAAGGTGGTTATTAAGGGGAAACGTACCCGTCACGACATCGGGATCTTGTTCGACATTTCCATCTCCTAGCACATATGCTCTCCCGCGAGCATTGTTGACGGGGTTGGCAACCTGATTCGGACACTGGTTCTTGTAGTGCCCCTTCTTACCACATCTATGGCATACTACGGCCACTGGTTGCAGGTTGGCTCTTGTGGCCTTTCAGTCTTGGGTCTTGTGGCCGGTTTTCTGACACTTTCCACATCTAGTGAAACAGGGTCCATGATGGTGCAACTTACATCGGTTGCACATGGGAGCGGGTCCAGCATAGCCCCCAGTTCCAGTAGGTGAGGCAATGTAAGCCCTGGCAGTTTCCTGCCGGCGATTCTGTTGGTTGTGATGGTGGTTCCGGTTTTGCTGATAGCCTTGTGTGTTGTTGCGGTTGTGGCTTTGGTTATGGTGAGAGTTGTTGTTGCTGTGATTGTTTCTACGATCATCAAATTTTCTTTTGTGATTGTTGCTTCCCTGAGCCTGATTACGCCTGATTTCCTTTTCCAGTAATTTCTGAGCAGTCTCCATGG
The DNA here is from genome assembly GCA_021014915.2 of Artemisia tridentata subsp. tridentata. Lineage (NCBI taxonomy): Eukaryota > Viridiplantae > Streptophyta > Magnoliopsida > Asterales > Asteraceae > Artemisia > Artemisia tridentata. The sequence goes on from CP139504.1 coordinate 191,066,979, forward strand.
CTTCCTTCAGTGTTTGTGGTTTGGACACCATGACATCTCCTTCTATGCTTCTGGGTAATCCTTCAACATACCTTTCCAGTGTCTTCTCGAAATCTGGCACCTTGGTTGGGCATAGTATGGAGAGCTCTTAGAATCTCCTATCATAAGCCCTAAGATCATATCCTTTTTACCACCAAGCGGTCAAACTCATCTTTCATCTTTCGAATTTCGGTGCGAGGACAATACTTCTTCAACATCTTCTGTTTAAACTCAGCCCAAGGAAGTTGGTAAGCTCTATCATTACCCATTTTATGAGCAGTGGCGTTCCACCACGACAGTGCATCATCTGCTAGAGTGCCAGTAGCAAAGGCGACTTTGTCATTTTCGGCACAACCACTTCTTGTAAAGACAGTCTCTGAATGCTCAAACCATGGAGCTAACTCTGTCACTCCTTCAGTACCTTTAAAGGTTGGCGGTTTGCAACTCATGAACTCCTTGTACGTGCACTTGCGTGTTGCAACTGGTTCGCTCTCGGCAGTGGGCCTTGTTGCACTGCCGGTAGGAGTCGTGGCTGCAGCTTGAGCTATTAATGCAGCGGTCATGCTTTCCGTGATCAATCGGCGGATCTCCTCCGGAGTCATGATCGATCCGGCGACTGCTTCTGTAGTTCTGTTGCGGGTATCCATGTTCTAACAATGACACAAGAACATATATTTAGGTTTTACGGTTAATAAAATCAAGTGAGGTGTCATAATTGTCCTCATAATAGTAGCATACAACATCCTTATAAACAAAATCATCATAATTAATCATCACGACATGTTTGAATACAATCACAACACACATGGAGTAATATGGTGACGTATAAAAGAAAATCACAACACATAAATGAAGAAAGCAACCATAACATAGATCAATATTGGTACATAGTAATCATAACTAACCATGAGTTTTAATAATTTGATACATTGTTTCCAAAAGAACAATACAATACAAGATTATTAATGCTACGCAGGGCAAGTTAAGATGTCACTACTACAACAATACGTGGCTAATCTACGAAGTGCCGGGTGCATCTCCAGGTCCGTGCTGTAAACCTCTAACTATCTCAGTCAACTCATCCATCCTCTGGTCTCTGACTCTCTCTCTAGTCTGTATCTCTCCAATCGTACCTCCGAGAGTGTGAATGGTACTGCGGGCTACGGCCAGTGCCTCAGTCTGATGCTCCATCATCTGCTGCTGTATCGCTACCATATCTCTCAGCTGCTGTATCTCATGACTCTGCGTATCCATCCGATACCCAAACTCAGCAACGATCTCTCTAACCTCCTCCAACTGGGTACCAAACAGATCAAATACCTCCTCCATAGCTATCCTGCCCACCACGAGGTTCTCGACCTCCTCCTGAATGTTCTCGATTCGCTCGAGAGATATATCGTCGATCAAACTCAGCAACTCATCAAGACGATCCTCATGTCGGGCCAGTCGGGCGGCTAGTAGCGGGATGGTGTGGTGGATAGGCTCCCCTGTGACTGGGAGGACAGCTGATGAACACTCCCCCAGCTCCGAAGCTCTAGGGGCTCCCTCCTGAAGTCTCCAATGACGAATGCACTCCAACAGAAATGACCATCTACGGGCATTGACTCTCCTGTGAACACAATGGTCGGATGATGAAGGGCTCCCGTGATGTGCTCTCTCGGGAGAGGGTAGGGGAACACTCTGAGCCCGAATGGGTGAGACAGTAGGAGATGAGATAGGAGATGACAAGGGAACAGTGGTGGTCTGAGTGTAAAACACAGTAGGGGGTGGTATGGGTGATGGTGCATCCTCTGGCGAGGGTGGTGGAGTCGGGAGCATATAAGAGTGGGGCTATGGCACTGATGGAGATGGCTCAGGAGAACTGGGTGGTGGTGTAGCTATGAGAGCTGGTGGTGGTGGTACTAGAGCTGGTGGGGTACGAACTCGTTTCCGAGTAGTGTAAACATAGGTGAAACTGTTAGGGCCGTACTTGAACCTCTTCCTAAAAGGAGCTGGCTCATAAGGCTGGAGGACTCTAACTCGCTTGCGCCGGCGGACCGGTGCAGGCGGGGGTGGTGGTGGAACAGATGCAGTCGAATCAGATGAGTCCGAGTCAGATGACTCGTCATCGGCCTCTGATCCAGAGGGGTGGTGAGGTGTCAAAGCTCGGGGTGGGGGTGGTGATGGACAATCATCAGCAGCTAGAAACTGCTGTGACTCATAGTACTGATCAAGAGTCAAAGGACCATAAGCAAGTGAAGATGAAAGTGGGATAGTAGGTGTGATAACTGGTGTTGAAGCGACTTCACCCTCCTCAAAGGGCTCCGTCTCTCCAGATACATCCCCAGATGGGACAACAGATGGAATAGTGGGTAAAACAGGTAAGGTGCTATCAGTGTCATAGTCGGATAAAATGATAGTGGGGACAGAGGGTGATGCTGGTAGTGCGTCATCACTGTCAGAAAGTATGATGATAGGAGGTGACATAATACTGCAATATCCCAATAATAGTAATATAAGTCATTAATAATACTAACATGCACTTAATCATAATAACATTCGTAGGTGATAAAACTGATTTGTCATGCATAATCTGCCAAACAAATCTCTATGCTATTTTCTATAGTGGTAAAATTTGTTTGTCATGCATAATCTGCCAAGCAAATCTCAATGCAAAAGTGTAGCAAAGTGCTGGCACGGAGGGCATAGGGTGGTAAGGTTTAAAATGGTCCTTTTAGAAATCACGGTTATAGTCCAATGTTTTTGAAAAAGCATTTGGTTCTCTATAACCTGGCTCTGATACCAATCTGTAACACCCCGAAAATCGTAATGAAGCAGCGGAAGTCTAATTTGGGGTATTACATCTTAGATCGTAGTCATAATTATAGAAAACGACTCGAAAGAGACGTTTTGTGAAAATTTGTTATCATTCATCAATTTAAAATCAGAGTTGTCAACAACAGAATCATAATATTTAAAAGTACAAAATGAAAATGTTTAAGATGAATGAAAACATTTGTTTTTGGACATCGTCCAAAGGGGGCCCTGTTCCACTCCGTGCCATACTATCACGGTGTCGGTACGCGTGCAGTTCCAGTAAAAGTGGAACGTGAGTTTTGTCACAGGGTTCGTTTAGTAATCTCACTAGTTATTTCTCAGTAAAAAAAATATATAGTAATATTTCGAATGCAAAGGTGAATTAAAATAACTTGATTAAAGTTCATAATCAATTGCTTCGGGTTTACAGAAAGTTAATAACTCGAAAATTTTCGGGTTATTACAGCTGGGAAGTTCTCAAATTGTTGCTTGAGTAATGTCTTTTGAGTTTTCTTGGTGGCTTCATTCCCACCATATCTGGCAACAATAGCTTCAAACAATGTCTTGACACACTTGAACTTACTGAAGTTCAATAATTGATCATTAGGAATGGTCATAAGCAGCATGCTTCTTGCCTTAACATCATTCTTGTGCTGGGCCTTCTCTTTAGTAGTCATAGGCTTTGTCTGCACTTTTGTTTCAGTCCTACCTTCAACTACAGTTGTAGTGGTTGTAGGCTTGAATGTGTTTCCATCTTCTATGATCTCCCAGAGTGCATAGTCTTGCACTTGGAAGAATTGCTCTATTTTTCAACCTCCACATATCGAATTCATTAGGTTTGAGAATTGGCAATTTTGCAGCAACATTGGTTTGGGTTGTTGTCTCCATGTCCATCTTCCTGGTAGATAAAGTTCATCTTGGATCTTCTAATTCAAAGTATCAGAACCTGTCTCTGATACCACTTGACCGGATCTAAACACACGCCTTGTGTTAGATAGATATTTTGAGTAATATTAACTAGCACGCGGAATTTACTAGCTAACACTTAGAAGATTTGTTTGTATGAATGAAACAGTGTTTGAGTTTGTGTATATGAACAATAAAGACAATTAAGTATAACCAAAACGATTCAATATTATTATATCAATAATACGAGTGATCTTCTATCACTAGGGTTTACAACCTTGAATCTCTATCAATAAATCATCGTTAAACTTTAACCTAGGCAATCCTTTTATACACAAAGGATTCATGTACAAGATAACTATAATTTATATTAATAAGAATATCTACAAAATCCTTTCTATAATTATCTATTACACGTTTACAAAAATATAAGCAGTACTAACTTCTTGTGTGAGCAGTACTAACTCACTTAGTACTGTCAGTGTTGTCTTCAGTAATTCTTCATCAGTACTAACTTATAACCACCAGTACTAACTGTTAGGTTTAATTCCTAACACTTGTGAACTTGTGTTTCAGGTTTTTTCAATTTGCGGTTTTTTCAATTTTCAATTTGCAGCTTCAAAAATATGATGGTGTATAGCGGAAAAAATGTGATGGTGTATAGGGGTTTCGAGGTTTCACATATTTTTTGAACACATCTATTCATAAAACTTAACTTTATATAAATCAAATAGTCATATTAAATGAATGAAAAATATTGCTCACTAAAATATTTATAATCACAATTGTTTAATGAAAAACATTGTCAATAATTGAAGAGTTGACATATGCGAAATGAAATTCTTGACTCCTTTAATTTTTTTGTTACAAAAAACATAAAGAACTAAAAAACATATTTCGCCGTAAATTTTTATTTTAAGATACATGCCACTGCAACACGCAGATACCCTGTTATTAAATTATTACGCACTTTGCTCCACTATATGGAAGAACAACAATACAACATTATTTGAGGCAGGGGTGAGCAAAACCGACCGACGACCGAAAACCGAAACAAACCGACCGAAACCGACCCCGACCGACACAAACCGAGCTATACTCGGGTCGGGACTCGGGCTGGGTCGGGATTCAGGACAAACCGACAACACACAAAGAAAACAACACACCTGAGTGAAACCGAGTCCAGGTTATCGGTTTCGGGATGAGTTGGGCTCGTTATCGGGTCGGGACTCGGTTAAAGAATTCCAGGTTATCGGTTTCGGGATGAGTCGGGCTCAGGTCGGGACAGTTCGGTTTCGGCCCGATGCTTACCCCTAATTTGAGGGAATTAAAATAGTTAAATCTAGTTTTCAAGTGTCGTGGCTTAGGCACTTTATAAAATTTTAGCTTATAAACCTTTAACACAATACTTTGGTATGAAAATCATTATTTATTCGTAAAAAAAAAACATATTTTAACTAACAGTGCTTTGACGAATGGCATAGTAAATTGGGTAAACAATATTCAACGTTATCCGTAGTGATAAGCCTCTTTTGCGTAATAAGTCTTACGAAACCAACACTAATACAGAAATTAAAACTCTCATGGCGTCGTCTAAATGTGTGTGTCAACGGCGTTTTCTTCAACAACAACATACCTAGACGCTTAGTGTTCGATATTTTCTTCCTCGGCACAAATTCATCTTTTTGACTTATTTACACGAGTTATTAAATGTGTTGCTTATATTAGTTAATAACTTTTCAGTTCTTTTGTCAAACTTGCCTATATTAGTTTATGAATTAAAAAATTAAGTAAAAGTATTTGCATGCTTTATATGCAGTTAAGATTAAAATTAATGTTAGTTAGACTCATTTTTTAGTCCTGCCTTTGTTATCTATGTTACGAAACGTCTAATGTTATGTTGTGGCTATGTAAAGTAACTAATATCACGAATTATTAAATGTGTTGCTTATATTAGTTAATAACTTTTCAATTCTTTTGTCAAACTTGCCTATATTAGTTTATGAATTAAAAAATTAAGTAAAAGTATTTACATGCTTTATATGTAGTTAAGATTAAGATTAATGTTAGTTAGACTCATTTTTTAGTCCTGCCTTTGTTATCTATGTTACGAAATGTCTAATGTTATGTTGTGGCTATGTAAAGTAACTAATATCACATTTGATTACAACGAGTGATTCGGTATCTGCGTGTTGCGACGGAGCTATTGTAGATATGATATTTGTATTTTTTGAGTGTCGAAATTTTGCCTAATTACTTGTTTTTTGTTTGTGTCTTAAGTTTATTTTTGGAACATGACTTTTTTTTTAGATCATAGGTTGTTAGTTCATATTTACACTTCGTTGCCTACACATGTAACACTATTTTAGTGAATTGCACATTTATTAATTTTTTTACTCTTAGTTTTGTAAATTAATAAATTCACAGAAAAACATACAAAAGTTCTTGCAAATATAAAAAAAGTAGTTGTTAGTGAAAAGTAAAAGTTTTAGGTATTTTTTGTAACTTGTTACATAATTTAGAGGTGTGTTTTAAATTCTTTTTGATTAAATTTATTTTTAAACAGATTTTAGGCTAGATTTTAAATTTATTAGTTAGCTCAAGGGTGTGTTTTAAAAGTTTTTTTTCTTTTGCAAAAAACAAATACTCCATTAAAATTCAATATTTTTTATAAAATCATACACAAGTTAAAAGAATTGTAATATTGGACTCGTTTTGTTCGAAATTTTAACACCATTTTAACGGTATCTTTTTTTTATAAGGAAATCACTAAGTATTTATTAGATATTTGATAAATAAAGTTTGTTATAAAAAAACCGTAAATAGCTAAAAGTACATGGTAATTGTCATAATTTTTTTTGAATTAAAATTAACTTTAAACAAAGTTTATTGTAGTTTTTAAAGTTATTGGATATGTAAAGGTGTGTTTTAAAAATTTTTTTTTTTTTTTTTTTTTTTTTTTTTTTTTGCTGCAAAAAACATATATTAAACTTCAACATATTTTATAAAATCATACGTAAATCAAAAGCCTTGCAATATTGAGCTCGTTTTGTTTACAATTCAAAGATCTTATCAACGGTATATTTTTTTTTATGAAGAAATAGCTAGATATTTGTTAGATATTTAATAAATAAAGTTTGTTATATAAAAAAACGTAAATAACTAAAAGTTCAAGATAATTTTTGTAACTTGTTGCATAGTTGTTTGAGGGTATGTTTTGTAATATTTCCTTTGTATACAACGCAGTTTAGATCCGTAATTGATAGTATATACAATTACGGATGCATGGAGCTCATATTTCGCATGAAAAGTATTGTCAGGCTCCTTGCATTGTTCTGCTTTAATATCTTGAGAACTAAGTTCAACTCATAGGATGGGTGAATGATGCTTTTACACTCACAAACTTTTGTTGGTCCGCATATACCATCTTTCGAAACCTAGCATGGGCTTGTCAACAATATATTTTGATCTTTGGTAATTATTAAAAGAAATTGCAACCATGGCCAAATATGAACTTAAGAAATCATAACTTGCAATAGTGGCTGTCCAAAACCTTCTATTGTTTTTCTTTTAAGTTTTAACTACTACATATGTTTGTCCCACTTTTACCTACTCTAGAAAATAGCTATGTCGTTTGTCAATTTAACCTGCTACATTATTCCATAGCTTCATCTCCAAAAAAAAGTTGTAATCCTTCCTGCCATCTGAATGTCCCATGCATATTCATAGACGGAACTTGGGTGAATTTATTAGGAGGGCCGAGTGATTTATCAGTTAATTTGCGAGGGCTAAAGTTGTATTTTCTTTAAGCAAATATAAGTAAAACCTCAAAGTTTTAGGAAGGCTACGGTCTCCACTAAGATCCGTCCATGTGCATAGTATCGCGCATGCTCAGCTCTTAGCAAATCTTGATAGTTCAGTGATTTGCATATAAATTTTTGATAATACAATGAGTGAAAAAGACAACAAAATAAAATAAAGAAAAACTCAAAGTACGATGATTTAGTGTATATTAACCATTAATATTATGCCCTAAGTGGTTGAAGCCATTCAAAGAGATGGAAATGTAAGTTGTTGGGAATTAAATATTTTGAAGATTAAGTATCAAGAATTACAAGTGTTGAAGGTTAATATTGCTGAGAAGAATACTCTAACAGTTCCAACTGCTAGTGTATACTTAGGACTGTTCAAATTATAACTAACCGTACTAACTGAAGTTAGTACTGGTAGTATAAAGAAGGTACTGCTAGTCGATACTGCTGAGTGGATAATTGTCACATATACCACTGCTGGTTGGATAAGTATTGAAAAGATATTTGTGTACTAAAGTCAAGTATATACGGTAGATAATATCTTTTAACAAAGTGATCAATAACAAGTTGTGTACACAGATACATGTTATATCTTATGTACTGACACACTCAAGATAAGTTAGCAAGTAGTTTGATAAGACTTAACAATATTGTAAAGATCTTTCTTGTGATATAAAAGAAAGATCTTAGTCTAGATATATGTGTGACTAAGTGAAAATTATTAAGTGCTTAGAAAATAACTCTCAAGAACATAGAACAAATATCACAAGTCGTAGAAAACATAAAGATTCAAGGTCTTTGTAACCCTAGTGATAGTGAAGATCACTCGTATTATCTTGAATAATATTGAATCATTTGGTGATAACATTGCATGTTCTTTGTTCTATATACACAAGCATAACTGTTCCATTTCCATAACACAAATAACCTTCTAAGTGTGATTGAGTAAATTCCGCGTACTTGATCATATTAACTCAACTTATCACATACACAAAAGCAACAAAGGTTTAACCACCTTATTAGTGTATCGAATCCTCATCAATTGGTATCAGAGCAAGGCTGATATAGTTGATTTAGAAGAAGAAGAAGAAGAAATGGACGTTGAATCTATTCAGACCAATGTTGCTGCAAAAATACCCATGCTCAAACAGAATGAGTTTGAGATGTGGAGGCTAAGGATAGAGCAATATTTCCAAGTGCAAGACTATGCACTTTGGGAAATCATTGAAGATGGAAACTCTTACCAGCCTACAACCATTTCATCAACAGTGGAAGGCAAAGTGGTGACAACTCTGCAGACAAAGCCAACAACTGCAGAAGATAGAATAAAGAAGAAAAATGACTTGAAGGCAAGAAGCATGCTGATGATGACCATTCCCAATGATCAACTTCTAAACTTCAGCAAGTTCAAAGATGCCAAGTCATTATTTGAAGATATTATTGCCAGATATGGTGGAAATGAAGCCACCAAGAAAACCCACAAGACACTGCTCAAGCAGCAGTTTGAAAACTTCTCCTCTACATACAATGAATCTCTTGACCATATGTTTAATAGGCTTCAAAATATTGTGAGCCAACTTGCTATTCTTGGGGTTGAAATACCTCAAGAAGATTTGAACTCAAAATTTCTGAGAAGCTTACCAGAAGAGTGGGCTATGCATGTTGTTGTCTGGAAGAACAAGCCAGACCTTGACACAATGGAGTTGATAGATTTGTATAGCAACTTTAAAATTGTGGAGCAAGATTTGAAGAAGAATGGAGGTACTAGTTCTAATACTGGGAACATGGCTTTTATGTCAACTCCTAGTAACTCAAAATCAAGTGAAGAGGTGAAAGTTATTGATGGTGTTGGTGCTGCTAGTTCATCAAGCAGTACCATGGGTATTTTGGATGAAAATACTTGTTGTGCATTTCTTACAAGTCAAAATAATGGGTCCATGCTCACCTATGAAGACCTCCAAGAGATCAATGAAGATGATCTGGAGGAAATGGACCTAAAATGGCAAATTTCTCTTCTTAGCATGAGAGCCAAGAAGTTCTATCAAAGGACGGGGAAGAAGCTCTTAATCAGCAATACTGATACTGCTGGTTTTGATAAGTCAAAGATAGAGTGCTATAACTGCCACATGATGGGTCACTTCTCAAGAGAATGTAGAAGGCCAAGACAGCAGGATAGCAAGAACAAAGGTTTTGGAAGCACATCCAAAACAAGGGAGGTTTCTGAGCCAAACTCAAAGGCTATGGTAGCTATTGATAGGCTAGGTTTTGATTGGAGTTTCATGGCTGATGAAGAAGAAGATTCTTCACAGATGGGACTCATGGCATTTTCTACTTCTGAGGTACAATCTCATAAAGCTTGTTCAAATGCTTGTACTGCTCTTAAAGAATTACAAACTTTAATCAAACATTATGATGATCAAACAAAAGAGCTAGGCAAAACCCATCAAAACTACATTAATTATAGGTGTGGTTTAGAATCAACAGAAAAGCAGATCTTATACTACAAAGAAAATGAACTTGCTTTTTCTGATGACAAAGCTCTCCTAAGACAGGACATATTCTTTAAAGATGCTGAAATTAAGCTTTTGAGAGAGGCTTTTGATAGGGTCAAAAAGGAAAATGGAAACATTCACTTGACTACACAGACACAAGAACATGCTTCTAGAGGTGTGACCAACATGATAGAATGCCAAGTGATTAATAGAGCTAAGTCAGGAGTAGGATATAAGAGTGTCCCACCTCCATACAGGGGTATCCCTAAACCCCCAGGGATTGACCTAGAAAATTCAGGTATTCCTGAATTTCAACAACCTGAGCTACAATATGGTGTACAGCCAAAGACCAAGCTAGTTGTTGATGAACCTAAGAAAGTAAGTAAAAGTTTAAGTAAAACTTTACTTACTGAGGACAAGGTGTCCTCTGATAGAAGATCAGATAGTGCAGTCATTGAAGACTGGGTATCTGATGATGATGAAGATGATCAGGTGATGTCTAAACCTGAAGTAGTTAAGAAAGCAGGAACAACGGTTCCGAAAGTGATCAAAAAGGATACTGTTAAACCTAGAACAAACATTAAACATGTTAGGCAACCAGTTAAATATTGTGAACAATATAGATCCACTAGCAAGCCCAGAGGTAACCAAAGAAATTGGAATGGCCTCAAGTCTAACCAATTAGGTGATGACTTTTTCTTTTATAATAAAGCTTGTTACTCATGTGGTAGATTTGATCATCTTGCAGCTTTCTGTAACAAATGGGTATCTGGGTATGAAAACAATAGGGTGAATTTCAAAAGGCAAACTGTTGGGTCATGAAAAACCCAAGAATACGTAAAACATGATTTGGACACAAATTAACTAAGTGTTAAACTTAAACCGAGAACAATTCAAGTCACTGAGAGAACAACCTCTCAGTGAGTCATCTTCAAGATGCTTAAGGCGAATTCAAGAAGAAGGATTCACTTCTCAGGAAGGCGGTACTCCCTGAGAAGGTCTTAAGACAAAGAAGAAGATGATGGTTCAGTGAGTGTTGGACAAGAACTCACTGAACCCCAGTCTCCTCAACAACAAAGTGATTGAAGACTGAGGAACCAACGCTTGAAGAAAAGGCGGGAACAATAGGGAAAAGATCTGAGAAGATAAAAGTGTCAGCCCAACACTCTTCTCTTGTCAGATCCAACCTTCCCTATTGCGGCTAAAAGTCATGGAGTGTCATCCAACAACTCCCAAAGTCTTATTAGCCCTTTCCTATTGGTTCTTGGAAATGACAATTACTTTTTGTAATTGTCAGACACGCAACCTCAACAACTTGTATTATATTTAATCACTTATACTTAGATTACTTGTGTATAAATAGATCAGAAGGGAGAGAAGTTAAAGTGTGCTTTGTATATTGAAAGTCTTGAACTTTTACAAAGGAACTTCTCTCCTACAAAGAGTATACAACTCACTGAGATAGCTCAGTGGGTATATTGTTACCACTCAATCAAAACTTGAGTTTCGATAGGAGACACCCCATACCCTTGTCTATTCAATCCCAAGTGTTTGTTCCGCAAAACACTTGGGTATAGATTCTTGGAATTATTTCTAATAAGAATTTAAACGTTGAAAAATATTGTTGTTTTTATATTCACGTTTTATAACTGTTAGAATTAATCTTAAACATTGTATTAGTCATAAACACAAATAGATTAACTTTCTAGTTAACTCTAATCGTGTAAAGGGACCAACAAGTGGTATCAGAGCCTCAGGTTTATAAAATCTTTTATACTAACCAAGAGTGCTCTAGGTTTTTAAAACCAAGATCCTACTATGGCTGATATCAATGTACCCCAGCTAGTCGACAAAAAGGGTGGCAGCTACTCCGCTGTTGCACCCAGACTTGAAGCTGGGAAATTTAGCAAATGGAAGAAGCGTATGATTTGTTATCTTACTGGTATGGAACCCTACTACATCACATGTATCAGGGATGGCCCATTTGTCCCTAAGACAGCCGCAGGGCTAAATAAGCCTGAGGCCCAATGGACCATTGATGAGAGGAGGGTGGTCAATCAAGACCAACGCCTGAAAAGCATCCTTATATCATGTCTTCCTGACGATATAATGGAATCAGTCATCAACTGTCTAACAGCCAAGCAAACTTGGGATGACTTGGTAAACAGCTTTGAGGGTCCCTCAGATACCAAGGAAAATAGGGTCATGGACCTTAAACTTGAGTATAATACTTTCAGGGCAAAAGACTCTGAAAGTCTCTCACAGACCTACACCAGATACAAGACTTTGATAAATGAATTATCAAATGATGGTGTTGTATTGTCCAAACATGAGACAAATGTTGGCTTTGTCAACAGTCTCCCTGAGAAGTGGCTCAACTTCTCACAAGGCCTGAGGAATGCTAACCACATTCAGACCCTTGAGCTCCCTGAAATTTATGGGAAGTTTGTCTATGAGGACAACTTGATCTCAAGGAGATACCCTGACTCAAAAACTCTTGAGTCCAAAAAGGCCTTAACCTCCACACCCATATCAACTGCTTTCTATTCTAATGGTGTTGTGCAGGATATTCAAGAGGATTCTGAAGAAGAAATTGATGAAAGGACTGGTGAGGAGTACCTGAACGACCTGAACTTGGAATTCCAAGAAAGGGCACTCCTTGCTAGTTCAAGACGTTTCATCAAAAGAAATCAGTCCAACTTTACAAAACCAAAAGCAAATGAGACCACTGAATGCTTTAAATGTGGTAAAAAGGGTCATTTTGCTAGGGACTGTTATTCTAAAACTATCTCAGAACCCTCTTACAAATCCTCAGGAACTAGCAAGTTTCAACCTAAAATGTTTCAGTCCACCCAACAATTTCAAAACAAGGGTCAAAAGGATTTTGAAACAAAATATAGGAATATCAAAGCTAAACTTGCACTTCTTGAAACTAACCCCATATTGCCTCAGGCTGCTCAAACATCTAAACCTATTCAGACAAAGAACAAGGTTTTAGTAGCTGAAGCATATGATTGGGATGATGAAGAGGTTTCCTCAGATGAGGAAATAAGAGTTAGTGCACTGATGGCACTTTCTGAAGAGGATCAGGTGGCTGTGGGAAAAAGCCATGCTAGAAATGGAGAGTGGGTCAACATCACCATGAAGAAGGTAAATACTTTACTTTCTATGGATGATGATTCTGATTGGCAGTCTTACATGAATTATATTTGTGTTGATTTAAAGTTTGTTGAGGAACAAAGGCTTAACCTGTTTTCAAAATATAATAATATTGTGTCAGAATTGAACAAATGTAGAGATGAACTGCTTGTACTAAAGCAAGCCAAACTAGAAACAATAACTCTACAAATTCAGAACACTGAGATTTTGAAACAAAACCAAGCCCTTCAAACTGAACTTAACAAAGAAAAGGCTATCATTCAAAGCTGGACCAAGAAGAACCCCAAGGTTTTTGACACTGTGGGATTAATCTCTCAGAAAACCATTGGTATTGACCCTCTTATGGTTGATCCAACTGTGTGTCAAAATGAAATAAACTTTGTTCCAGCTGGCATATCTTTTGAGCAAGAATTGCTTCCCAAGTCAAATGACTGGATTGTCAGGGACAACCCAGTCAGTAAGTTGCCAAACTTTGAGACTGGAAAGATCTTGCTTCCTGAAAGTCAGGCTTTGAAAAATATGCTTGGACTTACTGAACAACTCAGTAAGCTTGAACTCACTGAACAACTCACTGAGTCTTTGAATGAGTCTGAATCAGAATCATACCCTCCACTTCCTCCACTAAATACCCTTCAGGGTGCTGCACCTAACTTAGGCCTTCCTCCTTTGGTCTTCTCACCACACTCTCTAAAGGAGAGATCAGGAAGGGGAACAACCATCCTGAAGAGAGCAAACCTTGATGTCTCAGTAAATACTGATGACTCATCAACTTCAGTCCCTTCTGAAGTAACAACCCAAAGCCCTGACTCAAAATTTGATCAGTTGGCAGAAATGGTCAGGAAGCTTGGAGAGAAGATTGCATCTTCTGAGAAATCTTCTCAATCCAAGAAGGAACAAAAACCAACTTCCTCAAAGACCAAACCCAAACCCACAAAACACCTGAAAAGATGTGAACTATGCAACTATACAAATCATCTCACTGATGATTGCTATAGAGTCCTTTATTGCATGATCTGCAAAAAGGAAGATCACAGGACCTCTGATCATAAACAATGCTCAGTCATGTCAAACTTTTCAGGACTTAAGGCTCAGTGCCTGAACTACCCTTCTGATTCTAAGCAGAAACAGAAGCAAAAGGCCAAGCCTTTTTCACCTTGCCCTTTATGTGGATTCAATGATCATCTTCCTGAAGATTGTCAAATTGACAAACACTGTGAATCTAGCGGAAGTTCCACCCAGAAATCCACAGGAAAATAGAAGGTCATTCAGTCAATAAGAGGAATGAAACAATCCTCTCAGACTACTGAGGCTACCCCTGCAACTAAATGCAAAACATGTGGTAGCTCAATCCACTCTACCTCTGACCATGAATCAATTAATACTTTCATAAAGACCTACAATACCAAACCCTCCATGAAATGGAGTCCTAGAAAGAACTGACCCAGTTTACTATTTGTGCAGAAGCATGCCAGGGATCCTATTTGGCATCTAGACAGTGGATGTTCAAGGAGCATGACTGGTGTTAAGGAGTGTGTGCACAAATATGTGGAAGAACCAGGACCCAAAGTGATATTTGCTGATAATTCATCATGTCTCACTGAAGGTTATGGTTCAGTAAACTGCAATGGTATTGTCTTTACTAGGATAGCATATGTAAATGGTCTTAAGTATAATCTGATCAGTGTCAGTCAACTATGTGATGCAAAATACATAGTTCAGTTTGATGATAAGTAAGGAACCATCTTCAATGCAAATAAGGAAATTGTCCTCATTGCACCAAGAAGACAAGATGTTTATGTATTAGACATGTACAGTCTAACTCAGGATGGAACTTGTCTCTTTGCTAAAGCCACTGATACACTCAACTGGCTTTGGCCTAAGAGACTCACCCACCTGAACTTTAAGAACATTAACAATCTTGTAAAACAAAACAAGGTCCTTGACTTACCATCTCTTGTGTTTTCAAAGGATAAACCATGCTCAGCTTGTGAAAAAGGTAACCATCACAGAGCATCCTTTAAAACCAAAACCAACTTTTCCATCAGGAACTGCCTACATCTTCTCCATATGGATCTATTTGGACCTATCAGTCCAAGGTCTATTAACCATGAGAAGTATACTCTGGTCATAGTGGATGAATACTCTAGATACACCTGGGTTTTCTTCCTGATCAAAAAGAGTCAGGCAGCTGAAACAATCATGTCCTTTGTCAGGAACATTGAAAATCAAAATGACATTAAGGTCAAACAGATTAGAACTGACAATGTGACTGAGTTCAAAAATTATGAACTTGAATGTTTCTGTGATGAGAAAGGTATTTCCCAAAACTTTTCCTCTCCATACACACCTGAACAAAATGGTGTTGCTGAAAGGAAAAACAGAACACTCATTGAAGCTGCTAGGACAATGCTATGTGGATCAGTCCTTTCCAACCATTTTTGGACTGATGCAGTCAAAACTGCCTGTTATACACAAAACAGATCCATAATTGTCAAGAGACATGGGAAAACCCCATATGAGTTATTCAAAGGAAGAATCCCTGACATCAGCTACTTTCATGTCTTTGGGTGTCCTGTGTTTATTCATAATCACAAGGATCACCTAGGAAAATTTGATGCAAAAGCTGATGATGGATACTTCCTGGGATACTCACTTGTCTCAAAAGCCTTCAGAGTGTTCAACACAAGGAGACAGCAGACTGAGGAAACATTTCATGTTACCTTTGATGAGAGCACTGATGCAATCAGGTTCTCAACTGCCTCAGTAGAAGAGATAGGAATTGATAATAATCTTCAAGATATCCTCCTGATGAATATCTGTCTGAAAACAATCCTTCTACTCAGTATCAAGATGATGCTAATCTCTCCTATTACATAATCCCTCACAACCTACCTAACCCAACCATCACTGAGTTTGTTGAGGCACATACACACACTGATGATATCAATCAGCCTGTTCAAAATACTCAAGAACCAAACAATCTCAGTGATCTTGTAGACACTCAAGATCCAATCAATGATCATGTGTCTACTCCAGAACCAACCCCTCTACCCAATCAGGCCTCCACAAGTTCAAATCAGTATCCAGGACCTCAAGAAAGTTGGACTAGGTCTCAGGACATTGAACTTGTCAATATTATTGGAGAGCCTACTGAAGGCATGCTCACCAGGAGCATGGCTGCTAGTCTAAGAGCAGCCTCATCCAATGAATGCCTATTTGTGGACTTCATTTCCACAATTGAACCCAAAAGTGTTAAAGAAGCACTTAAACATCCAAGTTGGGTTCAGGCCATGCATGATGAACTGGAACAAGTTGACAAAAACAAGGTAATGACCTTGGTCAAATGTCCTGAGAATGTCTCAGTCATTGGCATGAAATGGGTATTCAAAAACAAAACTGATGAAAATGGCATAGTCAATAAAAACAAAGCCAGACTTGTAGCCAAAGGCTATAATCAACAAGAAGGCATTGACTATGAGGAAACATTTACACCAGTAGCAAGGATGGAAGCCATCAGGATCTTCCTTGCTTTTGCTACATACATGAACTTCAAGGTGTACCAAATGGATGTTAAAAGTGCATTCTTAAATGGTTCACTGAAAGAAGAAGTTTATGTTAAGCAACCTCCTGGATTTGAAAGCCTTGAGTCTCCTGATTATGTCTGTAAGCTTAACAAAGCCCTTTATGGACTGAAGCAAACTCCCAGGGCATGGTATAAGACTCTCTCAGCCTTCTTAATCCAAAACAAATTTGTCAGAGGCAAGATAGACAACACATTGTTTATCTATAAGACAAATAATGATGTCATACTAGTACAAGTATATATTGATGACATCATCTTTGGCTCAACAAGTTTCAAACTTTGCAAACAATTTGAAAAACTAATGGCAAAGAAGTTTGAAATGAGCATGATGGGAGAACTGACATACTTCCTTGGTCTACAGATCAAGCAGACTGATAGAGGAACCACTATCAGTCAAGAGAAGTATGTAAAGAATCTACTGAAAAAGTATGATCTCAGTGACTGTGCCTCAGTCAAAACTCCCATGGTTCCCCCAAACAACCTTGGTCCTGATCTAACTGGTAAACCAGTAAATCAAACTCTCTTTAGAGGAATGATAGGATCACTGATGTATCTACTTGCATCAAGGCCTGATATCCAATTCTCAGTATGTCTATGTGCCAGATATCAATCTGACCCAAGAGAATCACACATCACTGCTGTGAAAAGGATATTCAGGTACCTGAAAGGAACTCCTAACCTTGGATTATACTATCCAAAGTGCTCAGGACTTGATCTCAAAGGATACTCAAACTCTGACTATGCTAGATGCAACATGGACAGAAAAAGCACCTCAGGGTCTTGCCAAATACTTGGTGGGAAATTAGTCTGTTGGAGTGCTAAGAAGCAACAATCAGTTGCCTTGTCCTCAACTGAGGCTGAATATGTTGCAGCAGCTAGTTGTTGTGCAAATGTACTCTAGATGAAAAGTCAACTCAGTGACTATGGAATTCAGTATAAGATGGTGCCCATCTTTTGTGATAACACAAGTGCAATTGCAATCTCAAACAACCCTGTTTTTCATCAGAGAACAAAACACATTGATATCAGATATCATTTCATCAGGGACCATGTCATGAATGGTGACATTGAATTACACTTCATCCCTACTGAATATCAGTTAGCTGATATCTTCACCAAACCTTTGGATGAACCAACTTTCACAAGGTTGAAAGCTGAATTAGGAATGTTGGATATAGAAAATCAGTCCACTGATTGAAATCCTTCCAACTGAAGTGTAAATTCTTAAAACCTCAGGTCCCTGACTCAATGTGTATATCAGTGAAAAACATCTCACTGAATCCTCAACCTCAGGAACTAAACCCAAGTTCCTGAAATCTTGAGGGTTCAGGAACTAAACCCAAGTTCCTGAATCCTTGTTTCTCAGGAATCATTCCATATTCCTGAATCATCAGTGACTAATCCCAAGTCCCTGAAATACCATCACTGAATGAAAAGTCATTCAGGGCCCTGAAAAGAGACATTAAATACTGACTTAAATGCTCTAAGTATCTAGTTAGTAAATGTCCAAGGTTGGTAACTGAACTCATATTTAATTCAAGAATATTTGTTGTTTTAGCCTTTCTGGCATACACCTAATGGGCCCCCACTTCCCAACTTGGCATTAAATGCCCTCTCTCACACAATACACTGTGTGATGATGGAAACTCTGCAACTTCTGCTTTTGCAGAAACTGCTCAACTGTTCACTTTGCCAATTGTGAAAAAAGAGGAAAAGTGGAGTGGTGGCATTTAATGCGGATTGATGCGTGGGTTTTGCAACCTTACAACAGGTTTTACCTCTCGAGGGATCTCAAGAGGCTTACAACCCCACCAGGCAGTGTACCTGACCGATGTAGTATAGTGTAGTGGTAAGTACGGGGGATTGATCGTTCTCCACAGGGAATAGTGTTCGTTAGGTGTGAAAGACTACTCTAATTAGGTCTAAGGGTTGAGGAAGATTCTTTTTATGTTTTTATATTTTTATGAAAGCAAGTAAAATCTCGGTTTTGAAAGAGTGGGCGGAATTAGTTGCTAGTCAACTAACCCAAAATTACTACGGATGCAAATAAAATAAAATAACAAAAATGAAAATGTGGTGAGAAACTTATGTGTAGAGAAATGTGTTTACTTAGATTTCCTTACTCCCTAACTATCTTTTACCGGTTAATTAGTGTGTATTAGTCGCGTGGAGGACGGGTGTATTCCTTAATACCATTCGTGGGGTGGCATACTTACTTCCCCAACTCTACAAGCTCCTACTTCACTCCTATGTCGAGCCGGCTAGGAAGCTCCTAACATGGGATCACTAGAATTCGCTTGTGCATTAAATACAACCATAAAAACCTTTAGTACGCATTTGGTTCATGTTTCTTAAGACGTTCAAGCAAGTTACTGAATAGGAAGTTAGCCAGTTTTCTTAAGCCTAACATAGATAAACAATCATCCAATACAACTAATAACACACTAACAACCAATAATCAATAGCTAGGTTTCATTAGATCTAAGCAAACACAAGATAAATTTAGCCTAACATGTTAATCAAAAGACAAGAATAAGATAAAATCAAACAACACATAGACATATTGAATGATTAATTGATAACTTATCTTCAATGTAACATGGAAGATCTCAAGGCAAAAAGCCTTGAAAAAGAAGCTGAATTCGTCTTAGGGTTTTCTCCCAAAATTCCACACACTAAGCTCTCCCTAATGACAAAAAATTAGAAAACTATATATAGACTTTTGGATCTGACGGCGTCACCTTATGGATTGTGACGCCGTCACCTCGCCGCTTCTAGGGTTCCCGGATGACCTTCTTGACGCCGTCCCTCTTTAGCTCTTCAAAAATCCATTCTGGCTTATCAAGGCTTGACGCCGTCGAACCTTGAACGTGACGCCGTCCCCTTTTGATTTAAGCCGTGACGCCCTTGATCAAGTTAAAGCGTGACGCCGTCAGAATTTACATGCTATTTTCACTGGCTTATCATGAGTAAATTTCACGTCCACTTTTTCTTGCCAAGGCATGACGCCGTCTAGAGTAAATTGTGACGCCGTCAAAGGTAACTTTTAGCCGATTTTTGAGACTTTGTCGTTTTCTTCACTTTTATGCTCCAAAAACGTCCAAAATGCCTCCTTTTCCAGATTTCTCCTCAAAAGTACCTAAAATGACAAAAGGAACGATTTAGGGCGATATTTGATCAAATAAATACGATTTAGGGCTTAAATGACCCCTTAAAAGCGGTACACTTTTCGCTTCATCAAATACCCTTACACTTGAGATTTGCTTATCCTCAAGCAAATGCGCTTTTATTCTAATCAAAATACAAGTTAGGGGTCATTTAATGCAAACATAAAAGTAATTACAACAAATAATCGTTCCACTTCAATCATAATAAGCACGGAGATTATAAACTAGCACCTCACAAGTAGTGTTTAGATACTCACATCTCTCAAGTGTCATCAAAATAAATCTCATAAATGAAAACGGATAATATCTCTCACTACCTGTCATAGCAAATAGATTACCATAGGCTTGGGAAAGGATCGAAAACCTCCTCCACTAGGTGTAAGCACCTAAGATAAACTATCAAAGAGGGCTTTTAAATGGGTTATAACGTTAGGTGTAGGGAAAAGGAAAACACGGTTTTGTTGGATAAAGGATGTTTTACTGGTGGCTAGTTAAAGATCTTGATCAATTACATGTACTATACAATGTTGCTAAGCCAAGACTCGACTCAATCTTAAGCTAAAAATAGAATAACAAAAACATAAAATAAACATAAAATGAAACGGGATGGTAGTCCGTATGTTTTTTCTATTTTTCTTTTTCTCATTTTTTTTGTATTTTTCTGGATTTTTTCGATTTTTTTTTTTTTTTTTTTTTTGCATACACTTTTGCCCTACCATCCAAAATAATACATCATAGGGGCATTGCATCCCCCTTACACTTGAACTTTTACATAACTTTACAAATACTAATCTAATGACTCGAATTAAGATAATTGAAAAACTTAGAGTACTTTTAAAACATTTAGCACATATGGGGGTAATAAATGATGTTCTTCCCCATTACTCCATTACACTAGTACTTTACCCATGAGTCCCAATCGTCCCAAAACAATATGTACAAGGATATGACTCGACTTAGCAACCATGTAATCAACTAGATAATTAACTTGGGTTTAAACAAATGTTGTAACAATAATGCACTAAAAATGAGTGCATACAAGGTAGGCTAAGGCGATTTGGGTATACATTTTAGTGGGGTGTAACAAATTCTTCCTTTAAGTAAAATGCTTAAAGGTTGAAACGAAAAGATAGGCTCTGAGGGGTGTACTAGGGGTATCGTGTACTAAAAATGAGTACAACGCAAAGGGTGTGGGAGAATTACTTGACCAATGTAGCCAATGCAATTATAACAAAAACACAGGTGTAAAACAATGGGTTAATCCTAATGCCTCTTATCATGTAGTCAATCTAACTACACGAATGTAGTCTCACTTGTGGCCTTGGAATGGTCCTAACGCAAGTTCTAGAATCTAAGTGCTACCGGTACACACATCATAGCATAAATGCTTTTCCTACCAATTCTAGGGGCGAACCTCACATATTTGGGGTGGAAAATTTTTTAGTGGTACGGTTTTTGTGCTAGTCATATAACTCCTATCCGTGAGACGCTCATTAGATCAAAGTTTCACTCCTAAGTGTTGTAAAAAATTTTAAATTTGGCACTAAAATTGCCCTAACAGGTATTTATCTTAGTTTTATTACACATCAACTATTAAACAAACAAAAATCAAGCGTAATAGCATTCTCTAATCGTACTTTTACCCCCCCCCCCCTTACACTTAAGATGAACATTGTCCCCAATGTTCAAATAACAAGATGTAAAAGCATAAAGTAAAAGAATGAAATCAAATACTCCCCTGATTCGCCCGGTGGATAATGAAATTACACGGTTAGATCTTCCTCCAAAGTAATGTAGAAGCTCCATGACTAATGCATCGCCACAAGCTTGATTCAAAACATTTCCTTGTCCAAAATAACCTGTTAAACCTGAGAAAACAAACACGAAAACCTGCATAACATCGGCGGGATAAAATCTATATATAAGGATATAATGCTTGTGGAATGATAACTTTGCAGATTCCTGGAGATTATAAGTTGGAGATTTTAATAAAAACTTTTCAAAAACAAAACTTTCAAAAATTTCTGAAAATTAAATCTGACGCCGTCAGGTTATAAACCCTGACGCCGTCAGAAATGACCTGACAAAAATTTTCATTTTAAGTTTCCGGAAAATTTCTGGAAAAACTTTTACCTTACTTCCTGGAAATCCTGCAAAACATCATTATGACTCGATACAAGCATTTGACTCAAACAAATACGAATATGTATGCTATTTTATTATTATTACGATTCATGTTCATTTGTGTTCTAATAAACCGATTTAGATTTCCCTTACACTTATCTTTTGCAAAATACCTTTATATGTAGTTAAGACGAAGTTAAAAACAACATAAAGCATTTTCACAATTTAGTTTTGAACATGAATCAATAATAATAAAAATTAAACACACATACGGAAAATAAAATCAAACAAACAAATAAATAAACACACAAAGCAAATAAAACAAATAAAGCTTGGGTTGCCTCCCAAGAAGCGCTTTTCTTTATTAACGAGTCTTGTAGCTAGACTCAAAGTCACGTACATTACGTGACTCCATCATCGGTCACGGTTCCTAGGCCTTTATAATCATTCTCCTTGAATTCTCTCATCTTGTAAGGCGTTTGGTATGAGATTTCCCTAATCCCATCGGTGAAAGTCATGATCCCATTGAGCTCGTCCACAACCAAGCTTGTGGCCTGGCAAAAAGGTGCCCCAAAAACAACTTGTGATAACCTGGGATCGATGTACTCTTCGATATTATCGACGATTGCGAAGCTCATAGTGAATGTCATATTTCCTACAAACACCTGTATATCATCATCTATGCCGATGTCGTCCTTCCCTTTATGAATCATCCCCCATCTGCAAATGTTGTTATAATGAAACAAGGACATCACATTTTTGGGTAAACATGTGTCAATGTAAACATTATAAAAATGCTTGTGACCAATCATGCAAGGTATTTTGAGATTATTTGGATCATGTCGCTTAATTCGGCCAGGCCTTCTACCGTGTAACCCCCATGTGTTGCCACTTGCTGATGGTTGATACTCATACACTTCTTCACAGCCATCCCGAAAAATCACTTTCCTGACACCATCGGTAAATAATGCACTCCTATCATCCTCATCGAGTATCACTCCCGTTGCTTTTATGAATGGTTTGCCTAGAACAAGGCCAGTTAAGGATGGGCTGATGATAGAGTTCATGTTATTAATTACAGTTAACTCGATATGAAAGAGGAACTTTTCTATCACAATTGGTACCCTCCTTATTACCCCGATGATATTAGACCCTTCATATTTGACTTGTTCAGTGAAGGCTTCGTTGTATAGAGAGAGGGATATTGCGCTCATAGAAGAGTTGGGGTTTATGTAGGCATCTTTTATAAACTTTTTCCTAGTGGTGCAAGATATCTTAAAGACCCTAGGGGCGCCATCCTCTATTCTCTCTCCGAATCCCATAGGCGACCTTGCTGTGCCCCTCTCAAGTTCCTCTACCAGGGGGCGGTCTAGCAGTCCTGGGAGCCCATGAGGCATTTCGGATTTCTCTTCCGAGCCCTCCTCATCACTCACCTCTATTGTACTCGAGTTCTTTGGTGAGTCTAGATAGTCGTCGGGCGCCTCGGGTTTCTTTTCGGGAACTTCACCCTCCATTTCATTGTCCACATTCTTGGCTGTTTGTTGGTCCAAATTTGGTTTAGGAACAGGTATTGTTGTAATGGTGTTCGCGAAGTGGAGAGGTTTCGAAGGGGTATGAGTATCTCCTGTTTTTTTTTCGTTTTGTGATATGTATTTAAAGAGTTTACTAGGGTGCTTGATTTTTACAGGAGGGGGTGTTTGGTGGGTCACCGTAACAGATTTGATCTCATTAACTCGTGCCAATAAACAAGTTGACCTGCCAGCAAGGCGATCATTGATAACCTTTAACAGGTTATCGACCTTGTTGTTCATATCAACTTGTTGTTGTCTGAATTGATTCTCAAGTTTGGAGAGCTGTGTTTCTTGAGAGAGAATGAATTTTTGCAGTGATTCCTCGCGATTTTGTTGTTTATGCGTGTGTCGCTGAGGATAATGTTCAGACCAGGTGAGCGGGGTAGAGTCATTGAATGATACGCTACGAGTTTGGTTCCAACTAAAATTTGGCTTATTCTTCCATGCCTCATACCCATCTTCGGAATTTTTGGGCCCATAATTAGTGGCGAGCCACTTATCTCCCGCCTTATCGATTCGCGAGGATGCGAATTCTTTGAAAGCCTGTTTGGGAAGTTCCATGCAATCATGAGTGTCGTGGGGACCACTACATAATTTACACGAAGAAGTGATTTTGTTCACTAGGCTTGAAGGTTTAGGAGCCTCGTAGGATTTCATGAGAAACTTGACTTGGTCTTCAAGTTCTATGATCCTACGGTCGGAAGTGCTTGAATTGTTTGAAGGCAAAGATATTGCCTTGACCGTTTTATTCAAATCACGGGGATCACTCCAACTTTCGTTGTCATAAAGAGCAAGATCCTCTAGGAGAGCCCATGATTGTTCCGCACTTAGATCACGTAGCTTGCCACCGGCCGATTGGTCAATGGTTTGCCTCGTGGAGAGATTGATATGGTCATAGAAGATTTGGACTTGGAGCCAAAGTTTTATGCCATGGTGAGGGACTTTTTGGAGTAAGTCCTTGAATCGAGTCCATGCCTCGTAGAGAGTTTCGCCTTGACGTTGTTGGAACATCAAGATATCATTCCTTAGCTTGGTAGTTCTTCCCGGTGGGAAAAACTGAGCAAGGAAACGAGTGGTGAGATCATCCCAAGAGGTGATGGATCCTGCGGGTTGACGTTCTAGCCACTGACTAGCTTGGTCCCGCAAAGAGAATTGGAAGAGACGCAATCGGGTCGTCTCTCGAGTGGCAACATCAAGGTCTATAGAATCAACGATTTTGAGAAAGTCCTTGAGATGTTGATTAGGATCTTCAGAACGAAGTCCATGGAATGCGCATCCGCTTTGCACCAACCGGATGGTGTCGGATCGCAAGGGTGTGATATTGGCTCCTTGAGTGAGCTCAATGGTGTTTCGATAGCCATGGTGGCTAGGACGGGAATACTCTCCTAAAGTACGGGCTCTAGGAGGTGGTGGTGGTTGTTGTGGTGGTGGGTTGTGGGGGTTAAGGATATTACCATCTTCCATGATGTCGGATGGTATGGTTACGAACAAAGACACGAAGAAAATAGATAGACTAAAGGAAATCTAGAAAAATAAAATAAAAATCTCACTAGAAAGGAATCTAGTGAGTAGACCTAATAGAAATAAAAATTCAACCTAAACAATAACTATTCCCCGGCAACGGCGCCAAAAACTTGATGCGTGGGTTTTGCAACCTTACAACAGGTTTTACCTCTCGAGGGATCTCAAGAGGCTTACAACCCCATCAGGCAGTGTACCTGACCGATGTAGTATAGTGTATCGGTAAGTACGGGGGATTGATCGTTCTCCACAGGGAATAGTGTTCGTTAGGTGTGAAAGACTACTCTAATTAGGTCTAAGGGTTGAGGAAGATTCTTTTTATGTTTTTATATTTTTATGAAAGCAAGTAAAATCTCGGTTTTGAAAGAGTGGGCGGAATTAGTTGCTAGTCAACTAACCCAAAATTACTACGGATGCAAATAAAATAAAATAACAAAAATGAAAATGTGGTGAGAAACTTATGTGTAGAGAAATGTGTTTACTTAGATTTCCTTACTCCCTAACTATCTTTTACCGGTTAATTAGTGTGTATTAGTCGCGTGGAGGACGGGTGTATTCCTTAATACCATTCGTGGGGTGGCGTACTTACTTCCCCAACTCTACAAGCTCCTACTTCACTCCTATGTCGAGCCGGCTAGGAAGCTCCTAACATGGGATCACTAGAATTCGCTTGTGCATTAAATACAACCATAAAAACCTTTAGTACGCATTTGGTTCATGTTTCTTAAGACGTTCAAGCAAGTTACCGAATAGGAAGTTAGCCAGTTTTCTTAAGCCTAACATAGATAAACAATCATCCAATACAACTAATAACACACTAACAACCAATAATCAATAGCTAGGTTTCATTAGATCTAAGCAAACACAAGATAAATTTAGCCTAACATGTTAATCAAAAGACAAGAATAAGATAAAATCAAACAACACATAGACATATTGAATGATTAATTGATAACTTATCTTCAATGTAACATGGAAGATCTCAAGGCAAAAAGCCTTGAAAAAAGAGCTGAATTCGTCTTAGGGTTTTCTCCCAAAATTCCACACACTAAGCTCTCCCTAATGACAAAAAATTAGAAAACTATATATAGACTTTTGGATCTGACGGCGTCACCTTATGGATTGTGACGCCGTCACCTCGCCGCTTCTAGGGTTCCCGGATGACCTTCTTGACGCCGTCCCTCTTTAGCTCTTCAAAAATCCATTCTGGCTTATCAAGGCTTGACGCCGTCGAACCTTGAACGTGACGCCGTCCCCTTTTGATTTAAGCCGTGACGCCCTTGATCAAGTTAAAGCGTAACGCCGTCAGAATTTACATGCTATTTTCACTGGCTTATCATGAGTAAATTTCACGTCCACTTTTTCTTGCCAAGGCATGACGCCGTCTAGAGTAAATTGTGACGCCGTCAAAGGTAACTTTTAGCCGATTTTTGAGACTTTGTCGTTTTCTTCACTTTTATGCTCCAAAAACGTCCAAAATGCCTCCTTTTCCAGATTTCTCCTCAAAAGTACCTAAATGACAAAAGGAACGATTTAGGGCGATATTTGATCAAATAAATACGATTTAGGGCTTAAATGACCCCTTAAAAGCGGTACACTTTTCGCTTCATCACGGATCTCAAACATTTTATTCAAAATAACTTCCAAAACTTATATTTTGATTAAATAAGATCACTCAAATGCCAAAAATACCCCCATCTCCACTATCCTATAAATACCCATCCAAAAGAATTCACACACACGTTTTTGAAAATTATAAGCAAACTTTGCCCTTTTTTCTCTCTCAAAACAAATTGTGTGTGTGTTCTTAGCATTTAGAAACATCCGACCATTTTTTTTCTTCGACCTTAACCAGATCATAAAATGGCTTCCTCTAATGCTATAACCACCGCCCCCAATGTGAGCTTCACAATGGAGGGCGTGGACCTGACCAAAAACAATGTGGTTGGAAATTTCCACTATCCCCAGCAATATGGGGGTTACAAGGATGTAGTTAAGTATTTACAAAACTGCTTCCTTGCCACAGCTTTTACAACTACCCCAGAAGTCATTTATAATGACTATCTCAGGGAGTTTTGGTGTACCGCAACGGCTACTTGCCCTAAGGACACCAAAGAGTCGATCATCACTTTCACTGTGATGAATGGGACTAGGACTCTCTCCTTCAACTACAAGACCTTCATCTTAGCCACAGGTCTTAACTTTGTTGAGAACTTTGAGGCAAACCCTACTGATCAGGAAATAAAAGCTGAAATGCTTTTCCTAGGGCCTCATGATGTTAGGCGTCCTACCGAGTCCCCTGAAGCCTTGCTGGCAAAGGCTCCAATAGTGAAGACATGGTTTCACCCTGTCTGGAGACTGATGATGACATTCGTCATTCAGGTACTCGGAGGAAACAAATCCTCCACTGAGCAGTTGAACTCATCACAACAATTGATGATGTTTAGTCTCTTGGAGGGTAGAAAAATTAATATCGGAGGAATAATCTTCCGAGACCTCGTGTCAAAGCTCTCAGGGAAACATAGGCAAAGACACATGTCTTATCCTAGGTTCATTTCCTGTGTGCTTCAGGATCTTCTTGGTTCTGACTACTTAAGGTCTGACGATGAAGGTACAAAACCTGACGTCTTGCATAAAACCAACTTTAGTAGTGACATTACTGAGGTACAACCGGTCACCCTGACCACCTACATGTTAATGGTGATTCAGGGTGAAAATGTATGCTCACCAGTTCCTTCACCAACCAAGAAGGTGAAAAAGACCAAAGGGAAAGGGGGACAATCCAGTAAGGTGGTTAGACCTAAACCACTCGTCACTGAGACTGTTGCCTCAGGCACCAAGAAAGTTGTTGTGACCTTGACCTCTCAGACTCCCATACAAGAGACCACATTGGCCACAAAACAAACGCCACTGGAGGGTGCTGAGCAATCATCCTCAGTATCCTCGGGCAAACCCTTTCCTGATGAAGCGAAAAGTGTACCGCTTTTAAGGGGTCATTTAAGCCTTAAATCGTATTTATTTCATCAAATATTGCCCTAAATCGTTCCTTTTGTCATTTTAGGTACTTTTGAGGAGAAATCTGGAAAAGGAGGCATTTTGGACGTTTTTGGAGCATTAAAGTGAAGAAAACGGCAAAGTCTCAAAAATCGGCTAAAAGTTACTCTTGACGGCGTCAGACTTTACTCTGGACGGCGTCATGCCTTGGCAAGAAAAGTTGGACGTGAAATTTACTCATGACGGGCCAGTGAAAATAGCATGTGAATTCTGACGGCGTCACGCTTTAACTTGATCGAGGGCGTCACGGCTTAAATCATAAGGGGACGGCGTCACGTTCATGGTTAGACGGCGTCAAGCCTTGATAAGCCAGAATGGATTTTTGAAGAGCTAAAGAGGGACGGCGTCAAGAAGGTCATCCGGGAACCCTAAAAGCGGCGAGGTGACGGCGTCACACTCCATAAGGTGACGCCGTCAGATCCAAAAATCTATATATAGTTTTCTAATTTTTTGTCATTAAGGAGAGCTTAGTGTGTGGAATTTTGGGAGAAAACCCTAAGACGATTTTAGCTACTTTTTCAGGGCTTTTTGCCTTGAGATCTTCCATGTTTCATTGAAAGATAAGTTATCAATTAATCATTCAATATGTCTATGTGTTGTTTGATTCTATCTTATTCTTGTCTTTTGTTTAACATGTTAGGCTAAATTTATCTTGTGTTTGCTTAGATCTAATGAAACCTAGCTATTGATTATTGGTTGTTAGTGTGTTGTTAGTTGTATTGGATGATTGTTTATCTATGTTAGGCTTAAGAAAACTGGCTAACTTCCTATTCGGTAACTTGCTTGAACGTCTTAAGAAACATGAACCAAACGCGTACTAAAGGTTTTTATGGTTGTATTTAATGCACAAGCGAATTCTAGTGATCCCATGTTAGGAGCTTCCTAGCCGGCTCGACATAGGAGTGAAGTAGGAGCTTGTAGAGTTGGGGAAGTAAGTACGCCACCCCACGAATGGTATTAAGGAATACACCCGTCATCCACGCAACTAATACACACTAATTAACCGGTAAAAGATAGTTAGGGAGTAAGGAAATCTAAGTAAACACATTTCTCTACACATAAGTTTCTCACCACATTTTCATTTTTGTTATTTTATTTTATTTGCATTCGTAGCAATTTGGGTTAGTTGACTAGCAACTAATTCCGCCCACTCTATCAAAACCGAGATTTTACTTGCTTTCATAAAATTATAAAAACATAAAAAAGAATCTTCCTCAACCCTTAGACCTAATTAGAGTAGCCTTTCATACCTAACGAACACTATTCCCTGTGGAGAACGATCAATCCCCCGTACTTACCACTACACTATACTACATCGGTCAGGTACACTGCCTGGTGGGGTTGTAAGCCTCTTGAGATCCCTCGAGAGGTAAAACCTGTTGTAAGGTTACAAAACCACGCAATCAAGTTTTTGGCGCCGCAGCCGGGGAATAGTTATTGTTTAGGTTGAATTTTTATTTCTATTAGGTCTACTCACTAGATTCCTTTATAGTGAGATTTTTATTTTATTTTTCTAGGTTTTCTTTAGTCTATCTATTTTCTTTGTGTGTTTGTTCGTAATTTCCATTGACTATTCAGTTTGCCATTATGGAAAACGCGAATCCACCCCTTACACCTCGCGAAGTGGCTTTGTTGCGTAGCCAACTTGAGAATGAGATTAGTGAGCTCAGGGAGCTCAGTAGAATGATTGATATGGAACTTGATTATGCCTTGAACAACTTAGAGACCACCATATACTCAGATAATTACTTAGAACGTAATAATCTTACGGTTGAAGAGTTGATTGAGAAAATTGATGAAGTGAAGGTAGATCCTAGGTTGGATGATTGTTTCAATGAATACCCCACTAAGGAGGAGATTGCTTACTATAACAACCTAGTTGATAACCCTCGACCACCTTTTGTTAGAATTGACCCAAAGATTAAGAGAGGTGATCCCGGGAATGTGAAGATACCATGTATGATTGGGTACCAATACGTTGAGCATGCTTACATTGACTGTGAATCCCCAATCAACGTTATGTCCTCAGGCCTTTATAGCCAAATCATAAACACACCACTTGAGCCTAGGATGGACCCCAAATGTCCAGGCGGAGTTTGCAACTTCGTTGGAAGGATTAAGGACATACATATCCTTGTTGGGAACTTTACCTATGGCAAGTGTTGTTGACTGCCGCCTATCTCGCGTTGTGTTAGGTAAGCCATTTATCGAAGCATCCAATTTAAGGTATGACCGTTTGAAAGGCACGGTTCAGTTTTCTAATCACATAGATAGGATCACATATAGGATGCCTTATCGGGTTAATGAATTTCGTTTTGTGCCTCGATTTGACATGGACAACATTGGTGCGATTGAGGACATCAATGAAGAGGATAAAGAAAAAGGCATGGACCATGTTTGGAATAAGAGAAGCCTTTATTATAAAGATTGCTTAAACCTTGGACCTAAATACAAAATTGATATGGAGGTTGTTAGGATGATTAGAGGGGCAATTGAGAAGCAAAACGGAAAAACGTAGACCCCGTGACTTTGAGTCTAGCTACAAGACTCGTTAATAAAAAAAAGCGCTTCTTGGGAGGCAACACAAGCTTTATTTGTTTTATTTGCTTTGTGTGTTTATTTATTTGTTTGTTTGTTTTTATTTGTTTCCGTATGTGTGTTTAATTTCTATTATTATTGATTCATGTTAAAAACTAATTTGTGAAAATGCTTTATGTTGTTTTTAACTTCGTCTTAACTACATATAAAGGTATTTTGCAAAAGATAAGTGTAAGGGAAATCTAAATCGGTTTATTAGAACACAAATTAACATGAATCGTAATAATAATAAATTAGCATACATATTAGTATTTGTTTGAGTCGAATGCTTGTATCGAGTCATAATGATGTTTTGCAGGATTTCCAGGAAGTAAGGTAAAGGTTTTTCCAGAAATTTTCCGGAAACTTAAAATGAAAATTTTTGTCAGGTCATTTCTGACGGCGTCAGGAGTTATAACCTGACGGCGTCAGATTTAATTTTCAGAAATTTTTGAAAGTTTTGTTTTTAGAAAAGTTTTTATTAAAATCTCCAACTTATAATCTCCAGGAATCTGCAAAATTATCATTCCACAAGCATTATATCCTTATATATAGATTTTTCCCGCCGATGTTATGCAGGTTTTCGTGTTTGTTTTCTCAGGTTTAACAGGTTATTTTGGACAAGGAGATGTTTATGGAATCAAGCTTATGGCGATGCATTAGTCATGGAGCTTCAACATTCTCTTTGGAGGAAGATTTAACCGTGTAATTTCATTATCCACCGAGCGAATCAGGGGAGTATTTGATTTCATTCTTTTACTTTATGCTTTTACATCTTGTTATTTGAACATTGGGGACAATGTTCATCTTAAGTGTAAGGGGAGGGTAAAAGTACGATTTTAGAGAATACAATTGCGCTTGATTTTTGTTTGTTTTATGGTAGATGTGTAATAAAACTGAGAGAAATACTTGTTAAGGTAATTTTAGTGCCAAATTTAAAATTTTTTACAACATATAGGAGTGAAACTTTAGTTCTAATAAGCGTCTCATGGATAGGAATTATATGACTAGCACAAAAACCGTACCACTAAAAAATTTTCCACCCCAAATATGTGAGGTTCGCCCCTAGAATTGGTAGGAAAAGCATTTATGCTATGATGTGTGTACCGGTAGCACTTAGATTCTAGAACTTGCGTTAGGACCATTCCGAGGCCACAAGTGAGACTACATTCGTGTAGTTAGATTTACTACATGATAAGAGGCATTAGGATTAACCCATTGTTTTACACCTGTGTTTTTGTTATAATTACATTGGCTACATTGGTCAAGTAATTCTCCCACACCCTTTGCGTTGTACTCATTTTTAGTACACGATACCCCTAGTACACCCCTCAGAGCCTATCTTTTCGTTTCGACCTTTAAGCATTTTACTTAAAGGAAGAATTTGTTACACCCCACTAAAATGTACACCCAAATCGCCTTAGCCTACCTTGTATGCACTCATCTTTAGTGCATTATTGTTACAACATTTGTTTAAACCCAAGTTAATTATCTAATTGATTACATGGTTGCTAAGTCGAGTCATATCCTTGTACATATTGTTTTGGGACGATTGGGACTCATGGGTAAAGTACTAGTGTAATGGAGTAATGGGGAAGAACATCATTTATTACCCCCATATGTGCTAAATATTTTAAAAGTACTCCAAGTTTTTCGATTATCTTAATTCGAGTCATTAGAATAGTAATTTGTAAAGTTATGTAAAAGTTCAAGTGTAAGGGGAATGCAATGCCCCTATGATGTATTATTTTGGATGGTAGGGCAAAAGTGTATGCAAAAAAAAAAAAAAAAAAAAAAAAAAAAAAAAAAAAAAAAACACAAAAAAATGAGAAAATGAAAAGTAGAAAAAACATACGGACTACCATCCCGTTTTATTTTATGTTTATTTTATGTTTTTGTTATTTTGTTATTTCGTTTCTAGCTTAAGATCGAGTCTAGTCTTGGCTTAGCAACATTGTATAGTACATGTAATTGATCAAGATCTTTAACTAGCCACCAGTAAAATATCCCTTATCCAACAAAACCGTGTTTTCCTTTTCCCTACACCTAAAGTTATAACCCATTTAAAAGCCCTCTTTGATAGTTTATCTTAGGTGCTTACGCCTAGTGGAGGAGGTTTTCGATCCTTTCCCAAGCCTATGGTAATCTATTTGCTATGACAGGTAGTGAGAGATATTATCCGTTTTCATTTATGAGACTTATTTTGATGACACTTGAGAGATGTGAGTATCTAAACACTACTTGTGAGGTGCTAGTATGTAATCTCCGTGCTTATTATGATTGAAGTGGAACGATTATTTGTTGTAATTACTTTTATGTTTGCATTAAATGACCCCTAACTTGTATTTTGATTAGAATAAAAGCGCATTTGCTTGAGGACAAGCAAATCTCAAGTGTAAGGGTATTTGATGAAGCGAAAAGTGTACCGCTTTTAAGGGGTCATTTAAGCCTTAAATCGTATTTATTTCATCAAATATTGCCCTAAATCGTTCCTTTTGTCATTTTAGGTACTTTTGAGGAGAAATCTGGAAAAGGAGGCATTTTGGACGTTTTTGGAGCATTAAAGTGAAGAAAACGGCAAAGTCTCAAAAATCGGCTAAAAGTTACTCTTGACGGCGTCAGACTTTACTCTGGACGGCGTCATGCCTTGGCAAGAAAAGTTGGACGTGAAATTTACTCATGACGGGCCAGTGAAAATAGCATGTGAATTCTGACGGCGTCACGCTTTAACTTGATCGAGGGCGTCACGGCTTAAATCATAAGGGGACGGCGTCACGTTCATGGTTAGACGGCGTCAAGCCTTGATAAGCCAGAATGGATTTTTGAAGAGCTAAAGAGGGACGGCGTCAAGAAGGTCATCCGGGAACCCTAAAAGCGGCGAGGTGACGGCGTCACACTCCATAAGGTGACGCCGTCAGATCCAAAAATCTATATATAGTTTTCTAATTTTTTGTCATTAAGGAGAGCTTAGTGTGTGGAATTTTGGGAGAAAACCCTAAGACGATTTTAGCTACTTTTTCAGGGCTTTTTGCCTTGAGATCTTCCATGTTTCATTGAAAGATAAGTTATCAATTAATCATTCAATATGTCTATGTGTTGTTTGATTCTATCTTATTCTTGTCTTTTGTTTAACATGTTAGGCTAAATTTATCTTGTGTTTGCTTAGATCTAATGAAACCTAGCTATTGATTATTGGTTGTTAGTGTGTTGTTAGTTGTATTGGATGATTGTTTATCTATGTTAGGCTTAAGAAAACTGGCTAACTTCCTATTCGGTAACTTGCTTGAACGTCTTAAGAAACATGAACCAAACGCGTACTAAAGGTTTTTATGGTTGTATTTAATGCACAAGCGAATTCTAGTGATCCCATGTTAGGAGCTTCCTAGCCGGCTCGACATAGGAGTGAAGTAGGAGCTTGTAGAGTTGGGGAAGTAAGTACGCCACCCCACGAATGGTATTAAGGAATACACCCGTCATCCACGCAACTAATACACACTAATTAACCGGTAAAAGATAGTTAGGGAGTAAGGAAATCTAAGTAAACACATTTCTCTACACATAAGTTTCTCACCACATTTTCATTTTTGTTATTTTATTTTATTTGCATTCGTAGCAATTTGGGTTAGTTGACTAGCAACTAATTCCGCCCACTCTATCAAAACCGAGATTTTACTTGCTTTCATAAAATTATAAAAACATAAAAAAGAATCTTCCTCAACCCTTAGACCTAATTAGAGTAGCCTTTCATACCTAACGAACACTATTCCCTGTGGAGAACGATCAATCCCCCGTACTTACCACTACACTATACTACATCGGTCAGGTACACTGCCTGGTGGGGTTGTAAGCCTCTTGAGATCCCTCGAGAGGTAAAACCTGTTGTAAGGTTACAAAACCACGCAATCAGCAAACCCTTTCCTAATGTCCCTACTGACAAAAACAAGTCAGAAGGGTCAGGAGCATCCACCCACTCACATCCTAATGAAGGCACTGATAAATCACAATCAGAGCCTGAGGGAGTTCAGGGTTCTATATCCTCGGTGGAGCAGTACTACTCCACTGAGAAGGGGACCCATACCCACTCACATCCTGCTAACGTCCCTGAGCAATCACACTCAGGGTCTCAGGGAGTTCAGGACCCTAAATCCCCAAAAGGACAGACCAATCCTGATGGGAAGGGGGTCCATACATCTTCACAAGGAGTGCCTCATGATTCCACTGGAAAACACCCATCAGTGGATGAAGGCGCTCAGGGGGACAAAGACTCGGAGGGATATAAACCACCCGCCGATACGGAACCCAAACCCACCTCAGGCATTTTTGTTCTCTCAGAAACTGACCCTAAAAGTCAGGCTGGGCAAACCCCCCCCCCCCCCCCCCCAAGTTATTATGACTAGTCAGGCTGGTCAAACCCCACCAGTTATTATGACAAAAGAGTCAGGACCTGACCACAACGAAGGTGAGCCCTCTTCTGAGGGGGAGCCGGATATCCTGAAGGCTCCTTCTCTGGCTGACTATGAAAATTTGTTAGCTGATGAGTCAGAGGAGGAGATTGATTTTGGTGATGATGAGATCCCTGATGCTGAGGAGGAAATGGAAACCCAATTAAGCCCTCCTCAGCCCTCTAAGAAACAACATTCCTCTCCTCATCCTGAGGATCAACCACCCAGTTCTCAATCAACCTCATCATCATCATCAGGTGCTTCAACCACTCCTAAGTGGTTGCAAAAGTATGACAATGCTCGTCCGGCTTCTGAAAGACAAATGGCAAGAGTCCTTCGCAAAGCCAACGAAGGTCTTTACAACTCTCTTACGGATGAGCAATGGGATAAGCACACTGAAGTGGCAGCCTCCTATGCTGACTTCAGGGCTTCTGTTGAAGAATCTCAGGCAAAGATTCTTCAGGCCGCCACCCTCACTGA
Source organism: Artemisia tridentata subsp. tridentata (assembly GCA_021014915.2). Taxonomy (NCBI): domain Eukaryota; kingdom Viridiplantae; phylum Streptophyta; class Magnoliopsida; order Asterales; family Asteraceae; genus Artemisia; species Artemisia tridentata. The sequence continues at coordinate 191,102,681 of CP139504.1, forward strand.
TAAACAACTTGGCGACCTGAACAAATCTGTAGATGACATAGCCACTGGACAACATCAGAAACTATCCAACATCCTCAAGGCTATCGAATCAGTACAAGAACATCTTACAGATGATCCCACTTTTGTCACCAGATTGGATGCATACTTGGCCTCTCAGGCTAACACCTCCACCAGCATTACTGAGCTTCTAAAGCTCCTTCAGGGGGTAGATCTTCAAGGTTTAAGGACATAGCAAGATTCTATACATCAGGCTGTTATTGTATCCAAGGAGCACCTGATCAGAATCTCCTCAGCCTTTGAGCAGCTCTCAACAACACATAATGAGCTGGTCAACCACTACACCACCCAAGTAACTGAACTCACCACCCACCAGAAGGAAATGGCTGGCGAACTAAGTGCCGTGAAGAATGAGACTTCTGAAACAAAGTCTATGGTCTCAAACATCCTATCCATTCTTCAGGCCTCTCATACTCCTCCACCTCCTCAGTCAGCAGGTGTCTCCACTGAAGCTCCACCATCTGCTGAGGGGGAGATAAATGATGATCCCCCAATCCCTGACCCTAATTCTGCTTTGGTAACTGTCCCTGAGACATCCACCAGTCAACCTCCTCCCATTGACAAAGGGAAGAAAATCATGGTGACTGAAACAAACCCTCCTCCTGAAGCACGCTTAGTCAAGGCTTCAACTGAAAGACGTGTAGATCCTGATGCACCATTCTATGTTGATTTAGAGGATGGGAGAAGGGTCTATGGGACTCCTGAACAACTTGCTGAAATTTTACACCAAGAAGAGCTCAGGAAGGAACAAGAGAAAGAGCTGGAACTGAACAGGTCTGAAATTTCTAAGGTTGCCAAAGAAGTGATCAAGGAGTCTGAGAAGAGGGACATCAAAGGGGATGAGTTTCTCAAGCTTCAGGCTGAAATCCTTAAGGAACACAACAAACAGGCCAAACTTAAGGAAGAAAAGAGGCAGAGGATTTATGAGAGGTATGTATGGCACATGACCAAAACCAAAGGTGAAGGCAAAATCACTGATATCACTATTCACCCCACCAGACCTCTGAGCTTAACAATCCATAGAGGTCCAAGGAAGTCTGAACATCTTCCAGCAATCAAGTTTTCAGACTATGGGTTAAGAGAATGGGATATGATGATGCCCATCCTAAGGAAGAAAACCGCAAGCAAGAATGCCCCAATCATCATCAAGTCACTGAGTGCTAAGTATGAGGAACTTGCAAGAGTGGCAAAGAGTCTTGGCATTAACCATGATGAGGCACTTGCTTCTCAAGGACTGGCTATCCCTGAATTTACTCAGAAGACTGGGAAGAAAAGAAAAGCTGTGGATATTGAACCTGAACAATACATAGCTGCACTTCATTGCAATAGGACTACTCCTCAGGGAATCAAGTTCCGTCCCAACCTGGTCATCAAGGAACCTGAGTATGGTATCTTCTTTGTGGATGAATTTGGTCAGGAAGCCTTTCAAAGAGTCTCTGACATCGACAAAGTGGAAACGACAACACTCCTTGCTTACAAACTAATGACGCTTAATATCAGGAGACCTGAAAATGAGGAGTTTGTCAGGCTAATGGATCAAATGATGAAAGATCGACCTGATAAAGAGGTGTTGATGTCAAAGAAAGCGAAACTTGAACTCATGGGTCTTGTTCAGGAACCTTGAGTATTTTTGTACTTAGAATAATAGGACTTGTAATGATATGAATAAATTGATGAATGTTTTGCTATATCAATATCCTTATTTATTTTCTAGTATATTCAGTATGAGCAGAAGACTTTAGCTCACTCATACTGATCAAAACACTTAGGAATAATTTATATCCAAATAGGGGGAGATTGTTGGGTCATGAAAAACCCAAGAATACGTAAAACATGATTTGGACACAAATTAACTAAGTGTTAAACTTAAACCGAGAACAATTCAAGTCACTGAGAGAACAACCTCTCAGTGAGTCATCTTCAAGATGCTTAAGGCGAATTCAAGAAGAAGGATTCACTTCTCAGGAAGGCGGTACTCCCTGAGAAGGTCTTAAGACAAAGAAGAAGATGATGGTTCAGTGAGTGTTGGACAAGAACTCACTGAACCCCAGTCTCCTCAACAACAAAGTGATTGAAGACTGAGGAACCAACGCCTGAAGAAAAGGCGGGAACAATAGGGAAAAGATCTGAGAAGATAAAAGTGTCAGCCCAACACTCTTCTCTTGTCAGATCCAACCTTCCCTATTGCGGCTAAAAGTCATGGAGTGTCAGCCAACAACTCCCAAAGTCTTATTAGCCCTTTCCTATTGGTTCTTGGAAATGACAATTACTTTTTGTAATTGTCAGACACGCAACCTCAACAACTTGTATTATATTTAATCACTTATACTTAGATTACTTGTGTATAAATAGATCAGAAGGGAGAGAAGTTAAAGTGTGCTTTGTATATTGAAAGTCTTGAACTTTTACAAAGGAACTTCTCTCCTACAAAGAGTATACAACTCACTGAGATAGCTCAGTGGGTATATTGTTACCACTCAAGCAAAACTTGAGTTTCGATAGGAGACACCCCATACCCTTGTCTATTCAATCCCAAGTGTTTGTTCCGCAAAACACTTGGGTATAGATTCTTGGAATTATTTCTAATAAGAATTTAAACGTTGAAAAATATTGTTGTTTTTATATTCACGTTTTATAACTGTTAGAATTAATCTTAAACATTGTATTAGTCATAAACACAAATAGATTAACTTTCTAGTTAACTCTAATCGTGTAAAGGGACCAACACAAACTCCTCACACTCATTTTCACTCTAGTTCTAATTTTAATAGAATAAAACCCAGAGCAGTTTCGAAAGCAGTTTCTACTGCCAGGCAAGCAGTTTCAACTGCTAGACCATTCATGACTGTTAACCCAAGACCAACAGTTAAAAATGCAAAAACAACTTTCAAAAATGCATCAAAAACTGTTACAAGGCCCATTCAATCAAAAGCAGTGGTCCAAAAACAAGTTTGGCAACCAAAGGGTAAAACTGCAAAGCCAGCAGTTCATACTGCTAGGAAAGTAGTTAATACTGCTGCTTGGAAAAACAGGGCAAATGCTGTTAAGGCCTCAGCATGTTGGATTCTTAAATCCAATGTTGCATCAACTGTTCTTAAAAGATTAAATTTCATTGATGCAAGAGGCAGATCCAAGTCAGTAATGGCTTGGGTCCCCAAAAGAAACTAATACTTCTCATTTCTGTGCAGGAACATTCAATTGATAAACAAGAGGATCAAGGATACTCAGATAATGGATGTTCAAGGCACAAGACAGGAAACAAGTCCTATCTTTCTGATTTTCAAACATTAGATGGTGGCTATGTTACCTTTGGAGGAGGTGTTGGTGGCAAAATTTCCGGTAAAGGTACAATCAAAACTGGAAATTTAGATTTTGAAGATGTGTACGATGTACAAGAGTTAAATTATAATCTTTTTAGTGTCTCACAAATGTGTGACAAAAAGAACAAAGTTCTTTTCTGTGACACTGAATGTCTTGTACTTTCTCCTGATTTTAAGATGCCTGATGAAAGTCAAGTACTTCTTAAAATTCCTAGAAAGGACAATACGTACAGTGTAGACATGAAGAACATTGTTCCTAAAAAGGCTTTAACTTGTCATGTTGCAAAGGCCACATTGGATGAATCAATGTTATGGCATAGGAGGCTTGGTCATATTAATTTCAAAACCATAAATCATATTGTTAAGAATGGTTTGGTAAGAGGTTTACCTCAAAAACGCTTTGAAAATGATCAAACATGCATTGCTTGTCTTAAAGGCAAACAACACAAAGCCACTTGTAAGCCCAAACTTTTTAACTCTATCAATCAATCATTGTTTATGCTTCATATGGACTTGTTTGGTCCTACAAATGTTAGAAGTATGCAACATAAGAGATATTGTCTAGTTATTACTGATGACTATAGTAGATTTACATGGGTTTTCTTTTTAGCTACTAAGGATGAGACACCTAGCATCCTTAAGACTTTCATTACTGAGATAGAAAACCTAGTAGACAAAAGAGTAAAAGTCATTAGATGTGATAATGGGACAGAGTTCAAAAATAGAGTTATGGATGAATTCTGCAAAGAAAAAGGTATTAGGAGAGAATTTAGTGTTGCTAGAACTCCACAACAGAATGGAGTTGCTGAAAGGAAAAATAGAACACTAATAGAAGCTGCTAGAACTATGTTAGCTGATTCTAAGCTACCTATAACTTTTTGGGCTGAAGCAGTTAACACTGCTTGCTATGTCCAGAATAGAGTTTTAGTTGTCAAGCCTCACAATAAGACATCATATGAACTTTTTAGAGGTAGAACTCCTGCAATAGGATTTCTTAGACCTTTTGGATGTCATGTGACAATTCTCAATACCTTAGACCATTTAGGAAAATTTGATGGTAAAGCAGATGAAGGATTCTTAGTTGGATATTCTCTCAATAGTAAAGCATTTAGAGTGTACAATTTAAGAACCAAGAAAGTAGAAGAAAACCTACATGTGGAATTTTTAGAGCATAAATCCAATGTAGTAGGTGAAGGACCTAATTGGCTATTTGATCTAGAGTCTTTAACCCATTCTATGAATTATGTGCCTGTTGTTGCAGAAACTAATGATTTTTCAGGTTCATAAACAACAAATGAGGCAGGGTTAGACAAGGAGACAAATCAAGATCATATATGGATGCCAATAAGTACAAGTGTGGCTTCAACTTCAACCAATGATGAATCTTCTTCTGATAAGTCAAAAGAAGGTGTTGATGATGAAATCAAGGAAGATGGAACTGAGAAACAAGACAGTCAAGTTAGCAGTACAAAAGAAGTTTGTACTGCTGAGACAGAGTATTCTACTGCTGGCCTTTCAGACTCAACTGAAGTAGATTTCTCAGATAATGAGGTTGATTTGAGCAATATCACACCTAACTATCAAGTTCCTTCAACCCCACACACAAGGATTCACAAAGTCCACTCCCTAGAAAATGTGATAGGAGATGTACAATCAGGGGTGAAGACAAGGCAACAACTGATGTCTTCAGACCAACAAGGGCTTCTTGATGCCCTTTATGCTTCAAAACAGCATGAGTTTTCAAACTCTTGTTTGTTTGTCTGTTTTCTCTCACAAGATGAACCAAAGAACATTCTGAAAGCCTTAGATGATTCAAGCTGGGTAGAGGCTATGCAAGAGGAGCTTCTTCAGTTCAAGATTCAGAAGGTTTGGGTGCTAGTTGATTTACCAAAGGAGGCAAAGGTAATTGGCACTAGATGGGTTTTCAAGAATAAAAGGGATGAAAGGGGAATAGTGATTAGGAATAAGGCTAGATTAGTAGCCCAAGGGTACACACAACAAGAAGGTATAGACTATGATGAAGTTTTTGCTCCAGTAGCAAGACTTAAGGCAATTAGGATTTTCTTAGCTTATGCTTCAGTTTTAGGCTTCACAGTTTACCAAATGGATGTCAAGAGTGCATTTCTATATGGCACAATTGAAGAAGAGGTGTATGTCTCACAACCTCCAGGGTTCATTGATCCTGACCATCTAGACCAAGTGTACAGAGTTGTTAAGGCTCTTTATGGCCTTCATCAGGCACCTAGAGCATGGTATGAAACACTAGCTTCCTATTTAAAAGAGAATGGATTTCAAAGAGGAAAGATTGATCAGACACTTTTCATCAAACAGCACAAGAAGGATCTTCTGTTAGTGCAGGTGTATGTGGATGACATTATCTTTGGGTCTACAAGGAAGGAGATGTGTTTAGAGTTTGAGAAGCTTATGCATGATAAGTTTCAGATGAGTTCTATGGGGGAACTTACATTCTTTTGGGTTTGCAAGTTAAACAGTCATATGAAGGCATATTTATTAGTCAAGATAAATATGTTGCTGAGATACTAAGGAAGTTCAACTTTGCTGATTCAAAAATGGCAAGCACACCAATGGACTCTGAGAAGCCACTTCTTAAAGACTTAGATGGAGAAAATGTAGATGTACACACTTACAGATCTATGATAGGATCCTTGATGTATCTTACATCATCAAGACCTGACATCATGTTCTCTGTTTGTGCTTGTGCAAGATTTCAAGTAACTCCAAAGGTTTCTCATTTAACAGCAGTCAAGAGGATTTTTAGATATCTCAAGGGTCAACCTAGGTTGGGTCTATGGTATTCTAGAGAGTCACCTTTTGATTTGGTAGCATTTTCGGATAGTGATTATGCTGGTGTTAGCTTGGACAGAAAGTCAACAACTAGAGGATGTCAATTCCTTGGGTGTAGACTTATCTCATGGCAGTGTAAGAAGCAAACTATTGTGGCTACTTCAACAACTGAAGCTGAATATGTAGCTGCTGCAAGTTGCTGTGCTCAAGTTCTATGGCTTCAAAACCAACTTCTTGATTATGGGTACAATTTCTTAAACACTGTCATTTATATTGATAATAGTAGTACAATTTGCATCATTAAAAATCCAGTACAACATTCTAAAACAAAACACATTGAAATTAGACATCACTTTATAAGAGACTGTAATGAGAAAATATTAATTCAAGTTCTTAAAATTGCTTCAGAATACAACTTTGCAGATCTGCTAACAAAAGCTTTTGATGTTGGAAGGTTTCAATACTTGGTAGCAAGTATTGGCATGCTAAATCCTTCAGATTTTTAATCTGTGTGGTTTTTATATATATCTTACGTTTGTACTGATATCTTTGTAAATTGATACTGTTAATAGAACAGTTTATACTGCTAGTTCATATTTTGTTTAAACAGTTCATATTGTTGGTCATATTTTAAATACTGCTATAAGACAAATGCTATGCATTTTGTTTCTTGGTTTTGGACTAACAATTTCAGGTATAAACTTTGAGCAAAAAGGAAATTTCAAGTGAAATGGAAGCAGCAGAATTATGATATCAGTTGCTGACATAATAGGTTTATGATGGACTGAGTTTGGGAATTCTTAACAAAGATTAACATCTAAGTTAACTAATTCTTTAAAACTGCTTTCTTGAAACCTTGTTATCATATTTCACATTGAATTGATGACTTAGTTGATCAGATAGTAACTGATACAACTCACTTTCTTTCATTTTATACTTTTAAGTATAATGAGCAAGTCTAAGGACATCTGATAGAAAGAACAGCTAGTAAATGTGAATCTAACACTTGTGTTAGAGGTAACAATTGCTATGAGCTGGAAACCCTGTCAAGAAAGCCTTTTGAATAGGTTTATCTTTACACAGGCAGTTATTTATAACTGAAAACATTGGTTCTCACACAACCAGAGGTTGCTTTAAACTGAAATTTTGATTAAGTGTCTGTTATACACTTAATCCCTTCAAAATGGTTGAAAGAAGTATGATTTTTCATAATAAAATCATGTACATACTGCTAATGGCAAAAGTTTCTTAAAAAAGGATTTTAAAAGAGACTCACAAAAACCATCAAATGATGGACCATGAGTCAAATGCCCCATGAATCACCTCTCATAGGAGTTAACACACCTAGAAGTGATGAGGGCAGCAAATTAAACTCTTAAGGAATTGATGGCTTCATGTACAACATTGTCTAAAAACAAGTTCACATTGGTAGATCAGATAATGATGGGATGATAGTGAGAGATCTTCCAAACATGGGAGGATAAAATGTTATTTGCATCTCAGGGGAGGTAATATCTCAAGAGAGGAAATAAAGCCCAAAGAATGAAGTTTAACCAATGAAAGGGAGGAAAAGACAAGAGCATACAAGATGATGACATAGAGGTTGAAAATGACAAGAACAGAGCTGATTCTAGAGTATTATAGAAGGGATGAAACATTCCAAAGGAGAAAGTTCTATCTAGGTCAAACGAAGAAAAGTTTCAATTTCAGTTCACCACGTTTGTTCATCACTTGCAAAGGCATGCTGATAGATGATTTCACTTGTTGAAACAAGCATCCAAGATACACAGCACCATTGCCTCTTATAATTCCTCCATCCAAGGAAATTGAACCATCTTTTAGGTCATGTTTGAAGCCTGAAGATGTGTATTGATATTGTGAAAGTCAAAGTAAATGGTAGATGAGCTACTGAGAAAGATATTCAATCTCACAGAACAAAAGAAAGTTCAGTCTAAAGGTCTGACTATGAAGTATTTGCAAGATCCTCACAATCATGATTTAATTCAGAAGAAACATGATGATTAGAGAATTCACATGTTTAGGGGAGGATTGTTGGAAATTAAATATTCTGAAGATTAAGTATCAAGAATTACAAGTGTTGAATGTTAGTACTGCTGAGAAGAATACTCTAACAGTTCCAACTGCTAGTGTATACTTAGGACTGTTCAAATTATAACTAACCGTACTAACTGAAGTTAGTACTGGTAGTATAAAGAAGGTACTGCTAGTCGATACTACCGAGTGGATAATTGTCACATATACCACTGCTGGTTGGATAAGTATTGAAAAGATATTTGTGTACTAAAGTCAAGTATATACGGTAGATAATATCTTTTAACAAAGTGATCAATAACAAGTTGTGTACACAAATACATGTTGTATCTTATGTACTGACACACTCAAGATAAGTTAGCAAGTAGTTTGATAAGACTTAACAATATTGTAAAGATCTTTCTTGTGATATAAAAGAAAGATCTTAGTCTAGACATATGTGTGACTAAGTGAAAATTATTAAGTGCTTAGAAAATAACTCTCAAGAACATAGAACAAATATCACAAGTCGTAGAAAACATAAAGATTCAAGGTCTTTGTAACCCTAGTGATAGTGAAGATCACTCGTATTATCTTGAATAATATTGAATCATTTGGTGATAACATTGCATGTTTTTTGTTCTATATACACAAGCATAACTGTTCCATTTCCATAACACAAATAACCTTCTAAGTGTGATTGAGTAAATTCCGCGTACTTGATCATATTAACTCAACTTATCACTTACACAAAAGCAACAAAGGTTTAACCACCTTATTAGTGTATCAAATCCTCATCATAAGTCACTTGGCAGAGCCCTTGACCGGAAGGGTATGGGTGCCTAGTAATGCCGTTCTCCATTTCTACTTTGACTACTGTGGTTGCAGGTTGAGTAGTCTTGGTAGAATGGAGTAATGAAAATGTAGCTAGATGGTAGGTACTTAAAAAAAGTGAATTCTGTAAGTGAGAATGGATACTAAAGAAGGAATGAGTCTGATGTACTCTAGTTTCTCTGTTTTGAATGCTGTCTGAGATCAGTATCATCAGATATGGATATAGGCTTATCAGATATCTGATGTTTAGGCTTAGTTTGTTTATGTGTTACAATATATTGTATCTGATTTGGGAAATGCCCAATATCAGTTTTATTTTTTTCTCATGATGTAAATATTTTGGTATGTAATATAAAAAAATGTTTGTGAGAAAGAAAAAAGAAATCATTAAAAAAAAAAAAGAAAAAAAACCATTAATGTTATGTTAAAAAAATGTTTGTGAAAAAAAAAAAAAAATCATTAATATTAACTTAAGTAACTTTTTGTAAGTTTACACCCTAAAAGTGTTTTAATTATAATCTATGATCATTTTATGGATTGCAAATGAAGAGGTCAAAATCGCGTAGAAACTTTAATTGAAATTTGCAAAAGTGTGATTTAAGATGACACTTATTTTTAATTTGACTCAACTTTATGACATATTGCAAAAAAACAAAAATAAATGCCAAGATTACCCCTAGCATTGTGTACTTTAATATATTGAATACGTCTGATTGTATGTGGCCTAACTGCAGCTACGTTTGTAGCTTCACCAGCTAGCAATAAGTCACCAAATCCAGCTTTTTTCTATCTAGAAGATTATTTCGAAAGGCAACGTCAAATGCGATCCATTACGATCGTATTGCGAACCCAAAGAGAAACCAATATGTACACATATGACGGAATTTGCGATTGAATTGCGAGGTATTACGATTTCATTTTCCGTGTTTTGTAATGACTGGAAAATCTGTGTTCTGTATTAACCCAACCCAAATCTACTTAAAAACTTGTCTCAAATGTTAAATCGTTAGTTCCTTGAAAAAGTTTTTAAAGCGAAGTCTTGGTCACTATAACATGTGTTTAAAAAAAGGTGCATCAGGCGCGCCTGAGGCGTGATGCGTTGCAATGCATGACCCTATTGCATCTGACACCCTAATGCATTGCGATCACCAGATGCGTGGTTATGCGCGCGCATCAAGCACGCATAAGTTGAAGCATGCATCAATGCTTTTTTTCGCATCATATACTTTTGGCCTTATAACATAAAATTGAACTTAATAATGTGTATTGGGCTTCTTCTCATGGGCTTTACTTTTAAGATGTGGGTCAAATTTGACCAATTCCTTATAAACGATAAGACTTTTGATCTTAGTTTTTAACTATTTATGTATTTTAGCGATATGGAATCGTGAACTATGAAAATGCATGGTATATTTTGATATTAAATGTGGTATAAATGTATTATTAATGTGTTTTGTGCGCCATATATAATTTAAGTATTTTTTTTATAAAATTGTCTCTCGGGTATGTGATGTGCGCACTTTCGCCTCGGCTTTTTTTACCCTTATTGCATTGATGTGCATCGCGCTTTTTAAAACCCAGACTACAACATATTAATAAGATATTAATTTTAGTTTAATTTGTTTTTTATTTAAATAACTGGAAAAAAAAATTAAAACTGTTGTGCGCGGAGGTTTTTTATAACTTAAGTGATGAAGTGAGAGAAAATATTTTTCAATTAAGTTATATGTTATGAGGATAGTTTGGTTTATGGTTTGTACCGGGTATGGATTGATAGCTTCCTTAAAAACCTTGTTTGGTTCATGTTGATACCCTTGACAGAAACTTCTGACAGCAAATATTCAATCCATACTAATGTGGTGGGTTTTTGGTGGGTTTGATAAATGTGGACCAATCAAAACATTTTTTTTATTTGGTGTTTTTTCTTAGCCACAAATAAATTTATTTTTCTTCTTTTCTTCTTCTTTTTTTTTAAATAAATACATAAAATAAACTAATCAATCATTTATTTTCTCTCTCTTCATTTAATTCAAAATTTATAATTTTTTCTCAAACCTTTCCCTAATCTTTCAAATCATTCTCAAATTCTAATACCATTTTTGAACCAAACGCACCCTAAGTTATATGTTATGAGGTATACGATGATGATGAAAACAAGCACTTCATGGTAAACCAATACCAACCAAAGCCCAATAACCCCAAAACAGCACAAGCCCACATCAAAACCCTAAAACCCCACGTATAAATCCTCTCCATTTTCACATACTAGGGTTCCGCCACCTCCTCATTCACTTTGCAAACAAAAGCATTTTCCATTTTCACAGCAAAACCATGGCAGACTCCCTCGTCCTACGCGGCACCATGCGCGCCCACACCGACTGGGTCACCGCAATCGCGTGCCCAATCGACAACTCAGACACCATCGTCACATCTTCCCGTGACAAATCACTCATCGTCTGGAAACTAACAAAAGAAGACCGAACATACGGTGTGGCCCACAGACGTCTCACAGGCCACTCCCATTTCATCCAGGATGTTGTTCTTTCATCCGATGGCCAGTTTGCTTTGTCTGGTTCATGGGACGGTGAGCTTCGTCTCTGGGACTTGAACAATGGAACCACTGCCCGTCGCTTTGTTGGGCACTCCAAAGACGTGTTGTCGGTCGCTTTCTCGATCGACAACCGTCAGATTGTTTCAGCCTCTAGGGACAAGACTATCAAGCTTTGGAACACTTTGGGTGAGTGTAAGTACACTATTCAAGGTGAAGGTGATGGGCATAATGATTGGGTGAGTTCTGTTCGTTTTAGCCCAAATACTTTGCAGCCCACTATTGTTAGTGGTTCATGGGACAAGACTGTTAAGATTTGGAATTTGAGTAACTGTAAGCTTAGGGCTAGCTTAGTGGGCCATGGTGGGTATGTTAACACTGTTGCTGTTTCCCCTGATGGGAGTTTGTGTGCCAGTGGTGGCAAAGATGGGAATATTTTGTTGTGGGATTTGGCTGAAGGGAAGAGACTGTATTCCTTGGAATCGGGTTCGATTATTCATGGGTTGTGTTTTAGTCCTAATAGGTATTGGCTTTGCGCGGCGACTGAGTCGAGCATTAAGATATGGGATTTGGAGAGTAAGAGTATTGTTGTTGATTTGAAGGTTGATTTGAAAATGGAGAGTGAGATGGCTGTTGATGGGGCTGCTACTCAGACCAATGCTGGCAAAACTAAGGTCTATTATTTTCGTTTTTGCTTTATATTTTATGTTATATGTTTTTTTGTCCGTGATTATTGTATGAATGTTGGACTTGTATAGGAAGGTTGTGGTTTGAAAATACATAAGTGAATAGTTGATAATGTGTCTGAACTATGTTGTGTTTTGAAGCTGCAAAAGTAACTCTAGTTTGGAATTTTTGCAACAAATTGCTATTTTATGTGATTTATTGGTTATATGCTTAGTTTGTTGTTTGTCTTTAATGTTGCTTGTTCAGGAATATGCTTCCTCTTTCCATACATTGCAGCCTTTTTTTTTTTTTTTTTTTTTTTTGTAGTTGTTATTGCTATCGATTGTCCTATGTTTTTTTGCTATACATGAATGTTACTACTATGATCTGATGCATTGTATTAATTATAGGAAAGTTGGTTTAGGAATCAATAATATAGAGTTAAATGAAGGTTTATGACTTATGTTGCTTTTGGTTATTATGGTTGCTGGTTTTGTTTAGTTATGCATATTTAGGATTATGGTTCTTATTTTGAGAGGTTGACGTTTGGAAATAATGCTTGTGATTTGAAAGTTGAATATTGTGATCAAGTTTGTGATTTGAAATATAAATAATGTGATTCAAGGGCTTGATTATTATTTTGGAATATATGGATCAATATAATCATTCATGGATAGTTAGGTGATTATTTGCTATTGTATGTGAGTTGTTGGATATGTGTTTATTTTTGTTATATGCGGTTTGCGGCTGAAATGATGTATATGGTGTTATATTGGAATGATTATACACGGATGATGTATGCGTAGGGCACTTAAACATATATATATATATTTCATTTAGGCTGTTTATTTATGAAACTATTATATGGGCCACCTAAGAACATGTTTGTTGTCGTTTATACAAATTCTGATGATATTACACCAGAAACTATAGTCCGGAAAAAATGAACTTGATGCTACCAACATACGTTTACACGAATAGAGATAACAATGCGGAACTTGTTGATTATTATTGTTATCATTTTAGTATGTTAGGGTTTTGTTGATTTTTCGATTTTATAATTTAGCGGCACAAGTTTGGTCGAAATTGGTTTAAACGAAAACAAACACATAATTGGGTGGCCTATAATTTAGTTTTATTAAATGAGCGGTCTAAATTAAAAATTTTCAATATTTCGGTGGCCTGCATATACTTCATCCCATTATTTGGGATAATGTATGCGTATGCCTCTATTTAACTTGAATCTAGAAGTTTAAGGATGAAGTTTCTTTTGTGTTTACTGAGGTTTATTGTGTGTTTAAAGGATTTCAAGTGAATTAATGATTTATTGATTGTCTTTGTTTGTTTGAAATACTTATTGTGATTTGAACTATTTGTGTCTTGTAAAAAGTCATCTGTTTTAGGGCTCAAATACTCATGTTTGGATAATTAGGAGTCATAGTAAATATTTTGTTTGCATCTGAATGCTGAATGTGTAGTTTGTCGTATGGAGATAGAACTTTAGTGACTCATTAGTATAGAGTTTAGTGTGTACTGTTTTTTGTTTAAACTGATGTTTTGTGAAAAAATTGCACTAGGCTGGTTGTGTTTTTGCTAGCTCTCTTTTTTATAGAGGGTCTCAGGGTCATGGTAATTAGTTACGAGATCAGTGAGAATATGCTATTAGTTATTGTCTTTCGAATGTCATCTTAAATTGTTCAGGTGAGAATGTGCTATTTGTTATTGTCTTTTGGATATAATGTCAGATCAATTGAATATTTGTCAGTTCTCTATCATAATCATGTTATCTCAATCAAAATGTATCACTTACAAAAGTTGCATGATGATTTACCCGAATTTGGTGAATGTTGTTGTTGGTCATTGTTTATTTGGAAGCCAAAGTAATGCCTGTGAATTGTTTATTTGAAATCATTGAAATTAATTTGGTATCATCTTGTTTATTTTTTAGTGCTTATTTGCAAAGTGCAACATTTTTTAACAGTGTATAAGCTGCTTGTTTGCTTAAGAACAATATCCTAAGCAAATCCGCATTTAATTAAGCTTTCCCCAAAACCCGGTAACAGCTTTTCCATGTTTTGGGTATACACACAAGTTATGTTGTCTTATGTGTTTTTGGTGGGTTTGATTTTATAGGTTATCTACTGCACAAGTCTATGCTGGAGTGCGGATGGAAGCACACTTTTCAGTGGGTATACAGATGGAGTTGTGAGAGTGTGGGGTGTTGGACGCTACTAGGTTCCTATGGCTAAGTGAGACAGGATGTTGCTGTTGCATAAGTACTATATTAATCTAGGCTTCAACTTTGAGTTTTGGTTTATTATGGCTTATGGAAGTTAGAATTTTGTAGACATCTTGTTAACTTTTTATTTTGTGAAATCTTCCTTATGGAAAGGATGTTGTTTGCTTTAATTTTGTAGTTCCATCAATGCTTTATGACTTCTGGTAAATGTCTGATATTTGGAAATGCTTGAACTTTTTCGCTGAATGCTTTTACAATTCAGTTTTTCTTCCCTATTGCTTGATGCCCAATTATCGGTGTGCAAGTATTTAGATGTTAGGTCATCACTTTTTTCTGCCAAAATGAAGCGGTGTGCGGTGATTAAATTATTAAAATATTAACCGAATGGGGTTCCTCGTTGGAAGTGCAAGTATAATGTTTGTATGTAAATTATGCTCTACTTTTGTCGAATGCTTGCTGCATGTAATTTTGTGTGAAAACCTTCAGGTTTTGTAGGTCTTGATTCTGTTTTGGCATTCTTTCAAATGAGTGGTGTGTAATTTAGGTCTTGGTTCTGTTTTGGCATTCTTTCAAATGAGTGGTGTGTAATTTAGGTCTTGGTTCTGTTGGCATTCTTTCAAATGAAAATGAGGGTGGGAAGCATAGCTCAATAGCTTGTTAAGCCTTATCGGTTGCAAATTGGCAAGCATATGTTGGTAACAGTTTCTGTATGGGTCAAAGTTGATCTTTGATTTGATTCAATTTTTGTCAATATTTTTTAGGAGATTATGCATTTTGATTAAAAGGTCTTGTTCTTTGAGTGTTAAATATTTATTTTTTATTTTGCCTTAAAAATTAGACTTGTTCTTTTATTGTTTTCTGTCAGATCGGTTAAAACATAAAATATAAGTGCATTTCAGTAATTTAATGGTCAAATATGATAGTTGATGATAATATTGCAGCTTGAGTAAGAACTAGTGTTTTGTTCTAGTGTTTTGATAGAGTAAAGAGCAAGTCGTGTTTGGTTTTAGGTGTTTGATGAGAACGGTGTTTTATCTGTCAGATCCGTTAAAACATAAATATAATCCCATTTCAGTAATTTAATGATCAAATATGATAGTTGATGCTGACATTGCTGCTTGAGTAAAAACAAGTACTGTTTTGTTCTTGTGTTTGATTGAGTAAAGAGCAAGTCGTGTTTGGTTCTTAGGTGTTTGATGAGAACGACTGGCTTAAAGTTGCTATTGCGAATGTTTGGTGCTAGTTGTTTTGTGTCTTAGTTGAATTTGCTTTGTTTTTTTCTTTGCTCAACTTTTTTAAAAGATAGTTCATTATGCATTTTGACCGTACCTCACTTGTAGTACGGGTTTTTGGAATCTTTGCATCCTTCGTCATCACGAATCAACATGCTCTATGATGCAAACTGACGTAGAACAGAAGCGTGTATTAACCCTAACACAAGAAAATCACAAAGGATTTAAAGACTAAAAGTCAATAATATATCGATAATTGAATATCTAAAGTTCTAAACAATGAACCCAAGTCCTATATTTATAAATAAGTAAAACTTGGGGAATAAGTAATCTAAACAAAGTAACATTCGACTTAAACTAAAAAGGTATCTTCAGCTATCGAGCTCTCTACGGCGTAGAGATGTTTCCCTTCTATGACGTAGAGAGTGTTAACACCTTAAAAAAAAAAAAAAAAAAAAAAAAAAAAAAACAACTTATTTGAGAGTTGTACGACATAGGGAGACAAATGTCTCTACGTCATAGAGAACCAAAGACAAAAATTAAAGTCTAGACGTAGCTTCTATAGCGTAGAGAAAACTAAGCTATGTTTTTTTGCTTCGGATCCACTTGCCATGCTCCAAATGCCCAATTTACTCTTGAGCTAGTTCTTTGATCTTGTCCTCATCATTCTTCCATTTGTGACAAGTTGATATACGTATACATATGTTTGAATAAGATAAAAATTATTTAAGGGCTTAATCAAGTGGTCAACAAAACTTAAGGATTAAACCATTGCCCAAAATAGTCTAGAGGCTCAATTATAAATTGACGAAATTTAAAGGATTAAACCATTATTTACGTTTTTTTAAAATACGACTTTAACTTTCAGACATCACTAATCCTGATTTCATTTTTCACAATAAAAAGTATCTTATTGAACGTAAATAGCTTTAAAGTTTTATGCCCACTTGTTAATTTTCATCGTTAAATCGTAAGATCAAATAAGCAAACAATAAAAAAGTACCAATCGGGCATATTATACTACGGAATACAAGTTGTTGATAAATTTCAGGAAAATGGTATATAAAGGCATCAAACTTTTAACTTTTTCCTTTAGTATACATCTAACTTTTTTTTCTTCCTAAAGTATACATATACTTTCTACTTTTTCATTTTGTATACATTTAACTTACTAATCTTTACTATCTTGTGTACTAACAGGGTTTCCATTAGATTTACTTACATAAATCGTCCTTGTGGTTAGGACCAAATTGCAACGACAGTCCTTAACGGTCGTTAAGTTATTTACATAAACCGTCCTTGTCGGTCAACGGGTCGGGTGCCACGTGTCACCACCTGAGTGGTGCCACATGGCATCGGGGTCGGGTCATCTAACGGGTCAAGCCGGGTCGGGTTGCCGCGTGGACCAATTAAATGGTGCCATGTGTCGGGTCTGGTGCCACGTGGACCAATGAGGAGGCGCCACGTGGCAAGGATAAATTACCCTTCCTTTGCACAGGCTGAGATTCGAAATCGGGCCTTGTGGTTCAAAGGTGAAGGACTCTCCCAACAGAGCTGGGTATTCTGTTGATATAAATAATGCCTAAAAACATTATCAATACTTATTCATATCTCTATGTTTTGATGATCACAAAATGTAAACTCATCAAACATAAACTTATTAAGTAAACAAGTATTTAGTTGGAAATATTCATTTCTACAACTTAATCACTTAATGTATGAATGAACAAATGCTTAATGCATTATATGATCAAAGGAACATTTTCTTAATCACTAGATTTTTTATAAAATGACCCAAAACATTTTATATATTTTAGAAAATCATTTTTGGTATTAAATAAAAATGTTTAATCTTTTATAAAATTATGAATTCAAATTTTCAACCAAAAATGGTAAAAATGTTCCAGAAAAACCTTTCCCACAAAAAGACAAATCTGGGCAACGGTCAGATGGGCGCCCCCCTTAAATATACAAGGCGGCCCCCTTAATTTTAAGGGGACCGCCCCGCTCCTCCAGCTGTCCAGATTTGCCTATAAATACTGGACTTTCCCTGGACTTTTTCCTCACCTTTTGCACCTCAAAACCTTCTGTTCTAAATCTCTTCTTATCCTTCCAAATCCTTTCTAAATCCTTTGATCATATATTCTTAAGCATTGGTTTCCAAGTGATCCAAGCTTCTACCATTCAAGTGCAAAAGAAGAATACTCCTTCAACAACTAGAGAAGAAGTATTGCAACTTAGTATCATCTTGCTACCTAAGTTGTTTGTATAATCATTCATCCATTTGTGTATAAGTTGTGTATATTTGTTAGATAGGTGTGAGCATAATTGCTTAGGCTAGATTAGTGTGTAAGTAGTGAAGTTGTGAAGAAGTTAAGGTGTGTAAGTAGTGAAGGTGTAAAGAAGTAGAAGAGTACATAAGTAGTGCTAGGTTGTGAAGTAGTTGTGAAGCCGGTGTGAAGAAGTTGTGAAGAAGTCGTGAAGAAGTTGTGAAACCGGTGTGAAGAAGTTGTGAATAAGGTGTGAAGAAGTTGTGAATAAGTTATGAAGAAGTTGTGTAGAAGTTGTGAGATTGGTTCTAGCTTCGATTAGAACCCGACATCTAGCTTTGTGTCGTTAAACCGGTGTAAGCAAAAGTTGTGTAAGGTTTTCTCCGCCATAAGGGAGCTTGTTGACATAGTGAAGAAAACTCTCGAGTTTGGTGCTCGGGGAGTGGAGTAGGGCAAGGAAGGTGTCCTTGTAGCCGAACCACTATAAATCTTTTGTCTCGCGGTTAGATCTTTCCATCTCTATCTTTCATTTCATTTCATTACTTTACTTGCATTGTTTATTTAGATTTACTTATATTTGTTCATATTGTTCAAGAGTTGAGTTCACATAAATTCGAATCTAAGTTTTTAAAAGTAAACAAAGTTTTCAAAATAAAATTAAAAAGACGTAAAACTATTCAACCCCTTTATAGTTTTCCACATATTCCTTCAATTATTATAGCGCATATGGTTCATTTTATATAGTCACTTGCCGAGTCCATATTATTAGTAAATTTGACATGCCATTTAAAGGAGTTTTGGCCTGGTTTAAAAATAAAAAAAAGTACCGTCGGACTCGTTTTTTCGTGCTCTTTCCAATGGTGTGCTCGGGGAATTTTTTCGACTTCATCTGAAAAATGATAAACGCGAAAACGTTGTCGAAACTCATCCGAAAATTACCTTTTTTGCTTTGTTTTCAAACTCTTGTACCTGCAAGACATAATAATATATTCCAAACATATTTGCAATATAATTTAACATATTTCATGGTTATTAGTCTGATTTAACGTGTTTCCCGGTATAAAAATGACGTGTGTTATGCACACTTTTTTTTTCTACCGGAAAACACGCTAAATCGGACTAATAACCATGAAATATGTGAAATTATATTGCAAATATGTTTGTTATGTGTTATTTTGGCTTGCATGTTCAAGGGTTTGAAAACAAAGCAAAAACGGTGATTTTTGGATGAGTTTCGACAACGTTTTCGAATTTAACAAGGCTCAGACGAACTCGAAAAAATTCACCGAGCACACCATTGGAAAGAGCACAAAAAAACGAGTCTGGCGGTACTTTCATTTATTTTTGAACCGGGCCAAAACTCCTTAAAATGGCAGGTCAAAATTGCTACAAAACGGACTGGGTTCATTACTTGGTTAAGTATTAAATATTGCGTGTAATAACTAAGGGTATGCCCAGCCCAGCTGGTGCATCCCTTACCCTACAACCTCAAGGTCGCTGGTTCGAATCCGGTGGGGAGCACTTGGGTGTTATTAATACGTTGCCACGTGTCACCACCTGAGTGGTGCCACGTGGCGACCCGACCCGTTGACCGATCCAACACGTGGCACCATTTATTTGGTCCACGTGGCAACCCGACCCGGCTTGACCCGTTAGATGACCTGACCCGACCCGATGCCACGTGGCACCACTCAGGTGGTGACACGTGGCACCCGACCCGACCCGTTGGCCCGTTGACCGACAAGGACGGTTTATGTAAATAACTTAACGACCGTTATGGACTGTCGTTGCAATTTGGTCCTAACCACAAGGACGATTTATGTAAATAAATCTAACGGAAACCCCGTTAGTACACAAGATAGCAAAGATTAGTAAGTTAGATGTATACAAAAGGAAAAAATGAAAAGTATGTGCATACTTTGGGAAAAAAAAAAGTTAGATGTATACAAAAGAAAAAAGTGGAAATTTCGATACCTTTTTAGACCATTTTCCCATTTCATTTTGCTACGCAAGTAGTTTCATATTTGAAAAAAAGTAAAAAATGCGTATATGTAATAGTTCCTAAATCCTAACTTCCTGTCATAAACTTGAAAATAAATTATTATCATTATAAATTAGCCATAAGATATTAATTAGACTAAATTTCATAAGAAAAACTATATAATATTAATTTAAGTTTCTTGTCATTAGACGGATTTAACCCTAAAAAAGTATCTAATCTATACCATATATAAAGGACGGATGACTTTTCTTCAATCTTGAAACTTGAAATCTTAAAAAACAAAAAAATGATAACAAAATCTACAAATCTTCAAACTTTTAAATATTTTTTAATCTTCAAATTCTTAAAATTTTATCATTTTTCGTTTATAACCCATAAACATTTTTCCCACAATAACTAAAAATTGAATCTGTAACTGTTGCATTAATGGTCACACCAAAATCACAAATTCACATGTATAATAATTTTATGCTATACACTGTCATTTTGCGCGAGTATTCTCTTAGTTTAATGTCTTATGCCCGCTTTGTTATTTTCATCGTTACATCATAAGATTAGATAAACAAACAAGAAAAAAAATTACCAATAGCACATATTATAGTACGGAGTACAAGTTGTTGATAAATTTGATTTTGTTACGCAAGTAGTTTCATCATTGAAAAAAGTAAAAAATGCGTATATATAATAGTTCCTGTCACAAACTTGAAAATAAATTATCTTTATAAATTAACCATAAAATGTTAGTTGGACCAAATTTCATAAAATCAACTATATAATATTGATTGGCTTAACTACTTATAATGTAAAAATGGTCAAGTGAAAAGTGAAAAACTGAAATTTCAGTCAATGCCCATTTTGCCCTTGTCAATGAATGGAAATCGAATGCTCAATGAATGCCTGGTCAATGGTGATTAAATGGGAAGTATCGAATGAAAAGTATTGATGGTGAGTTAATGAAACGTGAAATGGTCAAGGCTGCGTTTGAAAGTGGAAAACTGAATGAAACGTGAGTGAATATGGAAAGAATTGGATCTATGTATGGCAACACTTCAATCACTAACAAATACAAGGCAACTCGTCAATCACTATCTATGGCAACTCGTCAATCAGTGAACAATACACGGTTGACTTTATACACATACATAAAAACACACACGTTAAAAAACACACACTCAAAATTCTCTCTATTTCAACTCATACAAAAACAAGCCGCTACACATAAAGCCTTCTGTCGCCGTCGCTTCGATGCTGCCAGTCCCTCGATGCCGCCATTTATCCTTTATTGTCGGTGAATGGTGTGTGACGACGGTGATAGGTGTGTGACGATGGTGATGGTGGTGGTAGTTAACAAGTACAATAAACGGGCTTCGAAGGTTTGTTAGTTTTTGCTTTGAACACAAAAAATTGAGGATACTTTGAGCTTGTTTATTACTCCGTATATGAGATTTTTTTTGGGGTTTTTTATTTTTATTTTTATCTCTCGAGATTTATGATTTTGAATATGATATCTTTTAATTTGTTTTTAGATCTTTAATTCTTCTTTTGCTCTAATGGTGGATCTGTTTGAATACGAGATGTTATATATGTTGTTTTTCTCGTGATGTTATTTTTTTTTGGGTCGTACGAATTTAAGCTTCCGTTGACTGAGATCTATCTCTGTCCTTTGTTATACTTATACATGTGGCTGAGTCCTTCAAAGTGATAATATGAAAGGTGACTAACTGAATTGTAATGGTAGTGATGTTGCCTATTTTTTGTCCTTTGGTGAGTTCTTATAATCTTATTTCAAAGTTGGCCTGGCCAATTATGCTCTCTAAGGCAAATGAAGTTTGTGTTTTGATGCGAGTTTGAGTTTTAATGTTTTGTGGTTGGGCAAAACCAGAGCATGCGAGTTGACATTATATGTCTAAACTATTTTAATCAGGTTTTGGCTAATACTAAACTATTGTTGTAGGTTATAATTATTTAGCAAAGTTATTAGTAAAGCCGGTCAAAGAGTACGCGACGAGTAACGTGCATTATTATTTTTTGAACGGCGAGGAGTAACGTGCATTATTAGTTATTATCTTATA
This sequence comes from Artemisia tridentata subsp. tridentata, assembly GCA_021014915.2. Lineage (NCBI taxonomy): Eukaryota > Viridiplantae > Streptophyta > Magnoliopsida > Asterales > Asteraceae > Artemisia > Artemisia tridentata. Next base: position 191,124,757 of record CP139504.1, read on the forward strand.
ATTGATGTAATGTTTTATTTTCAGTTTTACTAAATGTTTTTATATGTTTTTTGATACATGTTAAGAATGTTTTCTTGAGTTGAATTATCGCATGACAATTACATTTTGATCTTCTCACGTTCTATTCGAACGTTACACGAAACATTTACCACAATATCGCATATCGTTAATTGTTTGCCCATAGGATTTTCCGTTGCTATGCACGAGTACTCGTCTAGTAATATTGATTGGTATAACTACGCCGAATAAGGTTATAGTCTCCGGGTCGGGTATCTATAGGGTCGTGAAGATGCATTTGTAATTTTGTTTCATTCTTTTGTAAGTATTTGGAAGGGAGATGATTTGTGCACAATTTTTTTTTTCATGCTTTAAATCAAGGACCATTTGTGTACATCAAGGATATTATCATGGACCATTGTGTATAATCAGGAACCATTTTTGCATACCAACAACAAGTAAGTTTGGTGATGTTTGCGGCAAGGATCATTTCCCCTATCGTTTTATGCCCACTTTGTTAATTTTCATCGTTACATCATAAGATCAGATAAACAAACAAGAAAAAAAAGTACCAATAGGGTATATTATAGTACGAAGTACAAGTTGTTGATAAATTTAATCTTGTTACGCAACTAGTTTCATCATTGAAAAAAGAGTAAACTGCAAAATACATCCCTGTGGTTTACACATTTTATCACTTTACATCCTTGTCAGAAACTATTGGCAAGATACATCACTCGTTAGGCAAACGTTTGCCACATTACATCCTTGGTCCCTACCTTCGTTAGTGTTTAATCCTTACTGACGTTAAGTGAGAAAAAATAAGAAGTATTAATGTCTTTTCGCATCCCATCTACACTATCCTTCACAGATACAACATAAACACATCTTCAACTACTCTTATTATCCAACTTTTGTAGTATGAACATAATCCCTCACAGATACAACAAAAAATGAGGGGACCACGACGACTAAACCAAATACAACAACTCAAAGACCTCAGTTATCATATCATCGGTTCAAGTCCTAACTCCAAACGAAATGAAAATATGATGAAGATCAGTAACTCGCCATAATCCCAATCCAAACCCAACATCTATCCTAACATATCAAACACATCTTCAACTACTCTTATCTCATTTCTCATCATTCACAAGACTCAAAACAACAAGATAATTATAAGATCTCAGATTCATTCTTTCGCATAATTCAAAGAAACATCAAGACTTTTGAAGGTCTATAAAACGAAAGACACAACCCATCATCGATCATTTTTGAAGCATTGATGAGTGTGTAAATACTCATCATTTTTGTCCTATCTGAACTGCAAAAACATTTAAAAACACTCAGAAATGCTTCAAAATACAGAAAATATCCTTGAATTGTGTTTTTATCTGTTTCATGTGCAAAAGGATTTAAAACAGACGAAAATGAGCATTTTTGGGTTCGACTCGACAACAATTGTACATTTGATCAAGTGAAGACGAAAGTCAAAGACAGAGTCAAAGTCAACCCCCAAAATACCAAAATGTACAACAATGGTCCCTAAACTTCAAAACAAATTCCATATCCAATCCTTAAACCTTAACCCAAAAATAAATAAAACCCATTTACCCAACAACCCTTTTATTAAAAACTAAACCCAACCCACCTTTTTAAACCCAAGCCCAATTCCCTTTAATATTAAACCCGGCCCTTTCTTTCCTTAGCTAACATCCAACGTTTGACCCTTGGTCAAACCTTATCTCCTTCTTCCTTAACCGCCAAAACCAAAACCATACCACCATACCCACTGTTTCTCTGCAACATCACCGCAACCCCCCTCCTCCTTCCCAATACACTTCACCTAACAAAGCCAAAAGCATTAAATGCTTCTTCTTCATCACACTTCACCAGTCAAGTGGTTTTACCCACTATGTTAGTTTTGGCGCCAAAATCCATTTGGACGATTGAGATGATTTCAAGACCATCCAAAGGTCAAGAAAGATTCAGAGAAAGATATGAGACTTATCCCATCATAGTTTAGTATAAATAGAAGCTCTATGTAAGCCTTAAATGGCAGTAGTTAAAAAGTAGTTAATTTAGTTGTAATCGTATTTCATTATCAGTAATCTTAGTTTGTAATTTCCCATTTTCAGTTGTTAATTTATGTTAAAATCAATCAAAGCAATCTTATTTCAAGCACTCTTGTTCTAAATTTCAGTTATGCTAAGTTTCAAATTGTCTGTTAATTCGAATAAGCTCTAAGTCCTTTTAAATTATCATCACAAGCCTCCATACCCTTGCTATAAGCTTATATAAGCTTAATATAGCTTTTGTAAGCTTATATTAGAGATATCAGTTCTTAATTTCAAATGATGAAGAAAGTCAACAAAAGTCAACCTGGGGGCTAATAAGCACTTCTGGTAAAATAAGCTATTCTGGAAGGCTTTTTCTGGGTTTCTAGCTTGTTCATAACAAGCTAGTGTTGTTTCTGATCCTTAGTTCTTTGTTTCAAAAGCCAATTCAGTTGTAAGCTTATTTTTCAAGTTTTGCATTATTTTCCATATTATTGTACAATAGCTTAATATTAGCTTATTATTGTTATTTCATGCTTATTTATAGTTTTTAAACATATTTCATAAGATTCACAAGTATTTAATAGTTAATGTTTAATTTTTCTTAAAAAAACTTATAAAAAGCAAAAAAAAATAGCCTTAAGTAGTATAGCTTAATATACTGCTTAATTTTGTTTTAAAAGTTGCAAGTTAGTACTTATATAAGTTAGTGAAACCTTAGATATCAGTAATTATAAGTTAAATAGGTCTTTGTTAGTTCAAATCCAACACAGACCCTATTAAAGGGCTGTTTGGCACAGCAAGTCAATAGGTCAAACATAGCTTGTTACTGTACATTGACCTTAAGCCCAACTTTGTTTCAGCTTTTTATAGACCAAATAAGCTATTCCCTAGTCCTAGTAAGCTTTATAGATAGATAATCAAGTTTTTAGTACCCTGTGTTAATTTCAGCCTCTAATAAGTCCAAATAAGCCATATTAAGCCACAAGCTTATTTTGACCTCAACCTTGGCTTTTTTGAGTTCCATTTAGTTCATATAGTGTACACTAAAGAGTTGGTTTGGTTTCCTTTACTCTACACACCTCTGCACAAAACCAAACCATAGCAGCTACATTTTTCGGATTTTTGCATTCTGCATCGATTTTCTTTTATATTTCATTTCTTCATCTTAAGTAGTTATAAGCTAAAAATTGGCACGCATATAGTTGGCCAGCTTGTGTAGTTAGTCATATTTTTAGTTTATTTTTTAGAATTTTTTCAAACAGCTTTTTCGTAGCTTGAAAAAGGCACTTTTCTGCCCTGCACAATAAGAAAATCAATAGACCTCAGGAAGTTTTAACTTGTTTAGAGCTTATAACCTTAGCTTTTCCAGACCCTTTAGCTTAAATATACTCATAACAGTACCTAGTAACTTTTTCCATCACCTTATAGCTTTTATTATAGCTTATAGCTTATTTTCTCCATTTCTAGTTCTTAAGAAGCTTATAAGTAGACTGTTGGTATTAGAAGCTTTTTCCAGCTTATTTAGTAAGAAATAAAATTAAGTCCTTTTTTTTAAGTTGGTCATTAATAGCCTTTTAATAAGTTTGTAAAATAAAAAAGTAAAAAAAAAAAGTTTTGCAAAAAGGTCTGGGTGGGATTCGAACCCAGGACACTTAGTAAACAAACCCACCACCTTACCAACTGCCCTAGCCCCTTTGTCAGTTATACTTTGCAAACCATTTCTATTTAACCTTGTTTTATTTTAAACCCTTTAGCTTATCAGAACTCTTTTGCTTATTTACAGCTTATCTCAATAAGCTGTGTCATCTTTCTTATTTTTCCTAGTTGCTTTTCAGTCTAAAGTATTTACCAAAAAAAATTTCCAGATTTTTCTTAGACATTTTAATATTTTTAATCTTTTAATTTCTTTTAAATAGTTTTTAATTCGTATTAAATAAAATAAAAATCAGAAAAATATAATTTTAATTTGTAAAATTTTCTTTTATTATTTAGGATTTAAGAAAAATAATTTTGTACTTGTAAGATTAAATTTCCTAAAATTTCAGTTTTTATCCCGTTTTTAGATTTCCCGTATCGCGTTTTTAGGTTAATTTAGTTTAAACCTTAATATTTCAGTGAGAATTTGTTTCTCATTTGTCAAATAGAATTAAAACAATCAAAATTTATTCACGTGAGTTTTTGCAAGTATCCTTTTACACGTGAATAAATACAAATCACTTACCTGGTTTCACACTACACACACAAACGTGAGTTTTTGCAAGTATCCTTTTTCACAAAGGGGTGATTTGTATTTATTCACGTGTATCCGTCTGCATATTATTTATATACACTATTTAGCACGGATCAAATTTTGGCGCCGCTGCCGGGGAGGTTGTGTTGCGACAATATTGTTTAAAGTTTTAAACGATTAGTGACTTGAGATCCTTCTTTCAGAAGTTTCCACTTTCATAAACCCATATAAAATACAAAAATATTTTCCTTTTCTTTTATATATAATATCATATAAAAAATAAAAAACCCAAAAACATTTTCTGTTTATTGTAAAATAAAAGATAAAAGCAAAATCAAAATAATATTCCTCAACTTGGGTATTATCATAATAAGTTCCCAAACCAAAGATTAAAACTTGCCTTTGTGTCGCTTGCGAATTCGGCTCACCTTTGATTGATAAACAAACTATAACGGAGGTTTAAGGATAGTTTGACATTAAATTGTCGAACTGAAAGAAGCGGGTTTTTAAGGAGCATTAATTGCCCACCTTTGCTTCTCCGCCACTCTGTGCGTTTTTCAGTCAGAGAGCTACCGTACGCTGGTTGATTTAAGGTTTAAGTTCCTTGTGTTTTGCTTCGATCTTGATTTAATTAAAATATTTTATTTAGTGCATGCGCACCCGTTCTTCCACGTCGACAAGCCCTTTACGTGAACTCGTAGATATTCCAAGAAGACGTAATCGTAGACGTGCTGCCCGAATAGTCGAACCCGAGATTCGTGCTGTTCCCATTGATAATATGGCAGACGAACGAACAATGGCGGAGATGCTCCAAGCACCCACCGAGGGTTTCGGAGATGCCATCGTTTTACCACCCATCGATTCTGATCATTTTGAATTGAAAACGCATTTGATTCAACTCGTGTCTACAAACCAATTCCACGGGTTCGAACGAGAAGATCCGTATGCACACATCCGTTGGTTCAACAAGTTGACCTCTACAATCAATTACAAGGATGTGCCGCAAAAAGTTATCAAATTGATGCTATTTCCGTTTTCACTTGAAGGGGCAGCCCGGATTTGGCTGGATAAAGAACCCCCTCGATCCATTGAAACTTGGGAAGATCTCGTAAAGAAATTTGTCAATTATTTCTTTCCTCCATCAAAGACGACTAATCTGAAAAATGAAATTTCTGGATTTCGTCAAGGTTTCGATGAAAACTTCGGAGAGGCATGGGAGATTTAAAGATCTCCTAAGAAAATGCCCGCATCATGATTTCACGGAGTTACAACAGATCAATACGTTTTATAATGGGTTGAATGGAAACGATCAAGATTCGCTTAACGCAGCCGCCGGTGGCAATATCTTGAATCGTAAACCTAAAGATGTGATTGAAATTTGTGAAAATAAATCAAAAGTTCCTATTTCTCGAAACAAAGTGAATGTTCCTATCACTCCTGCTTCTTCATCCGGTAACTCATCAGAGTTAGCCTTTCTAACGGACGCAATGCGTTGCATGATGAAGGAAATGAAAGAAATGAAAGAAAGTAAGAGTGAAACTCATAAACCGGAACAGATCAAAGCCATAAACAAAGTGTGTGAAACTTGTGGTGGCCCGCATGCGTATTACGATTGTCAAGCAACCGATGCTTCTCTTTACCCCGCTCCCGTAGCTGCAGTAAACCAAAATCAATACCGACCGCATGCTGAAACTCATTATCGAGCACCAAATGCTATGGTTCCACCTGGTTTTCCACCCGTGCCAAATCAAAATAATCAAAATCGCTTTGTTCAAAATCAAGGACAAAATTTCAACAATTCTCAGAATTTCAATCAAAACCGGAACAATTTCAACCAACATCAAGCTCCGAATCAACAAGTTTATCAACAACCTCCTCAAGTTCCTCTACCAAATGATTTCATGAAATATACTGAGTCCAGCATGCGTTCAATGCAAACTCAAATAAATAATATGAAAGTCGAGTTAAAAAAGGAAATTGATACAACAATGTCTCGTCAAACGAATGAGTTGAAGAATATGATGGGCAGTTTCATGAATATGAACCAGAACCAATCTTCTTCATCTTACGGACGACTTCCGAGCAATACCATTCCTAATCCGAATGCTGAGTTGAAAGCCGTCACCACTCGTAGTGGTAAGACGCATAACGGACCCTCGACTCCAATGCCCCCTCCTCCGAGGGAAATGAGTCGAGAGACCGAGGTGACAAAGGACAAAGTGCAAATTGCTAGCCCATAAAGTACCGCACAGGTCCAACCTCCGGTCGTCCAATCTCCAATTCCGGAACCCGATGTTCCGAAGACTAATTCTAAGCCTTCAATTCCTTATCCTTCAAGGCTTAATGATCAAAGGCTCTATGAGAAAACTAACAACCAAATGATGAAATTTCTGGAAATTTTCCAGAAATTACACTTCGATATTAGTTTTGTTGATGCCTTGCTGTATATGCCAAAATTCGCTTCTCAATTCAAGAGTCTTTTAAGCAACAAGGAGAAATTGTTGGAATTGGCAACGACTCCATTAAATGAGAATTGTTCGGCGGTGATCCTTAAAAAATTACCCAAAAAATTAGGAGACCCTGGTAAATTTCTCATTCCTTGTGATTTCCCGGGGATGGTTGAATGCTATGCCTTGGCCGATCTTGGTGCAAGCATCAACCTGATGCCCCTTTCTGTGTGGAACAAGCTTTCACTCCCGACACTTACTCCCACAAAGATGACTCTTGAATTGGCGGACCGCACTGAAACTATTTCTAAAGGCGTTGCTGAAGACGTTTTTGTCAAAGTAGGAAAGTTTCATTTCCCAGCCGATTTTGTAGTTGTGGATTTTGAATGCGATCACCGAGTACCTCTCATTCTCGGGAGATCCTTTTTAAGGACCGGCCGTGCTTTGATCGATGTTTATGGCGAAGAAATAACACTTCGGGTTGATAACGAAGCAGTCACGTTTAACATCAATGCGAACTCTAAATCTCTAACCACCAAAGGCAACGTTGTTGTGGTTAATCAAAAATCTGATTGCGTAATTGCTTCCAAAAGAAGTGATTCGATGCTCTCAGAATTTACGGTTGGGAGTCTTTCACAAAAACGTGCTGAGCTAAAAACCAGGGGAATTACCCCAGGTTCAAACCAATGGTTTGAAAGTTGTACTACAGAAGTTAAAAGTGTTTTTGACTACGATGAACAAGAATCGGAGTTCACATCGGAAGTGGTGGAAACTGCTAGCTCTAAGAGCACACCACTTGTCCCACCTCCGGAAACGGTTTATCGTATTGAAATGGTTAATTCTGTGGATGATCCTACCATTACTCTCTCTTCCTACCCTTCTCTCACACCAGTTGAGGGAAGTGATCCCTTTTGGGATGAGGTCGATGCTTTTCTTGCAAGTGATGATTCAATTCCGACAAGGATTGATGATACTTACTTTGATTCAGAAGGGGACATCCTTTTTCTTGAAAATTTATTAAACGAAGAACCGTCCCCAACCCTCCCTCCCGTAAATTTTGTTGAAAATTACCATCCAAGCTTCAAGGTTAAGCTACAAGTTCAAACAAATGGTGATTTTCCTTTTATGGATGAAGAATGGATTCTCATTGTGATACACACCTTTTTACCATTCTTCACTTATTGCGTGATTTCTCTTTCCCTTTTCTCCTATGGGAATAAGGACACTATCTTTTACCCCGGTATCCTCCCTTATAGTTTCTACTGTTAAAATACCGTGGGTATCTCATCGGAGTGGATCTTTAAAAAACTTCAATGTTTATCCAAGCATTTTGAATGAAAGTCCGATGGAGATTTTCTTTTCCACATGCTCCCCCAAGAACCAATGAATTCGGGGCCGAGTCAAGCTAAGTGACTCGGTAAACAAAAATATTAGCACAACATGGGTTTTCACCCATGTCTCTGACTTCTTTCTCTTTTCTAACACCTAAGTGTGGGGGAGTTGCCCCTGCTGTTGTATTAAAAAAAAAAATGATAATAATTGTTGTGTTCCCACGCTTGACTAGTAGTATTACCTTTTTACGTTCTAAGTGTCGGCATAATAGCCGGTACTTTGAATATTGAGGGCAATATTCAATTCTAAGTGTGGGGGGGAATTCTGGCGAATTTGATCAAATGTGTACCTTTTAGTGCCCTAGTTCCCCAGTTTTGACCAAAATTTTAAATTTTTTTTCATTTGGTGGAAGTGCTTTGCACTAACACAACAAATGGTTATCAGTCCGCCATGTCTAACCCACATAAGGACTGGCTAATCCGAGAGCAAACGGCTCTTGGTAAAGATATCTCAAATCCGTTTATGGCTGACAATTTGCCAAAAATTGTATGGTATTCAACTCACCATATCTTTGATAGTGAAGAGTTGGCTAGCCCACAAGGTTATGGCTTGTGGTAAAGGCAGTAGAAAACCATAATTGGTAATCAACTCACCAAGATGATAACTGTATTCTATCAAAGAGTTGGCTAGTCCAGAAGCAAACGGCTTTTGGTAAAGACAAATCAAATCCGTTGACAGCTGATGATTTGCTTAAAATCATTTGGTTATCAATGTACCAAAGTATCATACTAAAACATTGGCTACTCCAGAAGTAATGGCTATCTGGTAAAGAGACATAAAATCCATTAAATTTTCAAAAAGGATTGCTAGGGACTAACAGTAGTTTAGTGTGGGGGATTGATGAGTGTGTAAATACTCATCATTTTTGTCCCATCTGAACTGCAAAAACATTTAAAAACACTCAGAAATGCTTCAAAATACAGAAAATATCCTTGAATTGTGTTTTTATCTGTTTCATGTGCAAAAGGATTTAAAACAGACGAAAATGAGCATTTTTGGGTTCGACTCAACAACAATTGTACATTTGATCAAGTGAAGACGAAAGTCAAAGACAGAGTCAAAGTCAACCCCCAAAATACCAAAATGTACAACAATGGTCCCTAAACTTCAAAACAAATTCCATATCCAATCCTTAAACCTTAACCCAAAAATAAATAAAACCCATTTACCCAACAACCCTTTTATTAAAAACTAAACCCAACCCACCTTTTTAAACCCAAGCCCAATTCCCTTTAATATTAAACCCGACCCTTTCTTTCCTTAGCTAACACCCAACGTTTGACCCTTGGTCAAACCTTATCTCCTTATTCCTTAACCGCCAAAACCAAAACCATACCACCATACCCACAGTTTCTCTGCAACATCACCTCAACCCCCTCCTCCTTCCCAATACACTTCACCTAACAAAGCCAAAAGCATTAAATGCTTCTTCTTCATCACACTTCACCAGTCAAGTGGTTTTACCCACTATGTCAGTTTTGGCGCCAAAATCCATTTGGACGATTGAGATGATTTCAAGACCATCCAAAGGTCAAGAAAGATTCAGAGAAAGATATGAGACTTATCCCATCATAGTTTAGTATAAATAGAAGCTCTATGTAAGCCTTAAATGGCAGTAGTTAAAAAGTAGTTAATTTAGTTGTAATCGTATTTCATTATCAGTAATCTTAGTTTGTAATTTCTCATTTTCAGTTGTTAATTTATGTTAAAATCAATCAAAGCAATCTTATTTCAAGCACTCTTGTTCTAAATTTCAGTTATGCTAAGTTTCAAGCATAGCTTCATTTATCTCCGAAACACTAAAGATAGCTTTCTAACAAGTTTGTTATAAGCTTCTCTTGTTTCGTTAAGACCTCAAAGAAAACAAAATAAACATGAATTAAACCTACCCGAGACCCCTCTAGGATCTTGAAGCCATGACGTGTTCTTGATTCGGATTGTGAAGTAATTGATGACATCTTGTTCGGTTGAGTTCGTATTTGTGTGGCTCGATTTGAAGGGATTGTTAATTGGGTTTGTGTTTGAGAGATTCGGTTATGATTATTTGATGGTGATGAGAGAGATGAGTTTTTAAGAAAATGAGATTTGATGAGATCTGGTTTTGGAGAGAGTGTAGATGAGAGTGGGGGCGTGTTTATCTGTGAGGGATAGGGTAGTTGGGATGCGAAAAGACATTAATACCCTTCATTTTTTCCCACTTAACGTCAGTTAGGACTAAACACTAACGAAGGTAGGGACCAAGGATGTAATGTGGCAAACGTTTGCCTAACGAGTGATGTATCTTGCCAATAGTTTCTGACAGGGATGTAAAGTGGCAAAAGGTGTAAACCATAGGGATGTATTTTGCAGTTTACTCTTGAAAAAAAGTAAAAAAATGCGTATATATAATAGGAATTAATTGCATATATACCCACTAAAACTCAAATACTTGCATATTTTCTCAAAATACAACTTTTCAATGCATGATGTATAATGAAAGTTAAGCATGTTTCGGGTATATATGCAAATATGCAAGTTTTAGTGGGTATATATGTAATTGCCCCATATAGTAGTTCGTCAAAAACTTGAATATAAACTGTCTTTATAAATTAACCATAAGATGTTAGTTGGACCAAATTCAATAAAATCAACTATTGATTGGTATAACTACGCCGAAATTGTTTCTTCAGTTTTGACTTTCTCAATGAAAGAAAAATGATTTAATAATTGTTGTTTTCTAGTATATAAATTCAAGATAGACACGGTTGCTCTTTCACCACTTTGAAGTTGTCATTGGCCGATGGGGACAGGCCGCTGGCGACGGAGAGGACGATGGATGTGTATAATGATCTTAAAAACCTCTTGGACCAAATCCTCAAATATGTGTCCATGGTCCATATTGATGACCACGTGAAAATGTGAAACTATTATGTGTTTTTATCTTAACTACATATAAAATTACTTTTACTAAATTTCTAATCAATAAAGTAATATAAGCAAGTTTGACAAAAGAATTGAAAAGTTATTAACTAATATAATATAGACAACACATTTAATAATTCAATGTTTATGTGTAAATAAGTAAAAAAAAAAAGAATTTGTGTCGAGGAAGGAAATATCAAACACTGAGCGTCTAGATATGTTGTTGAAGAGAATGCCGTGGACACACACATTTAGACGACACGATGAGAGTTTTAAAATTTTGTATTAATGTTGGTTTCATAAGACTTATTACACGAAAGAGGCTCATCACAATAGATGACGTTTAATATTGTTTACCTAATTTACTATGTCATTCGTCAAAACATTATTAGTTAAAACATGTTTATTTTTTTACGAAGAAATAATGATTTTCATATTGTGTTAATGGTTTATAAAACTAAATTTTTTATAAAGTGCGTAAGGCACGACTGAAAGCCAAATTTCACTATTTTAATTTCCTCAAATAATGTTGTATTGTTGTTCTTCTTTATAGTTGAGCAAAGTGCGTAATAATTTACTATCAGAGTATTTGCGCATTGCGGCGACAGGTATCTTAAAAAAAAAATCCGGTGAACTATGTTTTTTTATTTTTTCTACGTTTTTTGCAACAAAATTTTTATAGAGTCAAGAATTTCATTTCGCATATTTCAACTCTTTAATCAATAATAATATTTTTCATTAGACAATTGTGATTATAAATATTTTAGTGAGCAATGTTTTTTTATTTTTCAATATGACTATTTGATTTATACAAAGTTAAGCTTTATGAATAGATGTGTTCAAAAAATATGTGAAACCACCAAACTGAGCTGACCCACTAGATTCGAAGCCGCAAAAAACGATAACCAAGAAACCAAAACCGAAACCTGAAGCACAAGTTCACAAGTATAATTATTTTCCGCTATAAACCGTCGTTTTGTGCGGGTATTCGTCGGGTGATAATTTTGTAAAAAAGCGTGAACGATTTAAAAAAAATGAACACAAAATTAACACTTTATTGAAAGGTAAGAGTAATTTTTTTTAACAATATGAAAAACCTCTAGAAAGCCATTTTTGTAAGATGAAAGAACAACTATTTACTTTTTTTCTTGCCAAAATTGACCACATTTTGGAAACACCTATTATTAATTAGTAATTGTACAAGTAATGCCCGTGTTAAGCTGTTGAACCGAATTGTTTCTAAGATTTTTCATATTTTTAGTCTTTTTCAAGAGAAAAAATTGAGGGAGAAATAGGAAGAGGAGAAGATAATGTGGTACTAATGTGTCTTTGTGTTTTTTTGGCTTAGTCGTGACACTACATCCGTGCTAGATCCTTGTGAAGTAGAATGACGGGTAAATGGTCATGATTTAGTATTGTCATATACCAAGGAAAAAAAAAACATTTAATATACAAGAATAATATAAAGATTTCCAAAATCACAAATAAGAAAAAAATATCAAACATAAATATGCTTAAGAATCAATAGAAACTTTAGCATATTTTACGCCATAAATGTCGTATTTGTTATTATGTTTGGAAGATTTGTTTAAATACATCTACCAAGAAGTAGACAGGAAATTAAATCAACTTGACCTACCGACCCTCTCTTATTGATTCATTATTCTATACAAAAACACGTTATAAAAGATTAAACGCTATAAGCAGCTTGGTCTATTCAAAATATGACGATAATAAATGTGAAAACAAAACACAACCATATGAATGTTCTTCCTAACTTCTTCAACACTTTATCCTTATAAATATCCATGCTCTGAGGTTTACTGCTGAGACATTTTTTAATTTTTTAATTTGTGGGTATTTTGGTTTAATAAAATGAAGTTTGGAAAAGAATTTGCATCACAAATGGTGCCAGAATGGCAAGAAGCATACATGAACTACAACTATCTCAAGACTCTTTTGAAAGAAATCTTGATTTTTCGGCGTCGGATGACCATGCCAGCACCGGTGAACCCACGTCATTCAGCTTCTTTAAAAAGAAGGGTGTCTCTTTTTAGAGCATTTAGTGGACTAACTAGCCGTTATGGTAACACTAGTCCTAAAAAAGATAAGGAAGATGAAGTCATTCTTGTAAGTGCAATGCAAGAAGCCGATGAAGAACAAGGGGATCACGATAGCAGGAGTTACCAAACTATTTTTCTTCGGTCTTCCGAGGATGGCGGAGAATTCGAACTTGTTTTCTTTAAAAGACTTGATCATGAGTTTAATAAAGTTAATAGTTTTTATAGAGAGAAAGTTGAGGAAGTTGTGAAACAGGCTGAAGAGTTGAATATACAAATGGATGCTCTCATTGCTCTTCGGATTAAGGTCAACGATCCTTATGCTGTTTCGCCCTTCATCAATCAAACAAAGACAGGTAGTTGTAGATAGATGAAAACATATATAGTTGTATTATATGCAATATGCATACCCTTTGTTCCAAAGAAAATATGCATACCCATATGAGCAGGTCATGCCAATATCCGGTTAGTGGCCACATGACATGATCTTACTGGATACCAACATGACCTGCACACATGGACATGGATGAAATTTTAATTAAAGAATGTATTAAATGATTTGTGATGAATTTAAGGTTCATATCCACTGGAGACAATTAAAGAATCTCAGATGAGTGAAGAAAAACAAGAGGAGAGATCAGGTGATGGAAAGGAATACAATATGGCTTCTTTAGAAGTTTTGAATCAAGTAAAGATCAATGCCACGGCGGAAACACCACTATCTACCATGAAAAGTGTTTTCCATATTTTGAAATCAGATTTTAATTTCAATAAAAATGAACTCAAAAATGCACAAGGAAAGTTGAAGCAGGCTTTCGTTGAGTTCCATGAGAAGCTTCGGTTTCTAAAGAACTATGCGTAAGGACTAATAAACCACTATTTTCATCTGAAATAAACTTTTGACTCCAAAATATAACTGACCTGTATCTTGCTTTTCAATTCCAGCTTCCTGAATCAATTGGCATTCTCTAAGATAATGAAGAAGTATGATAAGGTTAGGGGTTCCTTTTTTTCCCCTCATATGTGTTATACAGCTTTACAACTCCTGACTTGAGTTGTTCGTGCAGATCACATCAAGAAATGCATCTGATGCGTACTTACAAATGATTGAAGAATCTTACTTGAGCCAATCTGATGAGGTATATTACTATATTATAAGTAATTGCATTTGATCTTTATGAATATATAATGGCGGGTTCAATATTTAATCAAGAATTGCTTCAGGTTGCTAAGCTCATAGATAGGGTAGAAGCAGCATTCGTAAAGCATTTCTGTAATGGTAATCGTCATCAGGCAATGAACACGTTAAGGCCTAAAGCTAAAAGAGAGAAACATAGGGTAACTTTTTTCGTGGGTAAGTTTTGAGCATCCTGTGATATAAACCTATATTGGCTTGTATAGTAAAACTCACAAATGTATCTTCCCGTGCAGGTTGCTTCTTTGGATGCTCTTTAGCACTTGTGGTGGCAATTATTGCAGTTATACATAATAGAGATCTTCTTAATAGTGAAGGCCGAACTCAGTACATGGATACCATATTTCCACTATACAGTTTGTTTGGATTTCTAGTGTTGCATCTGTTGATGTATGCTGGAAATGTATATTATTGGACGCGTTATCGAGTCAATTACTCCTTTATATTTGGATACAAAGCGGGTACAGAACTAGGTTTTAAAGAAGTCCTACTACTTGGTTCTGGGCTATCTGTACTCACTCTTGCAGGGATACTCTCAAACCTTGAAATGCAAATGGATCAGAATACTCGAAGTTACAAAGCTTTAACTGAATTAGTACCACTAGGCTTGGTCATTGTAAAAATTTCCTCTTCTGCCCCTGTGTTTTGAAAGTATTTATGTATTCCTGTTTCTAAGTTAATTGTAAACTATGTTTTGCAGTTTGTACTTTTGATAGCAATCTGTCCGTTTAACATCGTCTATCGCGCAAACCGTTACTTTCTCTTGGTCTGTTTATGGCACTGTATTTGTGCTCCTTTTTATACAGTCACTTTACCTGATTTCTTTTTGGCCGACCAATTTACTAGTCAGGTAAGATTCACAGCCAGCTGCAAAATATTAATCATACTTCATCAATGAACCAAGTATCATTTATTTATATATTTCTTTTTATGTTTACAGGTTCAGTTATTGAGGAATTTGCAGTTTTATGTATGCTACTATGGTTGGGGGGATTTCAAGAAAAGGGATGGAGAAACTTGCAAAAAGAGCGATGTTTATGATATTATGTATATAATTATTGCTGTTATCCCATATTGGATTCGAGTCCTACAGGTACATATATGATCTACAATGCATTGTCAACTTGTAATTAATATAGATATTCTTAAGTGTTGTCTATATGGATGTATAGTGCCTACGCCGCTTGTGTGAAGGGCATGATTCAACACAAGCTCTGAATGGAATTAAATACTTTTCCACCATTGCTGCTGTTGTTACAAGAACAATTCATAGTCAAAAGCAAGGGATTACCTTGCAAATCATCGCAGGATCTACCTCAGTATTTGCAACAATATTCAGTACATATTGGGATATAGTGAAGGATTGGGGTCTGCTATGCAGGAATTCTGAGAATCCATGGTTAAGAGATAAGCTCATTTTGCCTAAACGGTCCATCTACTTCATAGCAATGGTAATTACTGATCTTAATAGATAACCCCAATGCATATAATATATGATGCTCCATCTATCCATTTTATAAACTGTCAGATCTTAATTTACATGCGCTAATTTGCAGGTATTGAATGTGATACTGAGACTTGCCTGGATGCAAACAGTACTGAATTTCACTGATACCCCTTTCCTGCATAGAAATGCCATGATTGCAATAGTTGCATGTTTGGAGATCATTCGGCGTGGCATATGGAATTTTTTCAGGTCTAAGTTCAACCCTAACTGTGAATACTGAATACATAAACGCAATATTATGAAAACATAATCTAACATTATAGTAAATAATTCAGGCTGGAGAATGAACATTTGAACAATGTTGGAAAGTTTCGAGCTGTCAAGTCAGTGCCATTACCTTTTAGCCATGAGGACGGGATTAAGCATCTTTAATTCGTTTTTAGAATAGCAAGTTGTAAAGATTCGTTAGGCTTGTTTCTACATAGTTTCCATAATACTCTGCGCATAAAAGAGAATTTAGACATTGATTTTGGAACAATATTATTAATACAAAACATACATTCTTTAACAAAAGCAGCTAACTTTATTAATGTAAATTGTTAAATTATTAATGCAGCACATTAAGAGTTTGAACTATAAAGCAGAAAGTGACTGTCAACGCTCTCAATCAAATCTAAGCAAAAACGGTAATGCATCAAGAAGATGAATAGTCAAATACTTGCATATTCTTAGGCATAGATCACACACCCGTTCCTCTTCGAGTTGCCACTAATGTCTTCCATTGATGCAGTCTCCTATTGTTGTTCCTGTTTCAATGCTATGTGAATCCGTTCACCAGCTGTAATTCATTACTAACCTCAGCTCTCAGGCCAACAACCATATGTGTATCAGTTGTTGCTTCCATTGATACGGATAACTATAGACTTTTGACCATTACCTCATATTTAATTCTCTGGTTTGCTGTAGAGATTTTTATAGAGCATTAGATCATTACTTGGTTTTGTTAAAAGTTTTGAACTACAATGTTTTTTGGACCATATGCATTTAGGAAAAATCAAGGCTTTATAAAAAAACCAACGAAGTTAGTACTGCTCCACAAAATTCCATAGATATCTATGAAACGTTTTAGAACTTCTTTAATAATCTAGTTTGGCCTAGACATTTCATCAAACACTTTCGAAACACATGCCAAATGCCTTGGGTAATGCATACTACTTATTGATGTGACCTTTTCAATGCCGAATGGGAATCAGATCACCAACTATCAACTATGTTGCAACGGAGAGGACGATGGATGTGTATAACGATGATTGAAACCCGCGCTTCGCTGCGGGGTGTTTTCACATAGAAGTTTTATAGACGGCATCTCAAATAAACTCAAATAGAAGCATATTGTTTTTGTGTTCTTACAACAATCACTCACTTTTTACAAAAAAATAAAATCACATAAGAAGCTTCCAACATGTATGTTGTTGCTATGTTCCATAAGCCGCGTGGATCTCATGTGTCAATATCAAGAAACAACCTGCAAGGGAGAGTCGCACATTATTTCCAGAAGTTATCTGTTAAATATAGGCCTTTCATAGCTGATTTTATATAATGTCACAGTTAGATAGACCCTGCAAACATAAGAGCAATACCAACCGTAGCATTATAATATGTTTGAAGACTCATCCATACTTGAAGCAAGTATCTTGCATACAGCATCACATAAAACATTTCGAGCATCGACTTCCACAGTATTTTATGTGGCATTATTCACCTGCATTCAAAAAAAAAAAAAAAAAAAAAAAAAAAAAAAAAAAGTTGTAAACCCTAACCTGTTTTGATCCTTTACCAAATCAACCCATTATAAATCCTACTCACATTTTCAGTTATCAAGTAAACTGTTTTCAAACAGATTCTACCAGTCCACTTCAAAACCATCAATCACAACCAATATTAACACAAATCATACCATCGAAATTATATCAAACTGTCACAAAAGCTTAAATTCTAATTACAAAAACCAACGAAGTTAATGGAGCATTGAAATGAGCCGTGGTTAAATATTGCAATGGTTTAAGAGGGCGTTTGGAATTGCTTATTCAAGTACTTATCTACTTACACCTAAGCAAGTAAGCAGTTTGAATAAAATTTTTGCTTTTCAAGCAGATAAGCATTTTAAAATAAGCAGTCCCAAACACCCCTTAATATAAAGTTGGGTCGTTTTACAGAAAAATACAATTGCTCAATTTGGCACGTCAAGACAAAAGATGAGGACCAATTGGTTTTTACCCATTTCATAATAGCTAAGAAACACAAATTCTATTAAAGATAAGAACTTTAGTTATGTACGTTAGGGTTTATGTACATATGGTGAACACTTTAAAATAGGTTGCAATAGGTACCAATAATATTTTGTCATTTGGAATTTGAAATGTCATGTGGAATTTATGATTTAAATGAAAAAAAGAAATAATAAATGAAAACATAAGGGTATATTCGGTATTACCATCACCTAACAATTTACACCCCATTAATTTCTCTCTTTCTCTCTCGTTAAAACAACATATATGACTAAAAAAAAGGATTTTTATAGCGAAGTAGCGTAGCAAAGAAGCCCCAAATCCTTGATTTGGCCAGGAAAGACTGCACTGCTTTGGGCCCAGGAAGCGAAGGGAATGAGCTAGGCTGCTTCTCCTCCAAACTTCCTTCCTTTTCTCCGTGCCCGTTCCGCATGCGCTTCGCGCGCCATTGGCGCTTTGCTCTCCTCTTATTCTTCATTGGACGGTTCGGATGGACTTCGCCGTTCTTTCCCAACTAAAATAGAAAAGGCTGTATCACATCGAGATGTCGATTCGTTTTCCACCCCCAATGAGATGGGGAATTTATAACTCCCTATTTAGACTTTTGGGCCCTTCATCTTTCTGAATCGAGACCCGGCCCGGCTCGCGTCGTTCGACTAATACTTATATTCTCTATCAAAAATCATCTCAAAGTGACATTCTCACTTTCACTCATATGAAATCAACCCCTCTCACATCTTTTAGCAATATTTCAGTGTCGGTATCACTTTAGTCAACAATAATGGATTCAGACGGTCACTGTCATTCCAAAAAATCAAATTCGAAACTCCTATTAATAATTTCGATCTCCATCGCCAGTAGAGGGTATTAGCGACCTGATAATATGCCGCTTTCTTCTCCGGTGGTCTCTCGAGATACAATTAATTTAGGATCTGGTCCGGCAACTATGTGATCTGTTGGCGTATGTGTCCGGACGGAATGAAATCTTGTCCGACCTGTTGGCGTATGTGTCCGGACGGAATGAAATCATCCGGCAAAGACCGGAAGGTACCAGCTTCGTCCGGTCGATACAACTGTAAGCAATAGGACAAGTGGCATCACCTTTTGGACACATGGCAGCAGCAGACACCGCCGCCGCCGCCCCTGGATTTATGGGATTATGTCTGCGACATGTTCCCAGAAAATCCGGCGCCGCCATCTCAGGTACCAAGGCTGGGTGCTATAAATACCTAGCTCATTTACTACCCTCAACTAACTTTTACCATCCACATTTACTCTATATTACTGTTTAGAACCTTTCGGAATATCCGATACTTATTCTCACGCCGGAGCTTGGTCCTGGGATAACACCGGGGCGAGCGTAACGCGTGCTGTTGTGTGTAGATATCCGAGGGATCCCCGAAAGCTGAAGGGACCGATACATCAGCCTTTCGGAAGAACTCTCACCTAGTTCATCCGAAAGGCCTCATTTATTTGTCCGCAGTGTTTGTAGAAAATTACTTCAACAATTTGGCGCCATCCGTAGGACCCACCGCTCGATCTACCCGAAGTTTGAAATGGTTGGTCCTAGGCCTATCACCCCTGTCCAAAATACGGGTGGAGCTGGAGGATCTGGAGGGGGAGGTCAAAACCCCCTGGATACCCGAGCCGTTATTGAAGGTCACATATCGGCTCTCAAAGAGTTACTCAAGCATCAAGGCAACCATGACCTGATAAGCCCTACGTTGCTGAGGTTTGAAGACGAGCATACGGACACCGAGGAAGAATACGTCGAAAGACCGCAATACGACAAAGGGAAAATAGTGGTGGATGACGATTTGAGTAAGCCATTCAAAGAAGTGATAAAGTGTCCGTTTACGAGAAGGATCATAGAGTTCTCCGCTCCCAAGCACAAAATACCGACAAACCTAAAATTATATGATGGGACGACCGATCCGGACGACCATATCAATCGTTTCACCGGAGCGGGAAATCACGAAGAATGGCCCATGCCCGTATGGTGTCGAATGTTCCAACAAACTCTGGACGGGAAGGCCAAAGGGTGGTTCGACAAACTACCGACAGGAAGCATAGATAGCTGGGATGAGCTTCAAAGGAGGTTCTTAAACAGGTTCAGTATGTTAAGGGTGTGTGTTAAGGACCTTACAGAGATCAACAAGATCCATCGGAAGGCCAATGAGAGCCTCCCAGACTTCAAAGAGCGATGGGTAAGTGAAGCCAACTATTTTCCGGACGCCCCGGAAATCATGCAAATCTCTTCATTCATGAATGGCCACCACTGCCCAGACTTGGCAAAGAAATTTTCGGATAAAATTCCCAAAACAGTCGATGAGATGTTGGAAAGGTTCGAAGATTTTGTTCGCGCAGAGGAGGCCTTCCGGACTACGGAACTGCCAAAAGGAGAGAAAACAGATGCCCTCAGAGAACAGCGTCCTAGTCCGTATAACAGCAGAAGCGATCAATATACCCCGAAGGTCCCTTTCGGAGGAGATCGCCGCCGGAACAACCCTAGGAATGAATTCAGAGCTCGCAGAAATGATTACTACACTCCTTATGCTCCCCCAAGAAATGACAACGTTGGTAGAACCGATACCTGCCGTAACGACATCCGTCGGTATGACACTAGGCCGATAGATCTGAACACTCTGACGAAGACCCCAAAAGAGATCATTGCCACTGAGCACCAGTTAAAATTACCACAACCCCCTCCCATGAGAGGGAAGCCCCTCAAAGAAAATGTGGATAAGTATTGTGATTACCATGGTGAGAAGGGACATCTCACCAGTGATTGTTGGCAGCTCAAAGAACAGATAAGAATGGCATTAGAAACGGGGAAATTGGACCATTTGCTGAAAGATGTGAGGCAGAGGGGAAGGGGACCTCAGGGGGGAGATAACCATGCAAACAAGGGGAAGGTCATTAACATGATCCGTAGCCCGGTAGTCGTCCGAGGATGTAAGATGATAGACGCAGGAGAAGAGTGGATGAACGCCCCGATCAGTTTCCCACCTATCCGTCCGGAGGACATGTCGGATGAGCCCCTAGTAGTTGAGGCAAAAGTGGAAGGGCAGGCAGTACGAGGAGTTTATGTGGACCCCGATGCTTCGGTGGAAGTGATGTATGAGCATTGTTTTAAGCGTTTAGTCCCCTCCGCCAAGGCCCAGCTGAAGGAAGCCAGTACGAATTTGATAGGATTCACGGGGAGGTCTATTAAGCCGCTGGTAGTGATAGGATTGGAGGTTTGCTTCGGAAGTCAAGGCTTGTCCCGAAAAACTTAGATAGAGTTTGCCGTGATCAAGTCTCCCTCTCCCTACAACGTCATATTGGGATGTGCCGGACTAAAAAAGCTACGAGCCGTCCCCTCGACTATCCACTCGATGATAAAATTCCCTACTCCAGGTGGTATAGCGACGTTGATCGCTCGGTCAGCAAGTATTCGAGAATGCATCAGATCAGGGGAGAAGCAAATGATAGAAAAAGAGGTAAAGAATGAAGCCCGGGACGCCGAGATCACAGGGGAACTAACCGGAAAGACAGGGTCCTACAACACTATGCATGCGTCACGGAGCCCGCCGCAGAAACAAAGGAAAGGATCTGCAATCCGGCAGGAGAGTTGCGAAAGGAAGATGGTTCAATGCTACAACCGAAAGACTCATGACAGATCGTTCAAGGTAAGAATAATAGTTCAGGTAACTCTATTAAAACAAAATACCATTATAATATACCGCTACTCCATTCTTGTAAATGTTTGTTTTTACTGTTGACTAACGGAAAGAACAAAAATACCTCCGTAACTAAAGGCAGGTAATCTCATATGCCGAAAGGACAAGACCAGCAGGAATATAAATCAAGAAAAGCTTGGACCCGCCTGGGAAGAACCCTACCGGGCCGTGGTAGCCCACCGAACGGGATCACATAAGTCGTAAGCAAAGAAGGAAAGAGAGACACGCAACCAACTTTAGAAAGTGTTTTTGTAAATTTTTGATTCATTTATCTCATGTAATGTCCCAAATGACTTGGTATTGACCGTTTAAATGACAAATGCAGCTATCCCACTGATTGAACAAATATTCGTCAACCAAGCCTTCGATGGTGATCAAAGGAATAATGGGGTGTTGAGATTGCGCCAAGCTTGTTCTTAACCTGAGAATAAGAAATACAAAGACACTACGTTAAGTGATTGCGCAGGGGTTGGACCCTGCGAACCACCTCCGGCGTGCGAGTAAGTATGTGTTATGGTAATGTAGGTCGTAAATTTAGAGAGTGAAGTTAACTTGTGGATTAACTCGAAATTACTTACATTGTTCTTGGCCCGACTATGCTATTTATAGGGGAGAAATAGGACATAGTGGGCGGTTGCACATAGTTCGGAGATCATGGGGGCGTCCCATGGAAAGTGGTAACCGCTAGGGCTTTGTAGCCCACGATCTCTGTTTTGGCGGGAAGCCAAAGGATAAAGGAGACGTGGGTTTGACCAGGTCTGGATGATCCTTCGTGTTAGTCCCTTCGTCAGGAATACCCCGAAGGGCTTAGGGCTTCGATTGGCGGATTCCCACATGGTAACCATTCGCAGGCGAATGGTTTTACGCCAATGAAACGTATTAGAAGGTTAACCTGGGCCTCCGAAGGGAGGGCTTTCTACAGGCTCGAAGGGGAGTCCTTCGACCCGTTAGGAGGGTACATCATCAAGCCCCCCAGTCGAAAGTGATATATACGTACGAGTATGAATTACATTCGACTCAAAAAACCTGCTACACTCTATCCCATCTGTCACAAGTGCGGACGAGATAAAGATAAATGTTTAAACAAAGTATGCGCAATAAATGCGGCTAATAATTCTCCAACTACTACACTCTTGAATGCAGCAGCTACTATATCGGTAACTCCAAACTTCTTTTCAAAATTGAAAAGATGGTTTGAAATCCGCATACTACTCAAAGTCTCAAACTATGAGTACACGTGGACGGTTAGGGTAAATTGTCAATAGATATTCATAAACTCTTTCTAGTTCCTACCTGATCATACTTTTTCTTTACGCCCAAAATACACATACACAGTACTGTGCTTTGTGCTTCTTCAGAGATTAAAGGTAATTATCCCTCTTCGTTCTCATTGTTACAAATACAAGATGAGTATGGCAGCGAAAAGGATTATCAAGCAGCAAAAATGTACCTTATCAGAACAGGCTTTAATAGAGTTTCTAAGAAAATACCCTATGCCCAAAGAAGTTAAAATTATGCTACCAAACAAGAACCAAAATATCTTTGATGCCCCTGCTGGATATGTTGGGTTGTATGTGCATGCTTTTATGGAATCCAACTTTAGGATTCCTATTCATCCACTAATCTTAGAGTTTTTACAGTATTATCAAGTTCATATCTCCAGGTTGAACCCGTTTGGCTTAGCCAAACTAACCACCTACATTGTTATATGCAAAGCTTATGGTTATGAGCCCACACTTAACGTGCTTAGAGGCTTTATCAACCTTTGCCCTGGCGGTGATTGGTTAACTTTGGGCAAAAGAAGTGAACCTGATGTTCCCTGTTTAATAACAAAACCTTTTGCCAACATAAGAAAATGGAAAGGTTTGTTTTTCTATGTGCAAGACACTATCATACCTCCCAAATATCCAGCGTTGCTAGACAAAGATTTTCGTTTTGACGAGAAACGTTTTGATGATCCTTTGCCACACTTCGTCAGAAGCTATCCCCTTTACCAACGTCTTGAACGTCACCCATTTGACGTGCAAACGTTTCCTGAGCCGATACTATTTATGGCGGGGATTGTAGATCATTGGGAAGGCTCTCCACTGGAACCTGCGATAATCTGCAATGGGAAAAGTATGTGCATACCTATTAAAATAAAGTAAATGACTTTTCTGATGATATTTATCTCTTCTTTTTGTATATCTGCAGGGATGGCGTTCAGGAACTTCGTCGTGGCTCGTGGTGCTAGAGAAGTTAGTTTTGTCCCTAAAAAGCCAGAAGACATAAGCTATGGGATAGGTTCTCCATCCATGTCAATTGAGAATGACAAAACCCCGCAGTTCGTGGAAACTGTTGCAGATTCCGATGACCCCCTGATCAAGGAATTTCAAACGAGGCTCGCAATGTCCTCCGGTGTTTCATACAAGAAGAGTAGTAAAGCAAAAGCTGCCATGTCTGTAAGGAGCCCTCCAAAGAGGAAATTAGCCCTTCCCAGTCTTCCAACGAGAGTTGTGAAAGCCAAAGGATCACACTCTAAAACTTTTATACCCACTCCTCTAACGATCCCTGATGATCCTTCTCCAAGTAAGCTAGCCTCTTTCATGCGTATCAAATGCCATGCATCATATAACTTGATTTCCTTTCTTTTTCAGGCCTTCCCGATGTTGTGGAACTTCCTAACGCGCATGCCTGTCGACAATTGGTTGACAAAATGACGCCTATCAGCTGGAAAGGAGTCTTGAATGACATGTCTATTGAAGAACTTTGCGACTTTCACTCCAAAAGTTACGCTAGGCAGGCTGTATTGGATAATCATCTTAATTCGCGAACAAGGGAATTAATGCAAACGTTGTTGGATGTGAGGGTAAAAATGGATGATATTTTAGCTAAAGAAAAAGCTAGGGATCAGGAATATGATAAGTTGGAGGCTAAGTGTAAAGAAGTGATGGAGGACTTTGAGAAGAACCCCTTCGTACGAGATATGCGAGTCAAAATTAATAGACTCGAAAGCCAACTGAAAGAATCCCAGGAGAGGTGTAATAAATTAAAGGTTGAAGAGTCCAAAGTTTCCATCTATAGAGCCCAAATTGCCGCGCTTGAGTCTAAATGTACAAGCCTGGAGGTCGAAAGGTCTAGGCTGGCCGAGCAGGAGGTTAACCTTGTCGATGAGCTCCATGATCTTAAATCCCAGCTGCAAATCTTGGAGAGGGACCGAGCTGAGGTAGTTTCGAGAGTTATTCCTCATGTGGCGATGGAATTGTACCGTAGCGATGAGGTAGGGGAAGTTATTGGGAGTCTAGTGAACGCAGCCATCTTCTACGGAACGTGCACCGCCTTGGAAGAAGTTGCCAAGACAAAGAGACCCGTTGTTTTGTCGGAGGTGTCTTACTACCGCCCCAATTCGGAACGAGAGTTTAATGAAGCTGGTGATGCATTTATTTCAACAAAGTACCCATATCTTTCCGAGGTGACCAAAGATCCATTGGCCTCAATAGAGGAGCTGTTGGCAAAGAAGCCTATGAAGATCCAACCTTCATCCACAACAAGGAAGTCTAACTCTGCTCTACCTTGAAATGACTCTCCATCATGCTATAATTTATCTTTTATTCCTGTTTGAACAATTTATCTTTTGTGTCGCTGGGCTTCGACCAGTAACTTTAGACAATTGTCCTTTTTGTGAGTATGATAATTAAGACTTTACGTAGTCTTTGTTTGTGCTAATTTAGTGGAATATGTCCCACTCTTATTGTCATGTTTATCTTCTCTTACGCTCACTTCAAGAGCGTACACATACAACCTAAGGTTATAACCTTATTGTGTGTATTTTGGACCAAGATTTTAAGCAATCGTATAATTTGATTGCGACAGAGGGTCGCGACCCACTCCGTCTTTATCCTTAAGTAGCAGAGGGCTTTTAATACCCTAAGACTTCATAGGAAAGTTAATGTGAATTATACTGGATGTTATTTATACACAAGGTTTGTGCCTTGCAACATCCTTCGACATTGAAACTTTTACACTACTTGGCTGGACAAATCTTTGTTGTAAAGAACGAAACAAGAGATTTGAGGGAAATGCGTTATATCATTAATTGGGTAGGGAGGATTACATCATTTTAAGAAATGAATACTAGGACACCTACCATTAATGCTTCTTTCCCCAGATGAGAAGAATGCGTTACATGAAATTGTAAAAACAAAATGAGTGTTTGTTTTTTTTGTAGTAAGTTTTATATGTAAAACTTACAAAGGTTAGTACCATTCCAAGTTCTATCCATGACTTCTCCTTTAAGCGTTGCGAGCTTGTACGCGCCATTGCCGTAGGCTTCTGATATAACGTAGGGTCCTTCCCATGTTGGCCCTAGTTTTCCCTCGTATTCGGCCTTGCTTGCACTATTCAGACGAAGGACATATTCACCTGGCTTGAGCGTGGAGGGTCGAACTCGATTGTTATAGTACTTTTCAATCTTCTGCTTATGGGCAGCCTCCCTGATCGAAGCTATTTCTCTTCTTTCTTCCAGAAGATCAAGATTTTCTCGAATCTTTTCATCATTTGTCTTTTCTTCAAAGTTCACGATGCGCTCCGTTTCGATGCTTATTTCAGAGGGTATAACAGCTTCCGTTCCGTAAGTGAGGCTAAAAGGAGTCTCCCCGTGGCTTGACTTAGGGTGCGTCCTATGTGCCCACAGAACTTGGGGTAACTCGTCTACCCACCCATGATGGCTTCGTCCCAATCTCTTTTCAATTCCTTCTATGATATCCCGGTTTGTGACTTCTACTTGCCCATTACCTTGGGGATGATAAACGGAAGTGAATGACTGTTTGATCTTCAGTCCTTCGCAGAAGGTTGGGAAAACCCCTTCGGCGAACTGCTTTCCATTGTCGGAGATGATAATGTGAGGGACGCCGAAACGACAGATTATGTGTTCCCATACGAATTTCTCCGTATGCCTTCCTGTTACTGATGCCAAGGGCTTCGCTTCAACCCATTTGGTAAAGTAGTCTATGGCGACAACCAAAAACTTTACTCCCCCTGGAGCAACTGGAAGGGGTCCGACTATGTCAATTCCCCATTGGCAGAAAGGCCATGCTGACGTAACGAAGGTCATGTCTTGTTTAGGCATTCTCGGGACCTTCGAGTGGATTTGACACGCTTCGCACTTTTGTATAATTTCTATTGCATCCCTATGCATGGATGGCCAATAATACCCAAGCTTCATCACTTTTGAGACAACGGAACGAGGGCCTGCATGCAACCCGCAAGAGCCTTCGTGAACCTCGTATATGATACTCGAAGCCTGTTTTGGTCCCACACAACGAAGCCATGGGGATAAGAAGGATTTCCTGTACAGATTATCCCCAATAAGTCTATATTGGGGAGCTTTGACCCGGACCTTTCGAGCTAGTTTAGGGTCTTCTGGCAAGATACCGCTGATCAAATACTCCCTAATCGGAGTCATCCAGTTGGTGCCTTCCTCGGTCACGATGTCGGAAACTTCGCCCCGCTCGATTGACCTATCAGCCAATACTTCTACCAAAACCTCCTTCGTTAAATGAGCAAATGCCATTGACGCCAACTTGCTTAGGGCATCTGCTTTCTTGTTTTGATTTCTGCGGACATGTACTATATCATAGGTTTCGAAACCTTGGAGAAGTTCCTTAGCCTTTTCCAAATACTGCTTGATGGTGGGCTGTCTTGCTTCATAGGCGCCCTTGACTTGATTAGCAACCAGTTGGGAATCTACGAAAATGGACAGATTCTGAACTTCCATTTCTTTTGCTAGCCGAAGCCCGGCTAACAGTGCTTCGTATTCAGCTTCGTTGTTGGTGGCTTCGAACTCAAAGCGTAATGCATAAGTATACTCTTTTCCTTCCGGGTTAACCAACATTAAACCTGCTCCCGAACCATCGGAACTTGAGGCTCCATCTGTGTACAGCTTCCATCCTTCGATCGTCTTCGAAGGCCGTTGCTTAGGAACCTCTTTATCTTGGCTAGGTCCGGAAGGCGTTTCGGCTAGGAAATCCGCAAGTACCTGGCCCTTGACGGAGTTTCGACCCTTATATTCTATTTCATGCTCTCCCAATTCGATAGCCCATTTGGCTACTCTTCCTGATTTCTCGGGTTTCGACAATATCTGTCTGATAGGCTTGTCAGTCAAGACTGTGATGGGATGAGCCTGAAAGTATCTTCGAAGGCGTCTCGCAGCATAAACCAAAGCAAGGATTAGCTTTTCCAACTCCGGATAGTTTAGCTCAGCTCCTTGTAGAACCCTGCTAACAAAGTATATTGGGACTTGTTTCTTTTCCCTTTCGGCTAAAAGCACTGCACTGATGCTTTCGAAGGAAGCCGCGATGTACATGAACAACACTTCGCCTTTGATTGGGGCCGTTAGTGTTGGCAAGATTTCTATGAATTCCTTTAGCTTTTCGAAAGCTGCTTCCGCCTCGCAGCTCCATTGGAAAGTCTTTCTATCTATGCACCCTTTGAGTGTTTTGAAGAATGGTAAAGACCGATCTGCCCCCTTCGAAAGGAACCTGCTAAGTGCCGCAAGCTTCCCGTTGAGGCTTTGGACTTCCTTTAATGACTTTGGAGCTTGAAGATCAGTGATGGCTTTAACCTTCGAAGGATTAGCTTTAATCCCTTGCTTTGTTATCAAATGCCCCAAGAATTTCCCTTCCTCCATGCCAAAGGAACACTTCTTGGGGTTAAGTTTCATATTGATTGCCCGTAATTGATCGAAGGTCTCTTGAATGTCAGAGAGGAGGTCCTTTTCGGTTCTGCTTTTGATTACCATGTCATCGACGTAGGCTTCCAAGTTCCTTCCGATTTGCTTATGGAAGGCTTTGTCTACTAAACGCTGATAAGTAGCCCCTGCGTTCTTTAAGCCGAAGGGCATCTTCTTGTAACAATAGACACCCTTTCCTGTGTAAAAGGCTGTCTTCTCTTCGTCCTCCTTTGCCATTTGTATTTGGTGATACCCTTTGTAGGCATCCAGGAAGCATTTCAAACGGAACCCCGAGAGGGATTCGACCTTCCAATCAATTTCAGGTAGAGGGTAGCAGTCCTTCGGACAGGCTTTGTTGATGTCGGTGAAGTCAACACACATACGCCACCCTCCATCACTTTTCTTTACCATAACTGGATTAGCAACCCAAGTTTGGTATTTTACTTCCCTGAGAATTCCTGCTTGTACAAGCTTATCTACCTCTTTACAGGCGGCTGCACTTCTTTCTGGTGCTAGGCTTCGTCGCTTTTGCTTAATTGGTTCAATGTGCTTGAACTCGTTAAGCTTATGTTCTGTACCGGAAGGCTTGCCGTCGATCATGAGGGTCCTGGGGACCCCGGTCATATCTGAATACGTCCACGCGAATACGTCTTTGTTGGCTCTGAGTAGCTTCTCCAAGTCTGCTTTGAAGTTAGCAGGGAGTTGCTTTCCGATTACCACCGTTTGCTCTGGATAGAGCTCATTTACCACGATACGTTCTTCGGCATCCGTACAACTTAGGATGACCTTCGGAGGCTCCTCTAGACTTTCTTTAATCTTTTTACCGTTGTCTCCCGTATGTTCTTGATTGTAAGTGGAGAGGACGGTGCCTATCCCATAGGGTGTATGGAATTTTACTGCTGCGTGTATGGTAGAGACTACGATCCCCATTTTTTGCATGGCGGTCCTTCCTATCAACAAGTTGTAAGGAGAGCTGGACCTTACGATAGCGAACATGAGGGTTTCTGTCCTTGTGCGCTTGCCTTCTCCAATCGTTACTTCCAACGGAACTTCTCCCAGAGGCCACGAATGTTCGCCAGAAAATCCTACCAAGGGTATCTTCGAATCAATTCGCTGTGACCTGATCGAAGGATTAAGCTTGAGAAAACAGTGCTCGTAGATGATTTCGCAGGAGCTTCCACAGTCCATATAGGCTCTATTCACTTCCCGGTTGGAAATGAGCACTTTGATTACCACCGGATCGTTTGAAGGGGTTTGACCTGCGAGAGGAGGAAAAGTTACCTCCCCTACTTCGTTACCCTCCGTTACCTTTCTTTTCAAGCTGGCTTCGCCCCATCGGACCATGAGTATTGGGGCTTCGAGAGGAGTGGTGTCGGTCGTCCCTTCCTTTTCCTTCTTTATGCCCTTAACCAAATGTGCCAATTGCCCGGACTTCACAGCTTCCTCTATCTGTTTCTTCAGTTCTCTACAACTGTTTGTGTCATGACCGTAATTTTCGTGGAAGTGACAGTATTTGCTGGTATCCTTGTTTTTGCCCTTACTTGTCATACGGGGAGGCGCTTCGAAGGCTTTGGCTGCCCTCTCCGTAGCAAGTATTTCCTTTGGACACTTCGTTAGACTGCTTAACAAACCATGGTTGGGGCCTTTGTTGTACGGAGAAAACCTATCTCTGCTCTTGTTCTTGTTCTTGTTCCCCTCCCACGAAGAATGCCTCGAAAACTTGTTGTTGCTATCTTTATCTATCGGAGCCCCATTAGTGGATACCTCTTTGGCTTCGATCCAAGTATACGTCTTTTCGGTCAGCCCCTTGTATGTTGTCGGAAGGTCGGTGGACAAGAATTCCACCAAACTCCGGTTTCGAAGGCCATGCACGAAACCAGAAATACGCTGATCTTCATGAAGACCCAAAATTTGCAAAGTCTCATCGGTGTACCTAGTAACGAAGGCTCTTGTGCTTTCATTTTCTTTTTGTTTGATGTTGTGCACCGTTAAATGAGTCCTTGTGAATTTCTTTTGCTGACTGAAGTGTGACCGGAACTTGGCTTTGAGATCATCAAGGTTGACGATGCTACCGGGCTTTTGCCCATTCCACCAAATACGAGCAGAATCCCGTAGGATGTATGTGAACATGTGACAGGCCACCGGCATAACCCATTTTTGCATTTTGATAGCCCCTTCGAACAAGTGTAAGAAATTGTCCGGATCCCCCTTCCCATCATAAGTCCCGACATGTAAAGGCATTTTCAACCCATCAGGCAATGGGTAATCTTCTATCCACCTAACGAAGGGTGTAGCTGAACCCATAGGGTCTGAATATAGACAATTATAAGGTGGTGCGTACATGGGGACAGTATTGTATGGATTGCTGTTTGGGGGCATTCCCATAGGAGTCTGGCCTGGGTAGGACTGATAAGGTGTATTCATGGAAAACGGGTAACTGTTTCCTATGGTATACGGAGGGTACGCCATAGGGTGGCCGAAGGGCATGCTCCCATAATTTTGAGGGAAGCTTGGGTTGTTAGGCTGTCCATTTACTGGAGTATATAAATTTTGAGGATAAGACTGAGTTTGGAACGAGGGGTACATACCATTGGGAGGAAGATTTCCTCCCATATTGATTGTAGACGGATTGCCTTCTACGCCTGATGCGTGAGAAGGCTGCAGCGGAACCCCAGCTTCAGTCCTTCCAAGATGAGCAGCTAGCAATGGAGGCAAAGTCACCCCTCTTTCTTCCCTAATCTGGATCCTACCGTTAGAGCCTTCAGTAACCGCCCCTTCTCTTCTTGTTGGAGCCCTCTCGGGGACTCCTTCGAAACCAATGGACCTTCTGCTTAGCCTTCGACCAATTGGAGACCCAATTCTTAAGGCCGATAGGGTTGGTCCTTGGGTCGGAGGCCTAGGTTCCATTTCCATTTCCTCATCATACTCATCACTCGAGTATTCCAACTCCCTTCGTACCTCAGCATTCCTGACTTGTCTGTTACGAGCCCTTAAAAGGGTTTCCAACACTTTGTGGTTGGCTTCGACAAAGGCTGGGCTAATGACAGGTTCTGGATTGGCTGATGTCGAAGCATGATTGTTGGTTGTGATTTCTGGGTGAGAACGTGTTGTGAAGGTGGAAGCGGTTATTGGGGGAAGGTTGTCAGGGTCGTCGGTTGGTATTGGTGTTAAGGTAGAGAAACCCGGTGGGGGAGTATCTTCTCTCCCTTGATCCATGCCGGAATAATAGTGAAATTGGTCGGTAGGTTAAAAGCTCGAAATTAACGAGACCAATTGTAGCGGTCCCACGGATGGCGCCACTGATTGAACAAATATTCGTCAACCAAGCCTTCGATGGTGATCAAAGGAATAATGGGGTGTTGAGATTGCGCCAAGCTTGTTCTTAACCTGAGAATAATAAATACAAAGACACTACGTTAAGTGATTGCGCAGGGGTTGGACCCTGCGAACCACCTCCGGCGTGCGAGTAAGTATGTGTTATGGTAATGTAGGTCGTAAATTTAGAGAGTGAAGTTAACTTGTGGATTAACTCGAAATTACTTACATTGTTCTTGGCCCGACTATGCTATTTATAGGGGAGAAATAGGACATAGTGGGCGGTTGCACATAGTTCGGAGATCATGGGGGCGTCCCATGGAAAGTGGTAACCGCTAGGGCTTTGTAGCCCACGATCTCTATTTTGGCGGGAAGCCAAAGGATAGAGGAGACGTGGGTTTGACCAGGTCTGGATGATCCTTCGTGTTAGTCCCTTCGTCAGGAATACCCCGAAGGGCTTAGGGCTTCGATTGGCGGATTCCCACATGGTAACCATTCGCAGGCGAATGGTTTTACGCCAATGAAACGTATTAGAAGGTTAACCTGGGCCTCCGAAGGGAGGGCTTTCTACAGGCTCGAAGGGGAGTCCTTCGACCCGTTAGCAGGGTACATCATCAATCCCACCATCAAGGGGAGGCAATTTTTCTACATGTCATGTTCTTACAGTACCTGCCACATTCTGAACATAAGTCGAAAATGATCCCTCCGGTAGGCTCGCGACCTCCGGAGATCAGTGGTCAGTGTTCAAAGATGGTTCATACCCAAAAAGGGGTTGCCATATCTATAAGTAAGCCAAAAAGGGCTGAATGGCATATGTCGCCCGAAAATGGTTCATACCCCAAAAGTGGTTGTCGTATCTATAAATAAGCCAAAAAGGGCCGAATGGCGTATGTCACCCGAAAGCGGTTCATACCCCAAAAGTGGTTGCCGTATCTATAAGTAAGCCAAAAAGGCCGAACGGCGTATGTCGCCCGAAAACGTATAAGCTTGTACCTCCGGAAATATGCAAATAGTGAAGGTAATAAAAAACAAGTGTTATTCGTTCACAATCAAAGCTCAACTCAAACGTAAGCTTGTACCTCCGGAGCTATGTAAATAGCGACGGTAATAAAAAACAAGTGCTGTACGTTCACAACCAAAACGTAGGCCGAACGTTAGCTTGCACCTCCGGAGCTATACAAGTAGCGACAGTAATAAAAAACAAGTGTTTGGTATACGTTTAGGGTCGAAACATAAGGGATGCATGATGGCACTTCGGAAACAATAGCGATTATGGTGAAGAAATTATGCTTCGCCTACACAGGAAACAAAAGGATGATGTATGACTCCCGGCTTAAGGCTAAAGCCAACCAAACAGTCCGTAACCATTCAAAGACAGTTGCAAAAAAAAAGAAAAGAAAAAGAAAAAAAAAAGAAAGAAAGAAAGGTCAAATAATCAGTGACTATGGCAAACGTATGTGATCTGATAGACCCAACCTGTTCGAACATCCAAAGAAAGGTAATGTCGCTCAAGCCACGATGAAAAGGCCGAAAGGCTAGAGCATAAGACCGAACGGCGCATGATGCCCGGAATTGGCTCGTGCTCAAAAAAAGGGAACCGACAAGGGCTAAAACAACTAGGCCAAAGGGCCGCACAGCAGCAAGTCGCTCTAGAACGCAAAACTATACGCCCTTGTCGGCCAGAGGAATAAATCGCTTCGGAAGTGAGAATAAAATGATATACCTAAAAGTAGAAACATGATACATTCCGCAACTGACAAAGCAACCATACGGCTAAACATAAAGATAAACAAGCAAGCGTACAAATTATTCAAACTACAAATTATTACAATCATCCGAATCATATAAGTTGTTTTTAGACCTAGCCCGACGGCCTTAAATTCCCTAATTTTAAAAAAAAATAAAGTTTAAAAAGCTTCACAAGAAATCCGAAGTAATCTTCACCCGTAGTCAAAACGGAATCACACAGATTTCCATAACGATCCAATCCTTTAAAGAGCCGACCCACCCTCCTCCGCTGTAGAATCCTGGACATTGGCAGCTTGGATCTCTGGAGCCTCGGAAGTTGGTCCGGTAGTAGCTACAGCAACCTGAGTTTCGGCAGATGTGGATGAAGCGGGATCAGGATGAATCTTCATTATTTCATCAAGAGACTTAAGGTAAGAATCGCTGATCTTCTTGATGTACGGATACTAGGCGGAGAAGAGTCCCTCGTACGGAGGCGTGAACTTCGCGTCAGCCTCCACATCCAGATCATCCACTTCGGCCAAAACCTTAGCCAAATCCTCCGGTTTACGACCAACTGAAACACCCTCTAGAAATCCGGATTGAGAGGACAGACTGAAGGGAGCCGCCAAATGTTGTTTATATTCATGACTATTCAAAAGTCGGCGGACCACCTCCGGAATGACATCCTTCACTACCCTAAACCGTTCCATCTCCGTTCGACCCACCCTAGCGGCCAGATCTTTCTTCTCTTGAAAAAGGGCCGAGTTATCCTTCTCCTCCTCACAGAGCTTAGCCTTGGTCTTACCCAACTCGGCCTCCAAAAGCAATAATCTGCTCCGTCGCAACTTGTCTCTCCTCGTTCACCAACTTCTCCAGCTCCGAAACACGACCCATCAGCTCTGACTCTTTAACCATGCAGTTGGAATGCTCAGCCCTCAACTGCTTAAGTTCCTCTCCTTTCTTCCCAACATTCCCACATTGCTGGTGGGCCCGATATAACTTACTGTACTCATAAAGAAGAGTTTCGAACCGGAACAGCAGGTTCGGCTGAGCTGTGGCCCCCATGCCCAACAGCTTCCAGGCCCTTTGGGAAGCCTCAGCATCCCCCAAACTCTCAAGATATGACTCCTCCTTCGGAGTAGGCAGTTTCAACATTAAATCCCGACAAACTTTCCAACTATCCAATCGGTCGTCCTTCATGACCGACCACCCCGGTACATAAAAAGCTTCCGGGTCATCTTCACCGGTCACCTTTTCCTTCCCACGGCCAGAGTCAGCGCCGGAAGAACCTCCTGAAAAAGGAATGAGTAACATAGTTATTGATGAAGTAAAAATAAAAAAGCGGCAAGTACAAACATATACATTTCCGAAAAGCTTACCAACATTAGCAGCCTCGGACGTGAAGCTCACGCCAATACCTTCTTGGCCCACCGGCTGTTTCCTTATCTCTTCCATATGCAATGACCGGATAGGGGAAGGACGAGGAATGGGCTGCTCCGTGGAATCTAGGTCCACCACATCAACACCCTCATTCGGCCTACTTCGCTTGGCCGGACGGACCACACCACCTCCCCCCTCACCGCGCTGAACACGGAATCTGGTATTACCGACACTCCCTCTATGCTGAGGCTGAAGCGTCTGCCGAGCAGCGTTTTGCTCCTGCTTCCTCTGCTTTGCCTCCAGAACTTTTTCATCGGCCACTTCAACCCTCCTTTATTCGTCGATTTTCTCTGGAATTTCAGTATTGGAGATTACAGGAGTGGTCACGTGTAGCTCATGGGATTGACCCTCCCCATATTTATCCCCTTTCACCACGGACGCACCCTTTCGGACCTTCGGACGGATTAAATACTCAGACATCGTTATAGCTGCGGAAAGTAAGAGCGCAAGACAGTTAAAAATAAACACATAAATATGTCTCCACAAAAGAAAAAAGAAAAAGAGAAAAGGAGGCAAAAGCAAAAACTGTAAGGCTATACCCTTTCCCTCGGCATCCTTAAGTGCCGCCCGATAACCGGGATGATCCCAATGTGAAGTAAGCCCAACGGCTTATAGAAAACCCTGAGGAATTTGGATAAGATCAATTACATTCTGGGCCAGTCGGTCAGCATCTGCAACGTTAAATTCCCCCTTCGAAAAGGGATCCGATATGTCCGAATCGTGATGCCTCCAAGGCATGGCAAATGGAATAGCGCGTCTATCTATCAGGAAAAAGTCACTTTTCCAACCCTTCAAACCAGTAAGAATTTCCCTGAAGCAGACCCTTTTCTCCCGGCCGCCCCTCTTCTCAAACGAAAACCAATAGCCCTACTTACTTAACTTGTAGAAAGCCCGGAACAAAGGAGTAGTAGGATTGATATGCAAGCTTCGGCAGTATACTTCAAAAAGGGTCGCACGGTGCATACCCAATGGAACCAGTTGAGAAAGATGTAACATCCAGCAAAAAGGTAGAAAAGGGCACACTAAGGCCACCCTCATAAAAATATTCCAAATACAAGCCTATAGCATCGTCCGGTAGCTCATCCATTGTCATATCTCTCGGAGGTAGCCTCGGATGTAGGTTTTCGGGGATACCGAAGTCCATTGTTACCATATACACTGCCCCTTCGTCCATCCGAGAGGTGTATTTGTTAATATCAAACTTAGGAAGAAATTCCCCAACCCCTTGAGTATCCTCGTCATGAAATGAAACGGGAGAAAACGACATAACTTAACTGAGGGAAAGCGGGGTATAGCCGGACAACAAAGAAAATACAAAATATGATTGGTTCGGAACGTACCTTTAAAGACGAATAGCTAATGTGGAAACCGCTCAAACTGATATACAATGATCGTTCGGAAAATAATACCGGAAGCCGTCTCAAAGGAAAGTATAGAATTACGGTAGTAAAAAATGACACAAATGACGTTATTTATAGGTAAAAAGAAAGGTATGAAACGTCGCACCCAATCAGACGCTGACGTGGCAGCATTTCCGTCCACGCGCACGCGTGTTAACATCCTATGACTACAGTTAAAAAAAAAAAAAAAAACGCAGGGCCACAATGGATTTTGGCGGGTTATGCATGGCACTCAGCATACTCAAGCCTAACGGATCAGGTCTTCCAGAAAAGTTAAAATGGGATTCTGTAATTTGCATAAAGTATCGCACCATCAGCACAGCCGATACTATGATACTGGGGGGGGGGGGGAATGTTGGCGTATGTGTTCGAACAACATAGATCCCTCCAAATGAAGACCGAAAAACAAACCCCTCGGAATTAGTAAAACGGAATTTCAAAAATTTCATAGTATCACAATATCGGTGAAACCGATACTCTGATACTTGGGGGGGGACATGTTGGCGTATGTGTCTGGACGGACTATCTTGTCCGATCGTCCGGACGGAATAAAATCATCCGGCAAAGATCGGAAGGTACCAGCTTCGTCCGGTCAATACAACTGTAAGCAATAGGACAAGTGGCATCATCTTTTGGACACATGGCAGCAGTAGACACCGCCGCCGCCGCCCCTAATTTATGGGATTATGTCTGCGACATGTTCCCAGAAAATCCGACACCTCCATCTCAGGTACCAAGGCTGGGTGCTATAAATACCCAGCTCATTTACTACCCTCAATTAACTTTTACCATCCACATTTACTCTATATTACTGTTTAGAACCTTTCGGAATATCCGATACTTATTCTCACGCCGGAGCTTGGTCCTGGGATAACACCCGGGGCGAGCCTAACGCGTGCTGTTGTATGCAGATATCCGAGGGATCCCCGAAAGCCGAAGGGACCGATACATCAGCCTTTTGGAAGAAGTCTCACCTAGTTCGTCCGAAAGGCCTCATTTATTTTTCCGCAGTGTTTGCAGAAAATTACTTCAACATGATCAGATACCATGGTCTTATTTCATATCTCATCTTACTTTTTACTCTAAATTATTCGGATTAAATATCCAATGAGCCCCATGTCTACCACTTCCAATTTTTTTATTTGTGTTAATTATTTCAGATACGTCTAAGTTTGTCATATTTATTCTCTCATTTTTCGAGTGATGTTTCATTATATTTTTAATTTTAGATAGTTTTTTTGTTGTTTTACACTTTTGCGTTTGAAAATAAGTGATACATTAATTTTTCATTTAGTTGAATGTACGTATAGCTCGGTTAGTGATGCATAGGGCTGTTCACGAGCCGAGCCGAATCGAACGAGGGTCTGCTCATGCTTGGCTCGTTTACAAACCGAACCGAGCGGAGCGGCTCGTTTACAATCAAGCGACGGATCGAGCGAGCAATTTTCGAACGAGCGGTGAGCGATCGGCGAGCGGCGAGCACTTTGCCCTGCGCTAGTCCTTATCTATGAATTCATCATCTAGCTCAAAGTTATCTCCATCATCTAAATCAACATCATCAGCCTCCGTTATAT
Organism: Artemisia tridentata subsp. tridentata; assembly: GCA_021014915.2. Taxonomy (NCBI): domain Eukaryota; kingdom Viridiplantae; phylum Streptophyta; class Magnoliopsida; order Asterales; family Asteraceae; genus Artemisia; species Artemisia tridentata. The sequence continues at coordinate 191,162,662 of CP139504.1, forward strand.
TTGCTTTTTTATTAGATGACATTCTACAAAAATATACATAAATTTAGGTTAAACAAAGATCATTTAAAATCAAGATAGATGGTTCTTTATTAGACAACATTCCACAAAATGCACAATTATGAACCTAAATTATGAAAGCTAAATTAACAGTGATAGTGACACCTAAATTATGAAGCTAAAATATTAGACGACAGTGAGTTACCTCAAACCAGATTCAGTCGATGAGATGTAGTGGTTGAGGTGGGTGGCGCCTTCAGCCCTAATTCTTTTTATGCTAAAGTGAGATGTGAAGGGAAAAGAGGAGGTTAGGGTTTATATTAGTGTGTACGTGTACGTCTTTGGATTTTGGATGGACTTTTAATTGGGCTAAATACAAAAATGTTAATCCATAAATCTAATAGAATGATAGTTACAAGATAAATTTATATTTATATAAATACATACATATATAATATATATAATATATTTATATATATAATAAAAATATTCGAGCCGATCCGAGCCGAGCAGACCTTTGCTCATGCTTGGCTCGTTTACAAACCGAACCGAGCGGAGCGGCTCGTTTACAATCGAGCGACGGATCGAGCGAGCAATTTTCGAGCAATTTCTGAACGAGCGGCGAACGGCGAGCGCTTTGCCCAGCCCTAGTGATGCACCAGTATTGATAAATATAAGCACGTGCATCAACGCACTACTTATTTGATTTCAAATATGGGTGGCCCGATTTGTTTCTGGGCTCCTTTAGAATTTTTAGATTGGTTTTTGGGTCCCACATGATTTGTTTTTGGGCTCCTTTAGAGTTTTTAGATTGGTTTTTGGTTATGTATAAAAAAATATTTTTTATGCTAGTGGGTTAAAAAAAAATGTGTCAAAAAACTCAGTGTGTGACAAAAAAATTTGTCGAAAAACTTAGTGTGTTACTACAAATATACGGAGTATCATGAAACCTAGTGTGTCACAAAAAATTGTGTCAAAAAAATTAGTGTGTCACTATACATATATCATGAAACTAAGGGTGTGTTTGTTTCATTAAGATGTTTTAGGTCTGAATCTGACAACCACATCTTACCAGTAAGAGGTGACTAGAAAGTCTAAATCTGAACGAAATAATGTTGTTTGTTTTTTTATAATTATCCGAATGATTTTAAGAGCTCGTTTCTGCAATTTATTTAAGTAACTTATGTAAATATGAAACAAGATTTTTTTTATCATAAATATAAAATAGTTAATAAACCAACAAATATATTATATTAACACGAGTCTTCAATTTCTTATCGAGAAAAAGGCAGTAAGACAAGTCTCTCACCTCTTACTGAGTAAGATGTTATATGTCTAACTGGGTCTGATTCAAAAGAAAAAACAAACAAGCAAAACGTCTGACCACCTCTTACTGGTAAGAGTAAGAGGGCTAGTAAGACTTAAAAAAAAAAAAAAAAAAAAAAAAAAAAAAAAAAAACACCCTAAGTGTGTCGAAAGACTTAATTTGTCAATAGAAACGTGTCACAAAAATTAGTGTGTCACTACAAAAATATCACAAAATCTTTTTTTGAATTAAAAAAACTCAAAAGTTTCATGCACCAACATACCCTATCATGTGGGATTTTTTTGAATTTCTTCGCGAACTTAAAAAAAAAAAAAAAAAAAAAAAAAAAAAAAACTTTTTACGTAGTGTACGGATAATTGTCTTTTTATTTTAACTTTACCCTATATATATATATATATATATATATATATATATATATATATATATATATATATATATATATATATATATATATATATATATATTAGCTACTATTTTGTGTTATAAATGTGGGTCCCTGATTCTTTTTGTGCGTCCCTGATTATTTTCTGTGGGTCCTTGATTAATTGTTTGTGCATTTTATATGATGAATTGTAGCCAAGCTATTCCATATATATATATATATAGGGGCCCTTTCTTTTCAGAACCACCTTATCTGCAAGAACTGCGAGAACCACTTATGTATTCCTAATTATGCATAGTGAGCAACATATCAATGCAAAATGACATTTTTTTTAATATTAAACTTTTTTATTTAATCCAAAAGGGTATAATGGTAAAAGACTTTTTTTTTTATTTTTTTTTATTATTATTTTTTTTTTAAGAAATGTTATTTTCCAGATTTAGTGCATACATATTTTTAAGCTAGCATGTTTAGTGCATATAAGCTAGCATGTTTAGTGCATAGATTTAGTGCATACATGTTTTTAAGCTGGCATATTTCTAGATTTAGTGCTACAATATATTATTTCAGAAATAGTTAGGTACATATGGGTTTTTTAATATAATGAAATTTATAACAAACCAATAACAAAAATGTCATACACAGACTTCGAATCGATTGAAACACAATTAAAATACAAATTTTTGAAAAGCGTAAATACATGAATCTAATCGATCTATACACGTGAGCACTAATAAATAACACAAAATGAACATATGTGCACACGCAAATGTTATCATCATTTTTAGAAGTCGGACATATATGCACACGCATAGCTGTCAACATTTTTTCAAAAGTCGGACATATATGCACACCCGTAGCCGTGAACATTCTTGTAATTACACCTGATACAAAGAAAATTACAAAAATTAGCAACAATAATTTTATTAAAACATACATGTTTTAAGCATTCTGTTTATAAGTAATCATTTTCTAAAACATACATGTTTTGAACAGAATATACATGTTTAAAAACATCATGTTCTCAAACATATATGGTTTTCATTAAGGAGAAATAGAACATGTTACCTACCTACATGGGATTACAAGCAAAAAAAAAAAAAAAAAAAAAAAACCTACAAAAATAGACCTTGAAACATCTAAAACGTTTAAATTTGAAATTCAACTTACATGTTATACTTTTTCATATCAACAAAAACTCATGATAACTGAATATAGATTATTACTAAACAGATGAGTATAACAGAAGCGAGAACAAGAGGGTTTTGTTCTTGAAGTGCATGTTAATATCAAAGGGTCAGTTGCCTCTAAAGTTTTAAGCATACCAGAATTTGTTCTTCTGTTTCGGTAAATGGTCGACCCGATTGATCGATTATTAAAAAAGGAAAAAAAAAGGAAAAAACTCCGGCCAACAGTATGATTGTTTCTTCCGATGATTTAAATCCACCCATCAGTATGATCTTCACATTCAAACATGACATATTAAACAGTACAACTATGTAGCATTTTCTACGAGCAAAACCACACAAACAAATTAAAAAGAAAAAAAAATAGAACCTTACCATCATCATCAGCGATCATCATTGTATAGATTGAGAGAAAAAAATCCAAGAGGTGGGGCGTTGGTGTTTTTTTTTTTTTTTTTTTTTTTTTATTTTATTTTTATTTTTATTTTTTTTTTGTCCAGAGAGAAAAAAATAATAGATCTAGGGTTGAGGGAGGCGGTTATGTGAGATAGAGAGGAAGATGGTTTTGTTTAGTAACAGATATCCAGGAACAATTAAAAAAATATATAATTTGTGATTCCTAAAATACCCTTTGTTTTTTACAAATAATAACCAAATCTTTTAACTAATTACATTAATGGCACAAGTCATCTTATCCACTGATTAAATGATCTAACGGTCATAGATGGGTCCTCGCAGTTCTCGCACTTAACATGGTTCTGAAATAAAGTTTATATATATATATATATATATATATATATATATATATATATATATATATATATATATATATATATATATATATATATATATATATATATATATAGTGAAGGGTTATTTTCAGAACAAAAAAAAAGGTACAGAACTGCGAGAACCGATCCTAGCCATCTATTTTTCAATCAATGGATATAAATGAGTGTGGCAAAAATGTAAATAATTAGAAACATGTGCTCTATTTTATAAGTGCTGGAGGGGCACTAATGGAATTTTATCTTATTTATTTTTGAAACCAACACACTTAATAAGGATTTACGTATCATAATTAGGTTACAAAAATTTCTCTCTCAAACATAACTGCCGTCATCATCTCTCCCTCACACAAACCAACACACTTAACCTAAAAACCACCATCAGATCTCTTTCACAAATCCCACCGCCGCCATCCCCTCCATGCGCCGCCAGCCACTTCCTCAAACACCTTCGTATACCATCACTAAAACTTTATGATCGGCGGTTGTGATTGTGGTTTGTCTCTCCGACTTGATGGCGCCGCCTGTCATAAAAAGTACCATCGGTATTTTGTATTAGATTTATTTTAAAACCGTCACATTAAATCTTTAAGAATATATCGTATTTTGAAAACTGAATCACATCTTGATATTTCTATCACTAAGAAACCTAGCCGCCTATGAGGATCTTGATCTCTAGCACGAGCATAAACAAGTTTGAAACAATTGATTCTCCTAAATTATGTAAGCTTTTCTATCTGAATTGGTTCTCGTATGTTAAACAGGAAACCGATTCTTGTCCTAATTATCAAGCCTATAGGTTTGATTATAACTCCTGAACTTTTAAGTTGATTTTCCATTCACGTTGAATAAGGGATTTTTTATTTCAAAAATCCATGTGTGGGTGGTTTAGTTTAGTTTAGTGAATTGTCATACATGAAACTTTTGTGTCCGCACTTGGTATTGATTTTTGTTATGTTTTCTTACTCAAGGATCTAACAATATTACTTTGAAATAATGATTTTAGATATCACGTTGTTACTTAATTAGAAATATTTTGTTACTCAAATCATTTTTATTCATCCTTTATTTGTGTTGGCTAATGTAGTGTTCTTGTTATATTCGGTGTCGTTGGTTGATTTTGTGTGATGATGGAGACGTGCACATATATCTTTGAAATCATATTCGACTTTAATTTAGTTTTAAGTCCGAATTACTTCTGATAGTGATTCTAAAATTTATAGTTTCGTTGTAGTTGTGACCATTGTGAAGAAACTTGTCTTGACTAGTATGAAGCGTGATTTAGTGATATTCTTTTTTTGTTGCAGATGTATTGAAGTTGTGTTTGAGAGTGCATATGTGTTTTTACAGTTTCTGGTGAATTTGATGCCCTATGTGCGTATGTGTTTTTACAGTTTCGGAGTTTGGATGTATTGAAAGTGCATATATGTTTTTAGTTATGATATAAGGATGTGTTTAGTTTTGTTTTAAAGGTGCACTTTTGTTTTGTGTTTTAAGGTTTTACTCATTTCTCAAAGAAGTCAAGAATGTGGTTTTGTGTGCACAAGTCCGAAATACATAGTGCATATGTGTTTTGTTAATTTTTATGATTAAATAATTCATTTATTACATGTGCAGATTTCATGGGTTCTTGAACCAGGCGAGGAATACATGTGCACACCAAAAAGATGAACCAACTGTTAAAGACATTGGATTATGCACATGTGCACGCTTCATATATTTGTAATAAAATTGAATACAAGTGTAAACATATGGATGTTTGTGATAAAACTAAATATCATATCACTAGAGTAATACAATTTATAAATTTTGAAATTGCGTAAATCTATTGTTAAAGTTTTGTTGTTTGTATTTTTATTTATGTTATATTATTTAAAGATACATGTGCATATACAAAACACCTATGCATAAACGAAAAATACAATTGTCATAATATAGTTAGTTGTTAACCTTCTTTTTTACAAAACACATGTGCACATAATGTATTTCCAAAAACCAAAAAAAAAAAAAAAAAAAAAAAAAAAAAAAAAAAAAATCCTAAAATTTAGGAACTAAAAAAACGTTTTATATTAAAAAAATTCAAAAAGAAATTAAAAATTGAAATTTTACTATTATACCCTTTTAAATTAAATAAATATTCAAAAAAATCTGATTGGTTGATGCTGGTTCTCGCAGTTCTGTACCTTTTTTTGGTTCTGAAAATAATATATATATTATATATATATATATATATATATATATATATATATATATATATATATATATATATATATAAAATAAACAGCTACATGTTACAACCTTTTACAGCAGCTTGTGCAATTAATGCAATGATGTGTCCTCAATATGATTGGTCCTTGAGTTTGGAAGGTACAACACCTTCATGATTCAAACCACACACAACACACAACAACTTCTTGAGTACGCCTAATAAACCCATTTCCTAAAATCGTAATCCGTTTCAATTGTACAATTAATTTCATCCCATTCAAAAACACCTTCAAAAATATCATACGGATTGATATTTATGACAGCCATTGACAAACAGTTTCAACATTAAGATTTATTCCACTCGACCGATGAAAAAACACATACACAAATCCTCCTCCAAAATCAGATCGATTTCCTAAGACTGTTCTTGATTTCTTTGTTGTCCACAACGTAAAACTGTAAGTATCGCATCTATTAAAGTTTTTTTTCAGGGTTTCGATTTAAATCCCTTGGTATTCTATTTTGACGTGTTGTTTTTTTTAATAATCAATCTAATTGTGTTTTGATTCAATTTATAATATATTTTGTTTTGATTATGTTCAATTCAATTTATAATATATCTTGTCCAACACTCACTGAACCATCATCTTCTTCTTTGGCTTAAGTCCTACTCAGGGAATACCGCCTTCCTGAGTAGTGAATCCTTCTTCTTGAATTCGCCTCTAGCATCCTGAAGATGACTCACTGAGAGGCTGTTCTCTCAGTGACTTGAATTGTTCTTGGTTTAATAATCACTTAGTTAATTTGTGTCCAAATCTTGTTTTAAGTATTCTTGGGTACTGAAGGACCCAACAATCTCCCCCTATTTGGATATAAATTATTCCTAAGTGTTTTGATCAGTAATGAGTGAGCTAAAGACTTCTACTCATACTGAATGTACTAGAATGTAAATAGGACACTGAAATAATAAAACATCATCTTATTAATATCATTATAAGTCCTACCAAACTAAGTACAAAAAGGTAGTGGTGGTGTTCAGGCAGATTCATCAGTTCAACTTAATACCAAGGGATTCAAGCTTAGGCTTCTTCGACTCCAGCTCATGCTGATCAGGATGCTCTTGAATCTTTCTTTTCAGCTCATGGCAGAATCTCTCATTCTCAGGGGTCTTGATTGGTAAGGCCATCATCAGGATGCCCACCATTGTCCTGATCCCTGATAGGTCAATATCACTCCACCTTTGGAAGGCTTGTTCACCGAACTCATCAATGAAGAACAAACCTCTTTCAGGTTGTTCAATGACCATGTTGTTCCTGAATGGAACACCTTCAGGGACAACCCTATTACAGTCAAGGCCAGGGACCTTGATCTCAGGCTCAGCTTCTATTTTCTTTCTTTTCCTTGAAGAAGACTAAGAGGGAGCTGGTTGTGCTGAGGCTGGAAAAAGAGATGGAGTGCCAAGCTCCTGAGGTGCTGCTGCCAATCTTTCGTACCTCAGACTCAGGGACTTCAACAGACTAGGGACCACAACATTTGATTTCTTCGCTATTAATGGACCCAACTCATCCAATTCTGTGATCCCGAAGTCAGCGAATCTGAAAGGGTTATGAACCTCAAAGACTCTTTTGTCAGCACTCCTATAGATAGTGACAATAGCAGGATTGGTGTTTCGATGAATTTGAACATCAGTGATTGGTTCTGGCTTCAACCTGTTAGTCATATACCACTGATATTTCTTAATCCTGTTCTGCCTGATCTCTTCAGCCCTCTTATTCCTTTCCTCCCTTTTCTTCCTGAAAGCGACCATCTCCTCAGTCTGAGCTTTAACAAAGGTCATACCACCCTCTCTTCCTGAAAGAGCTTTAGCCTCAAGACCAATCTTTTCAGCCTCTTCATGAACAACCTTAATAAGAGCAGACTTGCTCACCTTTTCTTCCTGAGCTCTTTTCTTCAACAACTCTTCCTTCTCTAGATAGGCACTTAGTTCATCAGCAGTGAAATGGTGAAGTACTCCGTCAACTTCGTATGGGATCCTGACTGGCTCATCAGGATCAGGCCTTCTTTCTGAGGAAGCAACCGCCAATTTTGTAGACTCAGGCTCAGTTGTAGTGAGAATGCCTTTGTCATGGTGAGAGGAAGATGGTGTTGATTCAGGAATCTCCCCCTCAGTGTGAGAAGGAGGTTGTTCAGATTGTTCTTCTTCAGTGACGTGTTCCTCCCCCTCAACTGTTGCTTGACCCAAGGTGCGAGCAAGATTTGGAGTGCTCACTGAAGCTGAGGGAGCAGGATTACCTTTAAAGGCTTGATAAATCTCAGTCATCATTGACTTGATGTCCGAGGTGTCTTGCTGAAGAGTTGAGACCTTAGCCTCAAGAGAATCCTGAGAAGTTTCCAGAGCATTCATCCGTGGCCCAAGATTCCAGGCCAAGGATGTTGAAGAGCGGGCCCAAGATGCTAAATGTCCTTCTATGATACCCAAAGAAGATCTGATGGAGTCCACTGATGAGTTAAGACCCTGAAGATTAGAAGACTTTAGTATGCTGAGAATCTCAGTGAACTGAGCAGAATGTAGTTGATAGTTCTCAGCAGCCTGAAGAATCCGTTTGTTTAGCTCAGGGTCATCTTTGACAGCCTCTTGAATAGTCTCAATGCTCTTTGTAATGCCTAAAAGAGTGGCGTTGAACCTTCTGAGATGGAGATCAATAGCTGTCAGGGAGGAGTTGGTGTCTGAGTGCTGTTCATTCACATCTTCATGATAACCCTCAACTTCTGCCTTCAGGTTGGCGTAGTGAACAACAACTTCAGTTTGATGATCAAACATTTCATCAGTGAGACCTTGGAAGAGAGCCTTGTTGGTCTTTAGTAGGAACTTGACCAATTGTCTCTCAGTGAGAGGAAGAATGTTGTCGTACTTGCTGAGGATGTTTTCAGTATCCGAAGAACTAGCAGCCTGAGATTCTGATTCTTCACTTGGATGTGGAGATGACTGATGTGATTGTTCAGGTTGTTCATCAGTTTCCATATCCTCACCTGCCTCAAAAACTTCCTCTTCACTCTCTTCCTTGAGCTCATCATCAGGCTCAAGAAGAGCCTGAATGTCCCCCATGGACTCAATACCCAAAAGTTGAACCGGCTCCTCTTCATAAGAAGACTCGCCTTTGTTTTGGCCAGGTCCTGACCCCGTTGTCATAATAACTGAGTGGGTTTGCTCAGCCTGACTAGCCATAATAACTGGTGTGACACCAGCCTGGCTTTTGGGGGCAGTTCCTGAGTGAAAGGATCCGCCTGAGGGGGTGATGGGTTCCATATCAGCGGGTGGTTTAAATCCCTCCGAATCATTGTCCCCCTTAGCACCTTCAACTATTGACGGGTGTTTTTCAGTAGAATCACTAGGTACTATTTGTGATTGTTTGTGGACCCTCTTCCCATCAGGGTTGTACAGCCCTTTTGGGGATTCAGGATCCTTATCTCCCTGAGATCCTGAGTGTGATTTCTCAGGAACGTTAGCAGGATGTAATTGGTGGTGGATCCCCTTCCCAGTAGGATAGTGTTGTCCTACTGAGGCTTTAGGACCCTTTACTCCCTTAGGGCCTGATTGTGATTTGTCAGTTCCTTCATCGGGATGTGAGGTGGTGGATGTTCCTGACCTCTTAGACTTGTGTTTGTCTGAGGGGACATTCGGAGAGAGTTTGCCCAAGGATACTAAGGATGATTTCTCAGTATCCTTCGTTGGCGTTTGTTTTGTGGTCAAAGAGGTCTCTGTAGTGGGTGTCTCAGAGGTCTGGGCCACTTTCAACCTTTTAAGGTTGAGTTGGTTTTGGGAGTCAGTCTCAGTGGCGAGTGACTTGGGTTTAGCCACCTTCCTGGGCTGATCCCCTTTTTTCTTCTTCGTCACCTTTTTGGTAGGTGACGGTACTGGAGAAATAAAGTTCTCCCCCTGAATCACCTTCATCATGTAGGTTGTCAGGGCAGTATGTGTAACCTCAGGGATGCCACTAGTGAAGTTTGACTTGTGCAAGACGTCAGGCTTCGTACCTTCTGCGTCAGGCCTCACATAGTCAGGACCAAGTAGGTCCTGAAGCACACAGGAAACAAACCTAGGATAAGACATATGTCTTTGCCTATGTTTTACTGAGAGCTTGGCAACAAGGTCTCGGAAGATTATTCCTCCGATGTCAATCTTTGTACCCTCCAGGAGACTGAACAACATCAATTGTTGTGATGAGTTCAATTGCTCCGTGGAGGATTTATTTCCTCCAAGGACTTGAATGAAAAATGTCATCAGGATCCTCCAGATAGGATGGAACCATGTTTTCACTATTGGAGCCTTCTCCAACAATTCTCCAGCAGACGTTTCAGGACGTCTAGGATCATGGGGTCCTAGAAAGATCAGTTCGTTCTTTACTTCCTGATCAGTGGGGTTGGGCTCAAAAGCCTCAGCATAATCAAGACCAGTGGCCTTGATGAAGGTTTCATAGTCCAGGGAGAGGGTTCTACTCCCATTCATCACCGTGAAAGTGATGACGGACTCTTTGGTGTCTTTGGGGCTGGTAGCCACAGCCGTACACCAGAATTCCCTCAAGTAGTCATGGTAGATGACTGAGGGTGTGTGGGTGAAAGACTTTGCAAGAAAACAGTTCTAAAGATACTTCATAACGTTCTTGTAGGCTGGGAACCTTTGTGGATAGGAAAAATTTCCAACCACATTGTTCTTGGCTAGGTCAACGTCCCCAGTGAGGAATTCCACATTGGGGGCATATATTATAGCTTTAGAGGAAGCTATTAGTTTTGGTGGGTCTGGTATTACTAAGGTTTCTGGGTTTCTAAAGCTTATGAACACACACACAGTTTTGAGAGATAAAAATGGCAGAGTTTTGCTAAGACTTTTTAAAACGCGCGTGTGTGTGTATTTTGGTTGGGGTATTTATAGGGTAGTGGAGATGGGGGCAATTTTGACATTTGAGTGGTTTTATTTAATCAAAATATAATTTTTTGGAAATTATTTTGAATAAAATGTTTGAGATCCGCATTAAATGCCACCACTCCACTTTTCCTCTTTTTTCGCAACTATCAAGGTGAACAGTTGAGCAGTTTCTGCAAAAAGGGAAGTTGCAGAGTTTCATCATCACACAGTGTTTTGTGTGAGAGAAGGCATTGAATGCCAAGTTGGGAATTGGGGGCCCAGAGGTGGATGCCAGAAAGGCAAAGTGACAAATATTCTTATATTAAATAAGAATTCAGTTACAAACCTAGGACATTTACTAACTAGATACTTAGAGCATTTAAGTTAGTATTGAATGTCCTTTTCAGGGCCCTGAATGACTTTTCATTCAGTGATGGTTTTCAGGGACTTGGGATTAGTCACTGATGGTTTACGAATATGGAATGATTCCTGAGTTACAAGGATTCAGGGACTTGGGTTTAGTTCCTGAACACTAGAGATTTCAGGAACTTGGGTTTAGTTCCTGAGGTTGAGGATTCAGTGATCTTTTTCACTGATGTACACATTGATTCAGGGACCTGAGGTTTTCAGAATTTACACTTTGTTGGGAGAATTCAATCAGTGGACTGATTCTCTATATCCAGCATTCCTAATTTAGCTTTCAGTCTGGTGAAAGTTGGTTCATCCAATGGTTTGGTGAATATATCAGCTAACTGATATTCAGTAGGAATGAAGTGTAATTCAATGTCACCATTCATGACATGGTCCCTGATGAAATGATATCTAATATCAATGTGTTTTGTTCTTTGATGAAGAACAGGGTTGTTTGAGATTGCAATTGCACTTGTGTTATCAAAAAAGATGGGTACCATCTTGTACTGAATTCCATAGTCACTGAGTTGACTTTTCATCCAGAGTACATTTGCACAACAACTAGCTGCTGCAACATATTCAGCCTCAGCTGAGGACAAGGCAACTGATTGTTACTTCTTAGCACTCCAACAGACTAGTTTCCCACCAAGTATTTGGCAAGAGCCTGAGGTGCTTTTTCTATCCATGTTGCATCCAGCATAGTCAGAGTCTGAGTATCCTTTAAGATCAAGGCCTGAGCATTTTGGATAATATAATCCAAGGTTTGGAGTACCTTTTAGGTACCTGAATATCCTTTTCACAGCTGTGATGTATGATTCTCTTGGGTCAGATTGATATCTGGCACATAGACATACTGAGAATTGGATATCAGGCCTTGATGCAAGTAGATACATCAGTGATCCTATCATTCCTCTAAAGAGAGTTTGATTTACTGGTTTACCAGTGAGATCAGGACCAAGGTTGTTTGGGGGAACCATGGGAGTCTTGACTGAGACACAGTCACTGAGTTCATACTTTTTCAGTAGGTTCTTAACATACTTCTCTTGACTGATAGTGGTTCCTTTATCAGTCTGCTTGATCTGAAGACCAAGGAAGTAGGTTAATTCTCCCATCATGCTCATTTCAAATTGCTTTGCCATTAGTTTTTCAAATTGTTTGCAAAGCTTGTAACTCGTTGAGCCAAAGATGATGTCATCAACATATACTTGTACTAGTATGACATCAGTATTTGTCTTATAGATAAACAATATGTTGTCTATCTTGCCTCTAACAAATTTGTTTTGGATCAGGAAGGCTGAAAGAGTTTCATACCATGCCCTGGGAGCTTGTTTCAGTCCATAAAGGGCTTTATTAAGCTTACAGACATGGTCAGGAAACTCATGGCTTTCAAATCCAGGAGGTTGCTGAACATAAACTTCTTCTTTCAGTGAACCATTTAAGAATGCACTTTTAACATCCATTTGGTACACCTTGAAGTTCATGTATGTAGCAAAAGCAAGGAAGATCCTGATGGCCTCCATCCTTGCTACTGGTGCAAATGTTTCTTCATAGTCAATGCCTTCTTGTTGATTATAGCCTTTGGCTACAAGTCTGGCTTTGTTTTTGATGACTATGCCATTTTCATCAGATTTGTTTTTGAATACCCATTTCATGCCAATGACTGAAACATTCTCAGGACATTTGACCAAGGTCATTACCTTGTTTCTGTCAAATTGTTCCAGTTCATCATGCATGGCCTGAACCCAACTTGGATGTATAAGTGCTTCTTTAACACTTTTGGGTTCAATTGTGGAAATGAAGTCCACAGATAGGCATTCATTGGCTGAGGCTGCTCTTAGACTAGCAGCCATGCTTCTTGTAAGCATGCCTTCAGTAGGCTTACCAATGATATTGAAAAGTTCTATATCCTGAGACCTGGTCCAACTGTCCTGAGGTCTTGGGTATGGATTAGAACTTGTAGAGGCCTGATGGGTATGATCAGGATCAGACACATGATTTTCAACATCTTGGGTGTCTGAGTGGGTTGATTCATCACTGAGATTGTTTGGTTCCTGAGCATTTTGTTCAGACTGATTGATTTCATCAGTGCTAGTATGTGCCTCAACAAACTCAGTGATGTTTGGGTTAGGAAGGTTGTGAGGGATTATGTAATAGGAGATGTTAGCATCATCTTGATACTGAGTGGAAGGATTGTTTTCAGGAAGATATTCATCAGGAGGATATCTTGATGAGTTATCAATTCCTATCTCTTCCACTGAGGCAGTTGAGAACCTGATTGCATCAGTGCTCTCATCAAAGGTAACATGAAATGTTTCCTCAGTCTGCTGTCTCCTTGTGTTGAACACTCTGTAGGCTTTTGAGACAAGTGAGTATCCCAGGAAGTATCCATCATCAGCTTTTGCATCAAATTTCCCTAAGTGATCCTTGTGATTATGAATAAACAGCGGACACCCAAAGACATGAAAGTAGCTGATGTCAGGGATTCTTCCTTTGAATAACTCATATGGGGTTTTCTCATGTCTCTTGACAATGATGGATCTGTTTTGTGTATAACAGGCAGTTTTGACTGCATCAGTCCAAAAATGTTTGGAAAGGACTGATCCACATAGCATTGTCCTAGCAGCTTCAATGAGTGTTCTATTTTTCCTTTCAGCAACACCATTTTGTTCAGGTGTGTATGGAGAGGAAAAGTTTTGAGAGGTACCTTTCCCATCACAGAAACATTCAAGTTCATAATTTTTGAACTCAGTCCCATTGTCAGTTCTAATCTTTTGACCTTAATGTCATTTTGATTTTCAATGTTCCTGACAAAGGACATGATTGTTTCAGCTGCCTGACTCTTTTTGATCAGGAAGAATACCCAAGTGTATGTAGAGTATTCATCCACTATGACCAGAGTATACTTCTCATGGTTAATAGACCTTGGACTGACTGGTCCAAATAGATCCATATGGAGAAGATGTAGGCAGTTCCTGATGGAAAAGTTGGTTTTGGTTTTAAAGGATGCTCTGTGATGTTTACCTTTTTCACAAGCTGAGCATGGTTTACCCTTTGAAAACACAAGGGATGGTAAGCCAAGAACCTTGTTTTGTTTTACAAGTTTGTTTATGTTTTTGAAGTTCAGGTGGGTGAGTCTCTTATGCTAAAGCCAGTTGAGTGTTTCAGTGGCTTTAGCAAAGAGACATATTCCATCCTGAGTTAGACTGGACATGTCTAACACATAAACATCTTGTCTTCTTGGTGCAATGAGGACAATTTCCTTATTTGCATTGAAGATGGTTCCTTGCTTATCATCAAACTGAACTATGTATTTGGCATCACATAGTTGACTGACACTTATCTGATTGTACTTTAGACCATTTACATAAGCTATCCTAGTAAAGACTATACCATTGCAGTTTACTGAACCATAACCTTCAGTTAGACCTGATGAGTTGTCAGCAAATATCACTTTGGGTCCTGGTTCTTTTACAAATTTTTGCAGATACTCTTTAACACCAGTCATGCTCCTTGAACATCCACTGTCTAGATGCCAAACAGGATCCCTGGCATGCCTCTGCACAAATGGTAAACTGGGTCAGTTCTTTCTAGGACTCCACTTCAAGGAGGGTTTACTGAACCATAACCTTCAGTGAGACCTGATGAGTTGTCAGCAAATATCACTTTGGGTCCTGGTTCTTTTACAAATTTGTGCAGATACTCTTTAACACCAGTCATGCTCCTTGAACATCCACTGTCTAGATGCCAAACAGGATCCCTGGCATGCCTCTGCACAAATGGTAAACTGGGTCAGTTCTTTCTAGGACTCCACTTCAAGAAGGGTTTGGTTTAGTAGGTCTTTATGAAAGTATCAATAGATTCATGGTCAGTGGTTGAGTGGACTGAGCTACCACATTTTTTGCATTTAGGTATAGGGGTAGCCTCAGTAGTCTGAGAGGATTGTTTGTTCACTCCTCTTCTTGACTGAATGACTCTTTCTTTTCCTGAGGATCCTTGAGTGGAACTTCCACTAGTTTCACAACAGTTGTCAATTTGACAATCCTCAGGAAGATGGTCATTGAATCCACACAAGGGGCAAGGTGGAAAAGGCTTGGCCTTTTGCTTCTGTTTCTGTTTAGAATCAGAAGGGTAGTTTAAGCACTGAGCCTTAAGTCCTGAAAAGTTTGACATGACTGAGCATTTTTTATGATCAGAGGTCCTGTGATCTTCCTTTTTGCAAATCATGCAATAAAGGACTCTATAGCAATCATCAGTGAGATGATTTGTATAGTTGCACAGTTCACACTTTTTCAAGGGTTTGGTTGGTTTGGGTTTGGTCTTTGAGGAAGCTGGTTTTTGTTCCTTCTTGGATTGAGAAGGTTTCTCAGAAGATGCAATCTTCTCACTAAGCTTCTTGACCATTTCAGTCAACTGATCAATTCTTGGATCAGGACTTAGGGTTGCTACTTCAAAAGGGACTGAAGTTGATGAGTCATCAGTATTTACTGAGACTTCAAGGGGTGGTCTTCTCAGGAGGATTCTACCTTTTCCTGATCTCTCCTTTGGAGAGTGTGGGGAGTAGACCAATGGTAGGAGGTCTGAGCTTGGTGCAGCACCCTGAAGGGTATTCAGTGGAGGGAGTGGAGGAGTTGATTTTGATTCAGGCTCACTGATTGGATCAGAAATACTGAGTTGGTCAAAGAGTCCAAGCATACCTTTCAGAGCCTGACTTTCAGGGAGCAAGATGTTTTCAGTCTCAAAGTTTGGCAACTTACTGACTGGGTTGTCCCTGACAATCCAGTCATTTGACTTGGGTTGCATCTCTTGCTCAAAGGATATGTCAGCTGGAACAAAGGTCATTTCACTGGGACTCTCACTGGAGGTTTCAGTGAGGTGGTCGATTCCTATAGTTATCTTAGGAATTAAGCCCATAATATCAAATACCTTAGGGTTCTTTTTGGTCCAGCTTTGTATGACAACCTTTTCTTTGTCAAGTTCAGTTTGTAAGGCTTGGTTTTGTTTCAAAATATCAGTGTTCTGAATTTTTAGAGTGATTGATTTTAGCTTGGTTTGTTTTAAGGCAAGTAATTCATCCCTACATTTGTTCAATTCTGACACTAAGTTATTGTATTTTGAAAAAAAATTAACCCTTTGTTCTTCTACAAACTTAAGATCTAAACAAATATAATTCATGTAAGATTGCCAATCAGAATCATCATCCATAGAAAGTAAAGTGTTTACCTTCTTCATGGTGATGTTCACCCATTCTCCATTCCTTGCATGGCTCTTTCCAACAGCCACCTGATCCTCTTCAGAAAGTGCCATCAGTGCACTAACTCTTATTTCCTTATCTGAGGAGACCTCTTCTTCATCCCAATCATATGATTCAACTACTAATACCTTGTTCTTTGTCTGAACAGGTTTGGATGGTTGAGCAGCCTAAGACAATATGGGGTTAGTTTCAAGAAGTGCAAGCTTAGCTTTGATTTTCCTGTATTTTGCTTCAAAATCCTTTTGACCCTTGTTTTGAAATTGTTGGGTGGACTGAAACATTTTAGGTTGAAACTTGCTAGTTCCTGAGGAACTGTTTCCTGAAAATTTGTAAGAGGGTTCTGAGATGGTTTTAGAATAACAGTCCCTAGCAAAATAACCCTTTTTACCACATTTAAAGCATTCAGTGGTCTCATTTGATTTTGGTTTTGTAAAGTTGGACTGATTTCTTTTAATGAAACGTCTTGAACTAGCAAGGAGTGCCCTTTCTTGGAATTCCAAGTTCAAGTCGTTCAGGTACTCCTCACCAGTCCTTTCATCAATTTCATCCTCAGAATCCTCTTGAAAATCCTGCACAACACCATTAGTATAGAAAGCAGTTGATAAGGGTGTGGAGGTTAAGGCCTTTTTGGACTCAGGAGCTTTTGAGTCAGGATATCTCCTTGAGATCAAGTTGTCTTCATAGACGAACTTCCCATAAATTTCAGGGAGTTCAAGGGTCTGAATGTGGTTAGCATTCCTCAGGCCTTGTGAGAAGTTGAGCCACTTCTCAGGGAGACTGTTGACAAAGCCAACATTAGTCTCATGCTTAGATAAAGTTACACCATCATTTGACAGCTCATTTATCAAAGTCTTGTATCTGGTGTAGGTCTGAGAGAGACTTTCAGAGTCTTTTGCCCTGAAAGTATTGTACTCAAGTTTAAGGTCCATGACCCTATTTTTCTTGGTATCTGAGGGACCCTCAAAGCTATTAACCAAGTCATCCCAAGTTTGCTTGGCTGTAGAACAGTTGATGAATGATTCCATTATATCGTCAGGAAGACATGATATAAGGATGCTTTTTAGGTGTTGGTCCTGATTGACACCCTCCTCTCATCTATGGTCCATTGAGCTTCAGGCTTATTTAGCCCTGCAGTAGTTTTAGGGACAAATGGGCCATTCTTGATACAAGTGATGTAGTAGGGTTCCATCCCAGTTAACTAGCAAATCATACGTTTTTTCCATTTGCTAAATTTGCCAGCCTCAAGTCTGGGTGCTACAGCAGAATAGCTGCCACCCTTTTTATCGACTAACTGGGGTACATTGGTATCAGTCATTTTAGGATCTTGGTTTTAAAAACCTGGAGCTCTCTGGGTTTTTGAAAGGTTTTATAAACCAGAGGCTCTGATACCACTTGTTGTTCTCTTAGCACACCAAGTAATAACAATTAAGTTAAACTAAGTGTGCTTATGACTGAGATCAATGCAAAGATTATTTATAACAGTTAATAATAATACGTGAATATAAAAACACAATATTTTTCAACGTTTAAATTCTTATTAGAAATAATTCTAAGAATCTATTACCCAAGTGTTTTGCGGAACAAACACTTGGGATTGAATAGACAAGGGTTTGTGTCTCCTATCGAAACTCAAGCTTTGCTTGAGTGGTAACAATATACCCACTGAGCTATCTCAGTGAGTTGTATACTCTTTGTAGGAGAGAAGTTACTTTGCAAAAGTTCTAAGCTTTCAATATACAAAGCACACTTTTCTTCTCTCCCATCTGATCTATTTATACACAAGTATCCTAAGTAAAAGTGATTAAAATATTACAAGTTGTTGAGGTTGCATGTCTGACAATTACAAATAGTGATTGTTATTTCCAAGAACCAATAGGAATGGGCTAATAAGACTTTGGGAGTTGTTGGCTGACACAACAAGACTTTTAGCCGCAATAGGGAAGGTTGGTATCTGACAAGATAAGAGTGTTTGGTCTGACACTCTTATCTTCTCAGATCCTTCCCTTTTGTTCCCGCCTATTCTTCAGGCATTGGTTCCTCAGTCTTCAATCACTTTATTGTTGTTGAGGAGACTGGGGTTCAGTGAGTTCTTGTCCGACACTCACTGAACCATCATCTTCTTCTTTGGCTTAAGTCCTACTCAGGGAGTACCGCCTTCCTGAGTAGTGAATCCTTCTTCTTGAATTCGCCTTAAGCATCCTGAAGATGACTCACTGAGAGGCTGTTCTCTCAGTGACTTGAATTGTTCTCGGTTTAATAATCACTTAGTTAATTTATGTCCAAATCTTGTTTTAAGTATTCTTGGGTACCGAAGGACCCAACAGCAGCCGTTCTGTGGCCTAAGGTTGTGTGACCAATTATTTCTATACATATTATGGACGGTTCTTTATGCCGTCTTAACTTTTGACACTATATTAATTGCATAGGTGTGAGTTACCCATTTCAGAATGTACATCATACCTCACGTGTGGACATCCAGTCATTTTTACGAAGTCAGCCACCCTATAGATCAGGTAACAGTACGTAAAATTCTTGCACCATAAATACCCAACAGTTTCTTTTCTTTTGAACAATGTAGCGGACACGTCTTAGTTTATAACATAATAATGGTTGGTGTTGTTTTAGGTACAAACGATCGGGAAGCGGCAGCCTGTAGTGGTCTACATGAAAATCATAGACGCAAGCGTTCAACGGCCCCAGGTAATTACATTTGTTGAAACAGAAATGAAAACATGTCAACATAGTATTATTGATGTTGGGGCTGCTATGCCATGTGTTGCGACTTAGGTACAGATATGCAGTTGAAACTGATGTGAATACAGCTGATGATGTACTGAGCACTATTATCGCAACACTGATTATTCAGGTAAGCTTTTTTTATATCAAGTATATGAAACTAAAATAGGCCAAATGCGAAACTAAAAATATGGATGAAATGACTATGTTTGCTTACAAATTTTCTACTTCATATACTTTTTTTTTCTTGCTATACTAAAAATTGATCAACTGCAAGTTTTTATTCAACATGCTTGCATTATACCTTAATAAGAAATGTTTTTTTAATCGATTTATGTAGGAATGAGTGAAAGACGTAGAAGATAATTTATATATACCAGGTGATTGCATAAATGGGGAGACAAGGAGGATAGTCATATGGAGATTTACAGCCATAGGTGGTCATATAGAGACACGTTAGGATCAGGCTACTGTCAGGTGAAGAATAATAAGGTGTATTTGGCCTTTGGATCAAATCGCTACTGAAACGAGCAGTATTCTTGACTGAATTTATATATACCAGGTAATTGCATAAATGAGGACAACACACGTGTAGCCATACATCAGAAGTTCGAAACTACTTCGACAATGTGTGATGGATTTGAAAACTAGAATAAATTAGGAACAATTTTAGTTGAGGTGATTTTGTATTGGTTTTTTGTATATATGTATACAGTGGGAACATGCTAATAGATTAAGAAAATGGTGTGAATTATGGGTTTGAATTTAAGTGTACAGTAAATGTTTCAATGGATAGTGAATAACCAATTTGTTTATGTTCAGATATGTTTTGTTTTGTTTTAAATAATTGTTATCAGAGTTGGTAATTTGGTTTTCTTCGCTTCATGACATTGCGTTCCGGCTTACAGAACCATTTCGGCAAAAGCATGCCCAACATGTACAGCAAAAATCCGGCCGCAATGCGGCCGGCGCCTTTTCCTTGTTAAAATTGTGATCGCATATTTTTTTTACAATTTCTCAACCGTCGTTGACTTTTTTTAACCTTTTAAATATGAGGAGAGAAGTTGAGATCAATGTATAACCAAAATTATTTAAATATTCAATTAACCAATCATAGACATTTATTTTTTCATTAAAATAAAAAAACCCACTTTTCACCTCTTTTTAAAAATAAATATCTTGCAAATGGCAAATTGTCAAGTGAAAAAAAAAATTACACCATCGCAACGAATATTTTTTTATCTTTCAGTAAATGGGCACTTCGATATACTTTTGACGAACTATTTTTTCGATTTTTTTTTCAGTTACGCCTGGAAAAATCACATGTCATTTCATAAATCACACATGACTTTTCATAAATCACATGTGATTTTTCCAGACGTAACTGAAAAAAAAATCAAAAAAAAAGTATGTCGAAGGTATATCGAAGTGCCTGTCTATAGAAATCTGATTTAATTCTCGTCGCGATGGTATGATTCGTTTTGCGTAATAATTAACGGTTTGTGATATATTTAATTTTTTTAAAAAGGGTGAACGTTTATTTTGTTTGTTTTGAAGAAAATATGGATGGCCATTATTGGTTCATTGCATCTTTAGAGAATGTTTGATCTACATTGAAATTTTCTCATGAGGAGAGTTATTTTACATACTAAACTTTTCTTACATACTAAGAGACTCATCCCTACCCTTCATCTAAAAAAAAAATCAATGACTAAAATTAAAAGCATTTTAATATTTCACATACTTTTTATAATTTAAATATCTCTTAAACCGTTAATCGTTTAGCGAAAATAATTACACCATCGCAACGAGCATTTAATTATCTTTCTATAGACGGACACTTTGATATACTTTCGACAATTTTTTTCATTCGTTGTTAAAACTTGCATAAGAAATCACATGTGATTAAACATTAATTTAAATATTCTAATAATATCACATGTGATATTAGTGGTAAATCACATGTGATATTAGTGTTAAATCACATGTGATATTATTATAATATTCAAATTAGTGTTTAATCACATGTGATTTTTTTCATACAAATTTCAATAACGAAAAAAACTTTAAAAAAAATGTGAAAAACACGAAAAATCGAAAGTATATCAAAGCATCTATCTATAGAAAGATAATTAAATGCTCGTCGTAATGGTATATTTTTTTCAATTAACGATTAACGGTCTGAAAGATATTAATATTTCAAAAATGTGATATGTAAGAAATTTTAAAAAAAAAAATATGATGAAATGGGTTTTTATAATTGTTGGGATTAATCTCATCCATTAGATAAAATAAAGATGGAGGGTGGAGATTGATCCCTTGATATGTAAGAAAAATTTTGTATGTAAATGATATTTAATCTTTAAATATTTTAAAACTTTAATTATCATCTTGTATTTATATGTTATACATCAACTATCATCTTCAATAACTATTGTATCTTTTGTTTTTGATGTTACTAAAGATCTATCAACATTCATAGCACCATCGTCAACTTCAATCACCACACTGCAAAACACCATTTAAATCATTAAAAAATAAATCAACCTAAAAACGAACTCATAGATGTAAGCAAACCAACAAGATAACCTTTGTTATACATAAAACCCCACTAAATCAAACTAGATCTCAAGAAAGAAAAACATGACCACACACCAAAAACACAAATCTCGTATATACTTGACAATGCGGCTCAATTAAGAGCTGCTGGCATCCATGACATTAAACTTGGTTTTATCTTTTGTTTTGCATAAAGTTTGATGTGTCTTAGTTTATGCTAGTCTTTGAATTGGTTTCTAGTTGTTTGTAGCTAGTTGATCATTTGTGGCCTGTCATGAATGATCTAGAGGTTGTTCAAGCGGTTGCTTGAGGTTAAACCACATTCTAATGTACTTAACTGTTTTTTTTTAAGTAATATATTTTACCGGGTGGAAGGCCCTTTACCCAAACACAAAACATGAAAGAAGAAAAAAGAGCCAGAAGAATAGTAGGTGATCCGGTGATGGTTAGAAGCGGTAGTGGGGTAATGATATGATAGGTTATTCTTGTTAGATCTACAGCTTTATAGAAAAAGATGTTGGTGCTTGGTTATTTGGAATGATTCAAGTAAAAGTAAATAAATAATAAATACAAATTATCAATTATAATAAATAAAAAAAAATTCCATGTATTTGATTTAACCGTGTAGCCGGTGGCCGGTCATGACACATTGTAGAAATATACGCTTTGCTCTACTTTGACACTTTGTAAATAGTTAAGGGACTAAACTTGTAACTATTTGTTTTTCTGTTAGAAGTTAGTTAGGCCTGTTTTTCATTTCCTATACAAACTCATGTAATCATTTTCATTTCAACTAATAAATGAAATCATTTCCCCTTCACTTTAATTTCCGCAGCATAAATTCTATATGGTATCAGAGCTTGATACAAACCCTAGTTTTGTTCATCAATGGCAGAATACAGTTAGTATCGCTATAAACTAACTTCAAAGCTCTGTTTTCACTTGTTTGATTAGTTCTTTGATTCATTACCATTTCTTGATCGTTAAAATTAGGTTTTTCTGTTACAAAATCGTTATTTGATCTTCATTGATTAAAAATGGTGGTTCCTATCCCAGCTGATCAAAACACCATCAATAACACAAACACAATCAATGATCCTCTTCATATTGCTAGTTCTGATCATCCTGGAATGGTTTTAACCAACACACCTTTTAATGGAGGGAATTTTTGTTGGATGGAGTAGAAATGTGAAAATGACACTAGGTGCAAAATTGAAATTGGGGTTCATTGATGGTTCTTGTCCAAAACCTGCAATCACAGATGGTAATTTGCAGAGATGGATTAGGTGTGATTACATGGTTACTTGCTGGATCTTGAATTCTATGGTCACTGAATTGTCAGAAGCCTTTCTTTGTGCACAGTCTGCTTATGAGTTGTGGAAAGAAATTACTGAGAGATATGGACAAAGCAATGGACCACTAATCTATCAGTTGGAGAAGGAATTAAGCAAGATCACACAAGGTAATCTCAGTATTGCAGCTTTCTTTAACAAAGTTAAGAGATGTTGGGATGAATTGTAAAACTTGAATGGTTTACTAGTATGTGAATGTGGGAAGATGAATGAATGTACTTGTGCAATCTATGATATGTTTCTTGAGAGGGATAGTAATTTGAAGTTGATTCAGTTCTTGATGAAGTTTAATGATGAATATGAGTCCGTTAGGAGTTAAATTCTGGCTATGGATCCTCTTCCTAATGTGAACAAGGATTATTACATTGTGCAACAAATTGAGAAGCAAAAACAGGTTACTAACCACACTTTTTACCCAACTGCATTCTTTGCTAACACCAGTAACAATAGGCAAAGTATTAATGCAAGAAGGAAGGTTAGACAGCCAAGAAATGATGTTAGAAATGAACAAAAGAAAGCATGCATTTACTGTCGTCAAGAAGGACATGTGTTTGAGCAGTGTTTAAAAGAATTGGGTATCCTGATTGGTACAAAGGCAAGAAAGCAAAGAAATGGGCTAGAGTAACTGCTCATGTGAGTTCTAGATTGGAAGAAATGGTTTGTGGTGAAACACCATTTGATATGGGAAGTGAACTTGAAACTGGAATGGGTCAAAATGGGAATGTGAATCAGAAACATGTTGCAACAATCTGTTAAGAGATGATAAGAATGTTCAAAGGAAAGGGTATAACAGAAGATAATGGAGCTTCTATGAGAAACTATGCCGATATCTCTGCTCATGCAGGTATAATTTCATGTTTTACAGTATCTTTTGCCTTATTTTGTCATCCACAAATGAACATTACACTAGATTGGATAACTGAAACAGGGGCTTCTGACCATATGACTCCTCATTTTCACTTGTTCATATCAGTTAAATACTTAACTCATCCAATCATGGTTTATTTACCTGATGGTCGATCACTTAAGGTGACTATTGTTGGTGAAGTGGCTTTAACACCCTCTTTGACTCTTACTGATGTCTTTGATATACTAGAATTCTAACTTAATTTTATCAGTTGGCAAATTCATTCCAACCAAAAACTTGATAGATCAATTCTTTCCCACTGCTTTCATGTTTCAGGACCTTACCACTAAAGAGATTGTTGCAGTTGGAAAAGGTTCAAGATGCTTATACATCTGCAAACTAGTATCTGACCCTGGTACTTTCTCTACTAGTGTAACTAAGTTTCATGAGTCTTATAAACATTTAGTTCTTTTTCTTTGTATGAATAAAACTGATTTTAGTAATGTGGCAAGCAGTAAGTCAAGTTTAGATGTTCATACTTTTCATGCTAGTCTTAGACATACTTCTGTGTCTAAGCTAGTTCATTTGTCAGAAACCAAAAACTTTGATGTATCAAATTTTCATTGTGAGAGTTGTTTGTTGTCAAAAAAGCACAAACTTCCATTTCCTATTAGTAATTCAATTCAAAGTATTCCTTTTACTTTATTACATATGGATTTATGGGGTCCCTACAAGCAACCAACTCTAAATGGAGCACACTATTTCTTTACCATTGTGTTTGATAAAACTAGAGCAACTTGGACTTATTTAGTGCATAGTAAAGATCAAATACCAGAACTATTAACCACATTCCTTGCATATATTGATAATCACTTCAAATGGAAACAAAAGTTTATTAGAACAGACAATGGGAAAATGTTGTCAATAAGAATTGTGCAGCTCTTTTTAAGGATAAAGGCATTGTTCATCAGAAATCAATGGCTTATACCCCTCAACAAAATGGGGTATTGGGGTAGTTGAAAAGAAGCATTGACATTTATTAGAAACTAGAAGGTCTATTAGAGTCCATGCTAATTTGCTTATCAAGTTTTGGGGGGAATGCACACTTGCAGCTACTTACTTAATCAATAAGATACCCATGAAAAAGTTGGACTGGAAGTCACCATTTGAAGTTCTGTATGGTAAACAGCCCACTTTTGATCATCTCAAAATTATAGGGTGTTTGTGTTATGCTGATGTGACTACGCCTCATAAAGACAAGTTTGAAAACAGGGGAGTTAAGTGTATTTTAATTGAATATCATTCGAACCAGAAAGGATATAAACTGTATAATTTGGAGACTAAGGAAATATTTCTGAGCAGAGATATCACTTTTGAGGAAAAAAAATTTCCTTTTAAAGTGCTAGTTGTCACTTGTCACAACTCAAGTGCCTGCAGAACATTCTTTTCCTATTTTTGGTGATTCTACACCAGATGAAGAACCTTTAGCTCTAAACATTGATCCCACACCACATGTTCTAAACACTCCATTTGCACCAGATAATAATATCCCTCTTAACCCAAACACTCCTTCTAACCCCACTTGTTTAAAACACACAACCAAACATTCCACCTCAAGCTGCCCAAAACAACAATCCTCTACCATCAAGAAAGTCTTCTAAAACTTCCACAAGACCTATTTGGTTGCAAGAATTTGTCACTCCTGTAGAAACTAGAAGGGGGGGGGGTTGAATAGTTTCACCGTTTTAATTACGTTTCAAAATTTTTTTTTTCAAGTTTGTTTTGAAATACTTTTATATTCGAATTTTATGTGATATCAATGCAACAATATATGAACACAATAATTAAAGAGTAAGTAAAGGTGAAGGAAAGAATCGATTAAACCGAGACACGGAGATTTATAGTGGTTCAACTACGAAGCTCACTCTTCGCCCTACTCCACTCCTCGAGTATCACACTCTAGAGTTTCAATAACACTATGTCAACACGCTCACTTATGGCGGAACAAACCGTACACCAACGCTTACACCAATTAACGACACTAAGAAAAATGTCGAGTCTTAATCCTAGCTAGAACCAATCTACACGATATCACACACGATATCAACCATAACACACTACACAATTCGAACCAACACCAAGTCCGAATCAACACAATACACGGTTCCAAGCTTACACACAAGTCAGATTTTACACAAGAATTGAGATACAAAGAATGGAGGTTGAGGAGAGATCCGTAGCAACGGTTATGAGATGAAAGACAATTCTTCAACACTTCGTTTCTTAACGAACATGAGCGTTCTTCTCTTGCACTTGGAGGAATGATGGATCTGATCACTTGTAAACAACTTACAACCCGTTAATGTGATCAAAGAAGAGTATTTAGAATGTTGTGGAAAGACAGAAAGTTTTAGTGCTCAAGAGGTGAATTTTTTTGCATGAAATAGTGCAGTATTTATAGGCACCAGGAGGAGCGGGGACGGTCCTTTAAAGCTTGGACGGTCCCGTATATATATGGGACCGTCGCATGTTTACGGGACCGTCCCGACAGACGCTCCTATTTTTGTCCTGGTGCAGTGAAAATTTATCTTGTGAAAATTTTATCTGGTTTAGGCGGGAAAACTAGCTGTTGGAGAATTTGAAATTCAAATTTATTTTCTTATTAAAACATTTCTTTATAATTACAAAAATACTTTTGTAAAAATGTTTTGTCACATAAAAATGTGAAGTTTTAGAGAAAAATAAATTATTTGATCACTAGTCGAAACGAGTTTTCTCGATTAAAAACTTGTTAAACGTAATTTTACGTAACGTGTTTTTATATTTTTGGATTATCAAAATGTGTAGAGACCGAAAAATGCGAATGACGTTTTTGACATTATTTTTATTAACAATCTCCCTCTTTTTGATGACTGCAAAATATAAACTCATTTTAGGTAAAATTATGTGTTAATAAGTTTTTAATGAGTTTTTGTTTCACTTCTCCCCCTTGTTGTTGAATCAAAAAGGCTTCGTCGATGTGTAGAAAGGAAAAAAATCAACGGTGCTAAGACTCCCCCTTGCTTAGTGCTCCCCCTAGATGAGGGCACCGGGGAATCGATAAATGGTATTTTGCTACAAAGACAAGTTAGAAAACAGGTGCAAGAATATATATATATATATATATATATATATATATATAATATATATATATATATATATATATATATATATATATATATATATATATATATATATATATATATTAAAAGAATTGAGATCAAATAAGAGATTTCTTAAAGTTTTAAAAGTAAGAACTAATAAAAGTGTGACAAGTGGATTTTGCTTATTAAAAAAACTGAAAATTAAATACATAGCAAAAAGGGTATTATAGGTATTTTGTACCTCTCACACTAAATAACCTAAACCTAAAACTCTTAACCGGCCTTCCATCTCATTCCCTCTTTCCTACATCTTATTTCCTCCCACAAATCTCTCCTCCTCCACATCTCATTTTCCGGCGACCCAAAATCCATCACATATGCTCCAGCCACATGCAAACTCCTAACCCCGCGCGTTTTATTATGGAATCTGCTCTCCTCACCGGAGTTCATGGCGGCTGGCATTTTTTGCTCTTCTCTCCGGAGAGATTTCGCACCAGAATCTGGGTAAAACTCCATTAAAACCCTATGTGCTGATGTGACACAGATCTGATACATCACACTTTTTCGGGCAAGGCTTCTTTATCCCTGCGAGGATTCTTTTTCCGGCGAGGCTTCGTTATCCTGCCGGATGTTGGTAAAACGGCACAAAAACCCTAATCTCCGTTGTGTCATAGATATGATGTATCACACTTTTTCTGGCGAGGCTTTGTTTTTCCGGCGAGGCTTTGTTATCCCACCGGATGCTGGGTAAAACACCACAAATCCCTAATTGTCCCCGTGTCACAAATATGATGTATTACACGTTTTTCAGGCGAGGATTCGTCATCCTTAAGTGATATCATGGCTGTTTGAATGTGTATTACTGATACACTAGTTTGCATATCAGTTTGTGTATGAGATGGGTTTTGTGTTCAAAACAGTTTTGTGTATGAGATGGTATTAGTGACGGCGGTGAGTTTTTTAGATGTGTTTCCAGTCAGTTTGTGTATTAGTGACGGCGATGAGTTTTTAATATGTGTCCTAATCCGTTTGTGTATTAGTGATGAGTTTTTGAAAGACCTGTAATTTTTTTTTGATCTGTATTTTTTTTTAATTTTTTAGGATGCATCAGTTTTTTTAGGACATTTATGTATTCTTTTTTTAAATTTTTTTGGAAGGAATGTATCAGTGTTTGACGTGTATGAGTGATTCACTAATTATCTCCGATGTGGTTTCGTTATGTATCAGTGATACACTGTATGCTCATGTAACATGTACCAAGCTCGTTGTCGTGACAGTGACGGATCTGGTATCGTGTGACATGTATGAGTTTGAAATTAATGGTGTATCAAATTGGTGTCGTATATAAATCTTCTAAAGGACATGCGTATCAAAAGATATATTAATTTGTTAAAAGATGTCTCAATAAATGTATGAACAAAAATAAGTCGTCATTAATATGTCCTATAATTAAATAATGTCTAAAAAAATGTTTGACCAAAATACCCTCAAAAAGTGACTTATTTACTGAAATGCCACTCCATCAAATCAACTAATAAATGACACCAATCAATAGATCTAACGGTCCATATTGATTCTTATTTTTACAATTTTAAATTTTCTCTCACATTAACCCTCCCCTATATATATATATATATATATATATATATATATATATATATATATATATATATATATATATATATATATATATATATATATACAGAAACAAATAAGAACGAGAAAGAAGATAGAATCAGAATCACTGGGACGGTCCTTTAACACCTGGACGGTCCCATATATTTGTGGGACCGCCAGTTTATTTAGGGGACCGTCATTAGTGGGTTAGAGAAGAAGAGACAGAATTTAATAAGCATTCATACATTCATTTAAAGTAAAATAAGGTCATACGGAGAGTATGACTTAGTACAACAAAGTCCTACACAGCTAATCCTAGTCTATTCTTCTAGGATAACCAAAGTAAGGTCTGGTCTTATTGTAGAGCATGCATGATGTCTAAGCTTTGCGGAGAAAAGGTGGTGCGAGGGTGTTGTTAGAAGGAGGTGGAAGATCGGGAGACAAGAGAAGAGATGTCATAAAGTCTAGATCATTCTTGAGTTTTTGAAAAAGGTTGCGATTGTGAATGCAACAAACACAATATCCTTCATGGGCATCAACTTGGTCAAGAGTGGGATGAAGCATGGTGGGTGGATGAAGCTTTTGGGAAAGAATGATGTTTAGAAGGTTCAAGTCAACAAGATTGGAGAATTCTTGAACCTTGATGGAGCGTAAAGAGTTGGGATTTGTCATTTGAGGTGGGTATGGTGGTGGCAAAGAATGATCTTGAGAGATGAGACTAGGAGACTCTTTGTGAGTGGATGAAGATTCATTTTGAGGTTGTGAAGCAAAGAAGGAAAATGATGAGGATGATGCTTCTTTGTAGGGTGTAGATTGTGGATTGAATTTTGGGTTGTGATTGTTTAAAGTGGTGGTATTATTCATGAAGTTGCCAAGGCTTTGTTTCTTCCGCCAAATGGGTTTGACGGACATTCTAGGTTTTCTAGGGGATGGCATTGTGAGGAAGAAAGAAGAGAAGTTATGCCATGAGATTTAAGGAGGAAGATGAAGGTTTAAATAGAAAAGGAGGGTGCTATCTTAGACAAAGCATGCATCTTAAGTTCTATAAATTCAAATTATGTTTAAGAAGGTAAGGAAATGTAGGGTAAGCTAGTAGGTTGATGGTCAAAGATGTTGAGACAAGAATTTTTGAGAAGCTGATAAAGACAAAAGAAGGTTGGACGATCCCGTATATAGGTTGACGGTCCTTTATATATGGGGGACCGTTAGAAGATAAAGGACCGCCATCAAAAGGCTTAAAATTCATTTAGGAGAGAGTATTTCTAGTGTGTGCCTACATGCAATATATGTGGAGATGTGATTACCTCGACTCTAAAGAAAAGAAAACCTAAGAGATAATCCAAAGTCTCCTGAGTTCAATCTTGCTCATTTTTCCATGTCATATTATATATTAGTTACATGATCCGACCAAGGACTTTGAGTTCATTATGAATGCAGGAGAAAGCGCTTTTGAATTGTATTAATAATGCAAGAAAGATAATTTTCCTAAATGTAAGAAGTTTTGAAAGAAGGAATTGGGGTTTTTCATGCACATGGAAAGTTTTCAGAGTTGTTTTTAACCATGCAAGAACTATTTTTATGATAAGTAAAGTTTTAAAAAAGAATTCCCCAAATTTGATTTTGTGTTCAGTAGAATCCTAGTCTCAGAATACAAGAAAGAAAGTTACCGGAAGTTTAAGAAGAAGAGATATGTTCCATCATTCTTAATCCTAGACAAAGATAATAGAAGGGTTCCCGCTGGAGAGGTTTAGTGAGGATATCGGTGATGTTTTCTTCAGTTGGAACCTTTTCGATGGAGATGTTCTCCTTTTGCACATTATCCCTAAGAAAATGGTGACGAATTTCTATGTGCTTTGTGCGAGAATGTTGCCCCGGGTTCTTACTTAAATCTATGGCTCCTTTGTTATCACACATGATTAGGATGCCTTCAAGTGTGATGCCATAGTCTACGAGAGCTTGTTTCATCCATAGTGCTTGTTGACATGCCTTTCCAGCGCTTACATATCCAGGCTTCGGTCGTAGAGATAGCTAGTGCCATTTGTTTCTTGAAGAACCAAGAAGTTAAGCAACAAACCATGAAGGTACAAATGCCACTAGTACTTTTTCGATCCACATAATCTCCCTCATGATCAGAGTTGGCACATACTATGGTTTCTATGCCGGTCCCCTTAGGATACCATAATCCTAAGTGCATAGTGCCTTTAATGTATCGGAAGATACGCCTAACCGCTTCAAGGTGAGTAGTTTTGGGATCTTCTTGGAAGCGAGCACAAAGGCAGACACTAAACATGATATCGGTCCTACTTTCCGTTAGGTATAATAAGCTTCCTATCATACCTCTATACTTAGTGATATCTACGGATTCACCCTCTTCATATTTAGTGAGCTTTGTGTCCATAGCCATAGGAGTTTTCATAGGTTTAGTGTCTTCTAATCCAAACTTCTTAAGCATTTCCTTAATGTACCTAGATTGATTAAAGAATATTCCATCTTTTAATTTTTTTATTTGAAGTCCAATGAAGAAGTTGAGTTCGCCCATCATGCTCATTTCAAACTCGTCATGCATGATTTTTGAGAATTCATAACACATGTCTTGACAAGTTGATCCGAATATAATGTCATTGACATATATTTGGACGATGATGATGTTTGATCCTTTCTTCTTAGTGAAAAGAGTGTTATCTACCACTCCTATTGAGTATTCATGTTTAAGAAGAAAAGCTTTTAACCTATCATACCATGCTTTAGGAGCTTTCTTAAGACCATACAAAGCTTTCTTGAGTTTATAAACATGCTAGGGTTTCTTGAAGTCAATGAATCCCAGAGGTTGTGCTACATATACCTCCTCATTGATGAAACCATCTAGGAATGCACTTTTCACATCCATTTAGAACAACTTAAAGTCTAACGCCCAAGCGTAAGCAAGTAATATTCTAATGGACTCTAGTCTAGCTACGGGTGCGTAGGTTTCGTCATAATCAATTCCCTCTTGTTGATTATAGCCTTGTGCTACTAACCTAGCTTTATTCCTAGATACAATTCCATTCTTGTCTAACTTATTCCTAAATACCCACTTGGTTCCTATTATGGTTATGTACTTAGGTCTTGGTACTAACTCCCAAACATCATTAGACTTAAATTGATTCAATTCCTCTTGGATTGCGATGATCCAACTTTCATCTTTCAATGCTTCATTGACGTTCTTAGGTTCTATGATTGAGACAAAGCAAAAGAAATTGCTTTTGTCTTGAGCTTGTGATCTAAGGGTTCTTTGGTTCAAATTTCCTATGTCGTTATCTAAAGGATGATTTCTAGATTCCTTAATGTTGTGGTTTCATTTATTTCTATAG
Organism: Artemisia tridentata subsp. tridentata; assembly: GCA_021014915.2. NCBI lineage: Eukaryota > Viridiplantae > Streptophyta > Magnoliopsida > Asterales > Asteraceae > Artemisia > Artemisia tridentata. Next base: position 191,194,720 of record CP139504.1, read on the forward strand.
TTTCATTGTTGATCCCTAAATTTTTCTTGCTATCCTCGATGGCTTTTTCTTCATCTAAATCATCATCTACCAAATGTGATGTTTTAGGTGGGGGAGTACTCTCATTGAAAGTCACGTTGAGTGATTCTTCGACGGTCATTGTTTCCTTATTGAGAACTACATAGGCTTTACTATTTTGTGAGTATCCTAGGAATACACCTTCGTAAAACTTTGGGTCAAACTTGGTAAGATAGTCTTTGGCGTGTTTCCAAATACTTTGAAGTAATCTAGAGTAGGTTTCCTACCACTCAAGATTTCGTATGGGGTTTTTCCTAGGATTGGCCTAATGAGAATTCTATTAAGTATATATGTGGAGGTGTCTACGGCATTACACCAAAACTTTTTGAGGGATGGATTGTTCGTTTAACTTTGTTCTACTCATTTCTTGTAGTGTACGATTTTTCCTTTCAACTACCCCATTTGATTGTGGAGTGCTTGGAGCCGAGAAATTGTAAGTAATACCATTAGCATCACAATAAACTCCGAATTGCACCTCATTATGAAATTCCCTACCATGGTCTGTCCTAATCGAAACTATGGAACAACCAAGTTGGTTTTGGATTTTCTTGCTAAATGTTTTGAATTGCTCGAGGGCTTCTGTCTTGTTCTTAAGAAATCTAGTCCAAGTGTACCTAGAGTAATCGTCTACTATTACTAAGGTGTAGAGATTTCCTCCGCAGCTCCGTACGGCGGAAGGACCAAAAAGATCCATGTGAAGGAGTTCTAGGCATATAGAGGTTGAGACTACATTCTTAGGTTTGTAGCTAGAGTGAGCTTGTTTTCCAACTTTGCAAGCGTCACAGAAATGTTGATCAAACTAAAGTTTCGGTAGATTTCTAACTAAATCCTTAGAGGCTAATGATTGTAACAAAAGCATATTTGCGTGACCTAATCTTCTATGCCACAGTGTGGAGTTATCGCTAACCGTAGCCAAGCATATATTGTCACTAGACCTATTACCTATCTTCATGACATATAAATCACCTTTCCTAATGCCTTTGCCAATGACTTTTCCATTCTTTATGATTTCACTACCTTCTTCGGAAAAGATCACTTTGCACTTATTGTCACATATTTGACTAATACTTAAGAGATTAAATCCTAAGTTATCTACATGCTCAACATTAGTGATAGTAAGAGAATTATGAATGATCGTACCATTGCCAATGATAATACCTTTGAGTTTACTACCAAAAGTGACATTACCTCCGTTGCATGATTGATATGATGAGAATAACTTACGATTTCCGGTCATGTGATTAGTGCATCCACTATCTTTGATCCATTCATCGGGCTCCAAGTCAATTCCCAAGATTATCTAATAATATCATAGTCAAACTCAAACATACGGTCCCCAATATCTCATGGGTCCAAAGTTGTTAGCATTAAACATCCCATGCATTTGTTGCATTTGACTTGGATGTTGAAGGGGTGTAACCACCCGTAATTTTCCAATCATTATCTTAATGATAAAAAAAATTAACTTATTATTACCTAACCGTTAAATTAAACATTGAAGAGTTTGCATAACTATTCGGGAAGTTATCCCGCATACAACACAAGACATTATTGAACACGTACTGACGACATTACAACTATTATATACTCACAATAAACTCATCATGATCATTTCATAACTATTACGTTCATCCATCGTCATTTTTATGTAAACCACTCACGTAATAACGTCCTAAGTATTTCATGCATGCATGTATACATACTAGGCACCATACTTACAATATATACCCTCAAGCTATCCTAACTTTTACAAAATTAGATACTACCCACTTTCTATAACATTTTACATCCTAACTTATCCTAAACTTACTAATCCTGGAATGTAATCTCAAGAATTCCAAGGCCTTATCTTTAAACCACACAAAAACTAGCTAAATTCTATCAACTATGAAATCATGTGATCTTCCCCCTCCCTAGGCCATATGGCCGGCCCCTATATCACACACACACACACATTTTCATTTCAAAAATCTTACCTCTTTTATACACATAAATAGTTAGGTACCAATATTGCATGTCTTGCTTACCTCTTTTGTCACATAAACTAGCAACTTTCACACTCATTTTAGACACACAACAAAATCAAAACACCATCTCTTCACAACTCATAGAAATCGGCCACAATTATAAACATACACCAAATCCATTTCAAAAAAAAAAAATTTAACAAGCATTTTCAAGAAGGTTTAGGCTAGTATACAAGGTTCTTGGGTAAATTGAAGCATCAAGGGCCTAGTTAAGGTGAATTCGTGGGTTATATTGGAGGGTTTAGTGCAAGTAATCTTGGGTTAGTAGAAATATTGGAAGCTTGGTTATACTAGTGTTCTTGTAGAGCTCTTACCATCACATTCATCACACCTTTGTAAGTATACATTTTTCTTACCTTCTCTTTTCATATTTTCCATACACATATACATGATTTGCATACAAGGATTATCACCATAATATGTTGTGTAAAATATCATGTTTGTAGTGTAACATGCAAAAATATGGTTTCATATGTTAAAACATGATACTAAGTGTTAAAAATGTATTAAAAGTGGCTATTACGAAAAATACTTGTTGGCTGTTACAAATTGACTCATACAGAAAAATGGACTTTGAAACAGTAGAGTATGATTGTAGAAATAGAAAATAGACCCAATGACCTAAACTTGGCCACTTGAATCACTAAAAACGGGTTTATAACGAAAAAGATACGTTTACTTGAAGTTACGTCGGAAATAAAATATACTTGCTGTCCTAGATTAACTTTTACAGAAAAACGAGCTTATATTTTATAACTTTTGACTAAAACAATAGGAAATAGACTTAATAACGAAAAGGAGGTCGCTTGAATCATCAAAAACGGAGCTAAAACGAGAAAGATACGTTATGTTGAAGTTACGGCCAAAAGTAAAAAAAATGCAATCAGACCTGGACTCACAAAAATATTCTAAGTGTCGGAATGAGTTTTTGTGAGAGACCATGTTGGTGTCCGTTTTTCTCACAGCTAGACTCAGTTCTGGAAAAATATTGTCAGTGAGACAAAGTTAACCCACGCGGCGTAGTTTCCAAAAAGTCCAGCCAATTGTCAAACCGATAAATAACGAATAAGTTATGGCCTCGTAAATTTAACCGAAAACCACCCAGAAACACTGAAAACAGCCTGACCGCACGACTTCATGGCCATTTTTATGTGGGATATGGTCCGATTGAGCCGAAGTTCCCTTCCACATTTTTGTAGACCTTATTTCCTACTGTCCAAATCCACTGAGCTTGAGCAAAACTACTAAATGGTGACTGTTTTACAGCCTGCTTTATTGGACCATTTGACCATTTTTGAAAGTTTATAAAAGTGTTAATTTTTGTTTTAAATGCGACGTAAAACATTAATTATCGTTTAAAACTTAAACGCAACTTATTCTGGTGATAAAACTTATAACATGCATATTCATGACGTACATATCATGTTCACGACCTAAGACACGTTATTTTACGTTAGGTCGCGGTTAGGGATACTTGCATCGTTTTGCGTGCCACTTCACTATTACCGACATTTACCGTTCATTTAAGGTGAGTTCATGGCCCCTACTTTTACTGGTTTTAAACTGTTTTTGGGGGAGAATACATGCTCGTTTTTACTTAAACTTAATGCTTGTTTTTACTTGAAACGTGATTTGTTTTTCTCAAACATACTACTTGGCTGAAATACTTGATTGTTTACTCGAATGCGTTATATGAATACATGACACACATTAACCAGGTGTACTGAACTGTTTACTCAATATTTGACTGTTTGGCTGTAATACTTGATTGTTCACTCGAATGCATTATATGTATACATGACACACACTTTGACCAGGGGTACTGGACGAACACATATAACAGGACCGGGTGTAACGGTCACATGACCGGGTGTAACGGTCACATGACCGGGTGTAACGGTCACATTACCGAGTGTAACGGACATACTACCAAGTGTAATGGTCATTACGAGTGTACCGCTTAACCAAGCAATATATTACTTCTGTTTACCAGGAACAAATCTTATTTGGCAGCGGGTTGTAAACACACAGGTTGCAAGTCTTGTATGGGCGGGACTTGGGACTGAGTGGATTTACAATGCCTTTGCCGGGAAATCGTTATTCAAATGCTTTACATTTTACACTAAACTCTATGAACTCACCAACCTCGTGTTGACACTTTTTAGCATGTATTTTCAGGTTTAAAGCGTTAAACTAGTTATGGAGGCTTTTGGCAGGGCATGGCATGGTCATAGAAGACTCTGATGTATTGGGACCACTTGAAATCTTTTATGGGCTTATATTTTTGCACCATTTTTAAAATGTTGTAAACAAATCACTTTTGAATATGAAACCTATTTTTAATGGTTGAGGTAAAACCATTCTTTATACTTTGTGTTGTGATACCAATTTAGTAGCACCCAAACATGTATGCTTCCGCTAAACCAGATTTTGGGGGTGTTACAAGGGGTGAGTAGAAACCTATAGGTAGAAAATTATTTTTCCATGTTGTGGGATACATGTTTGGATAATTTTGTTTTCTAGGTTGTCTTGGTCTAGTTTGTGTAAAACCCACAATTTAACATAACATGAAATGACAAAAATACCCACAAAATTGAAATTTTGAGAACTTATGAAAATCATATAAATAACATTCACGACACTTAACCTACATAGATTGTATCCTAAGTTATGTAACGAATTAAGCTCCAAATGAGAACAATATATTATAAGTGAATCACAAATAAAATCTCTACAACTAGCTAAGCTAGTCGATCCATATGAAGAGTCCAACACAAAATTTTGGCCCATGTTTACAAGATAATAAAGGGATAGTTAAGATGTGATTTAGCCCATTAAGGAGATTTATTCATTCCCTAAATACCCCAAAAATAATATCCGGTTCCCATTATTCCCTAATAACCGAAAATTTTAAAAACCCTAGCTCCCTTTACCTCTCATTGTTCGGCAGCCAAGAAAAAAAAAGAAAGAAACCCTAGCATCTTGTTTTGTTCGATCCATCTAGGCCAAAAGGAGAAGTCCTTGATCTTGTTCTTGATATAAGGTAATTGTATATACAACACTTTGATTCATTCGAATTCATTAAAAACCCTAACCGACCCATTCTCTTGTTGTGTGTTCATCCATTCGATCAAAAAAGGAGGAGGAAAGAAGATTGTTGGTGATTCGAGTTTTAGTGTTCTTGATCTTTGTTTTTCTTCAAGGGTATTGTGTATCATCCTTTTCTTGTTTGTTCCTTGATATGTTCAATCTATTCTTGATGTTTTTGTAGATTTTGATCACATATGATGGTAAACAAATTCACATGAAATCATAAAGAACTACACATAAAATAATGAAAACCTAATATATATGGAATCGATCCATGTGAGTGTGGGCTGAATTTATTGGTTTTGAATATGATAAGACCTGTTATAAATCGACCTAAATATGCTATGAACTCATCTATAATCGTTTTGTGTTAAGAACTAAGGATTGGAATGAAGAAACCCTAAGAGATTTCATGATATGATCGAAACAGTGCTGTCCAGAAAAATGGTCTAACTTAAATCGAATGTAACTAAATGATGTGAACGTGTTTTTGGGTGTTTTCAAAGTCTAAAACTAAGTTCAATGAAATAGCTATCTGGGAAAATTTATCTTGTAATTTTTAGAGGCCTGTAAGGTTACTTTTTGATTTTTAGAAAATTAAGTGTCAAATCGAATTCGTATGTCTGGAAAATCAGTCTGGGTTTTTGAATTTTACTTTTCAAACCGTGTCGAATTAGAAGGTGTCCTTTGAATTGATTATTATTTGAGATGTAAACTAGTTACTGGAATTTTTTTAGAATTTTATAAATTTTATTGATGGGGTAAATAATTAATTTCTTTTCGGGTGTTTTATCAGATACGATTCTGGGACAGGTTAGGGAAATAGAATTTTCATTCGTAACTATACTAGTTAATAAAATCTAGAAAAATTAGGTTAAAATACTAGGGACATTTAGGTATCTCTGTGAATTTTTGTAGATTTTATTTCAAAGTTCTACTATGATTTATGAATTATTTGAAACAGGTCCAGATCATACCTAAAACCTGATAAAGTGTAATATGACATTTAAAAGGTGTTAATTGTTTATGTTCTAATACTAAAGGGTCTAAATTGTTATTTTGCTAATACTAAAGGACTTAACTTGTAAGAACCTGTAACTTTACACTTTATACCCTAAATTGATGATAATTGCATAATGGTCCTTAAACTTATCATAATTACTTAATAAACCCTCAAATTTGTAAAACTACCATATTGACCTTAATTGTATGAAAATAACCTTATGAACCTTAAACTACTAAAATGGTCATCATTAAATACTTTAAGTTGATTAAACGGGAATGTTAATGACAAGAGTTACTAAATATGGAGAATCACTTAAAATGAGTAAACTTACTTAAAGTGGAAACTTGCTAAATCTGGAAAGCTACTTAAAATGGAAGGATAACTAAAAATAGTAATTCTGTCTTCTACTCCTTTAGGTTCGAAGAGGGAGTGATTTGATCCCTGTCAGTTTTGCTACTCTTGTGTTCTTGCATTCGTAATAAGGTACAGATATTCTGCCCTTCTTGTAAGGTGCCTTCGTTCTCTTGAACTCTGATTTTGATTCGTTTAAGATTCCCTAAGCCATTGCTATGTTCCCTTGTATTGTGAACCTTGACTTGAACCTTTGCTTTGAACTCTTGTCTTGATCATTTGTTCTGAACCTTGCTTTGAACCCTGTTATGTTTCCTTGATACTTGACATGACCTGTTCATAACCTGGTAACCTGAATATTTAGGACCCTGGGATACTTAAAGGTTCATAGGATTTTATAACTATTTTTCTAAATTACATATGAAGAGTTTGAAAATTGATTTTAAAGACTTTCATTATGAAAACTGATTTAAAGACCACTTTATTTTAAAATCATTTTAAAAGGATTACTTTTAATAAATTGACATGAACCTTCTGGTATTTGACTTTCTGATATTGACCTCCTGATAGTGAACCCCTGCATTGATCTCCTGTCTTGAATCCTGATATGAACCCTGATATGAAATCTGATATGAAATCTGATATGAAACTTGATATAAAACCTGACACTTGATACCTGATACTTGACACCTGAGACTTGATACTTGACCTTGACCCACAGTTTGAGACTACGAGCCACCCACTAGGCATGAGGGTTTCATGTTTATGTCATTGATGCACCGGTGGCATGACTCTAGGGCAGGAGAGTGATGACCTGTCCCGTCCCTGACCTGATTTATACTTGTTACGTAGAGGAAGACCCTGTGGCCTACTGGGGCGTATGGATGCATCCTAGACTTGACCTGATTTATTTGTATTACTTGTTATATCTAGTGACTGATGAGTGTGTGCGATACACATCTTTCACAATCCTAGGAGCCCGCGACTCCAACCCCTGGAGGTATCCCCTCACCCTGTACCTGGTATGCTGAGGTCACCCCTCCATACACCCTGATATGTGATTTGATATGATATGTACTGTTTCTGGGCTCGTGGTGGATTACTGTTTATGTTACCCTATGACTTGATACTGGACTTGACCTGTTTCGACTTGGGCTGGTGGTGGGTTATGGTTTCCTTTACACTGAGCCATTGTAACCATTTCTTGATAATCTTTTCCATTGTCCTTTCTACTTTTGTTACACCTTGTGCCATTTCATTATTTCACTATCCCTTATTACTGCTTTGTATCGTTATATCTGTTCACTGAGCTTTCGTAGCTCAGCCACGTTTCTTTTTCCCGCGGCAGGTTTTAGTTTGGAAGCTGGGTATGAGCGGAGAGTACCATGGATATAGAAGGCCCGACTAGCTATGGAAGAGTATTAGAAGAACTTATAGTTAGACTTAGAAACTTTTGTATTGTAACCTTGTAGTTTCATATTTCCTTTGTAACCATTGAATTCTATTGTATTATTAATGTCAAATGCTTGTGTTTGTTCTGATATAGAACCATCGTTGTGACATCTTTACCCTTGTCGGGTTGGGGTGTTACAATTATGGTATCAGAGAGACAGGCTGCGACTTGTAATACATTTACCCTTGACCTGTGAAGTTTGGACCATTAGGTTTCCACTGTAGGCGCTCATAAGATAACCTGTAAGAATTTGCCTTAGGATTTCCCTATAGGAACTTAAGTTCTGACCAGTGAGGAATGGGTAGATTATAAGCCTTTTGTTTAAGTATCATTGCTTCCGCATCACTCTGATTCGTGCTTTGCTTTTGGTTAAAGCCTCTTGAGATCCCTCTTGGAAATTGAAAGCTTATGCCTTGCACCACCTAAGTTTTGAAACCTAAATAAATCTTGGAAGCATTAAGAATTTCATAGAAATTGCCTGACACCATTTGATCCTTACCTTCAGATGCCGACTCTGACCTCTGATCCTTTTGTTAATAATCTTGATGCCTCTTCGGACATTCTAATAATCACCATGGCGATGACGTATTTGATATATTTTGTTATTCATCTCTTACTTTTGATAAGTATCTATGAATCTTCCGACACTATTTGATTTCGTTTTACCCATCTCTGTCCCTATGAGAAGTCTTGTGGTGTTTAACCACGAGTATAAGAATTGTTTCCCTCTTGACTATGACATTTGATCTTGTGACATTTGATGACTATAGAAGTACTAGGTGGATTAAGATAGGTGGTTTGATTATGACTTGAGATAAAGTATGATCATCATGAAGGCATAATTATGTGGTGCCAGTATTATGACGCCTCATCAACGTGATAATACTTACACCATATAACGTGCACTCATTGTGGCCATAGGATATCTTGGGGAGTACCTAAGAAGTTTAGAATTTGATATCCGTTGGATTATCCGCGATTAGCGAGACTTTAGGTTCATTCTACCTATGCGTATACTCTGCTTTCATTCATTAGATATCTGATTGAGTTTGAACTCTCGATTTGCATTCCTTTGACCTTAGTCTTAAATCTTGAACTCCTTTTAGAACTTCCTACTATTGATGCAATTAATTCAATTTGAAATCTTGTTCGTATTCCATATGAGCTATCTGAAGATTCACCTATCGTCCATTTGATGTTGCATGGACCTTTTGTTCTGAATCAACCTGATTTTGTCTCCTTTTGAAAAATTTGAACCCATCTCGTTTTGATCTGAGTCATGAGAAACTTTTGGTCTGAAGATCTTTTGAAAGAACCTCCTCGGGCATGAGAATGCAATGATGATCTTTTACGACTTGCTACGACTTCGTTTAACTTTGCAATTTCGATTTTCGAGGACGAAAATTTCTTTTTAAGAGGGGAAGAGTTGTAAAACCCACAATTTAACATAACATGAAATGACAAAAATGCCCTCAAATTTGAAATTTTGAGAACTTATGAAAATCATATAAATAACATTCACGACACTTAACCTACATTGATTGTATCCTAAGTTATGTAACGAATTAAGCTCCAAATGAGAACAATATATTATAAGTGAATCACAAATAAAATCTCTACAACTAGCTAAGCTAGTCGATCCATATGAAGAGTCCAACACAAAATTTTGGCCCATGTTTACAAGATAATAAAGGGATAGTTAAGATGTGATTTAGCCCATTAAGGAGATTTATTCATTCCCTAAATACCCCAAAAATAATATCCGGTTCCCATTATTCCCTAATAACCGAAAATTTTAAAAACCCTAGCTCCCTTTACCTCTCATTGTTCGGCAGCCAAGAAAAAAAAAGAAAGAAACCCTAGCATCTTGTTTTGTTCGATCCATCTAGGCCAAAAGGAGAAGTCCTTGATCTTGTTCTTGACATAAGGTAATTGTATATACAACACTTTGATTCATTCGAATTCATTAAAAACCCTAACCGACCCATTCTCTTGTTGTGTGTTCATCCATTCGATCAAAAAAGAAGGAGGAAAGAAGATTGTTGGTGATTCGAGTTTTAGTGTTCTTGATCTTTGTTTTTCTTCAAGGGTATTGTGTATCATCCTTTTCTTGTTTGTTCCTTGATATGTTCAATCTATTCTTGATGTTTTTGTAGATTTTGATCACATATGATGGTAAACAAATTCACATGAAATCATAAAGAACTACACATAAAATAATGAAAACCTAATATATATGGAATCGATCCATGTGAGAGTGGGCTGAATTTATTGGTTTTGAATATGATAAGACCTGTTATAAATCGACCTAAATATGCTATGAACTCATCTATAATCGTTTTGTGTTAAGAACTAAGGATTGGAATGAAGAAACCCTAAGAGATTTCATGATATGATCGAAACAGTGCTGTCCAGAAAAATGGTCTAAATTAAATCGAATGTAACTAAATGATGTGAACGTGTTTTTGGGTGTTTTCAAAGTCTAAAACTAAGTTCAATGAAATAGCTATCTGGGAAAATTTATCTTGTAATTTTTAGAGGCCTGGAAGGTTACTTTTTGATTTTTAGAAAATTAAGTGTCAAATCGAATTCGTATGTCTGGAAAATCAGTCTGGGTTTTTGAATTTTAGTTTACAAACCGTGTCGAATTAGAAGGTTTCCTTTGTATTGAGTAATATTTGAGATGTCTACTAGTTACTTGAATTATTTTAGAATTTTATAAATTTTATTGATGGGGTAAATAATTAATTTCGTTTCGGGTGTTTTATCAGATATGATTCTGGGACAGGTTAGGGAAATAGAATTTTCATTCGTAACTATACTAGTTAATAAAATCTGGAAAAATTAGATTAAAATACTAGGGACATTTAGGTATCTCTGTGAATTTTGGTAGATTTTATTTCGAAGTTCTACTATGATTTATGAATTATTTGAAACAGGTCCAGATCATACCTAAAACCTGATAAAGTGTAATATGACATTTAAAAGGTGTTAATTGTTTATGTTCTAATACTAAAGGGTCTAAATTGTTATTTTGCTAATACTAAAGGACTTAACTTGTAAGAACCTGTAACTTTACACTTTATACCCTAAATTGATGATAATTTCATAATGGTCCTTAAACTTATCATAATTACTTAATAAACCCTCAAATTTGTAAAACTACCATAATGACCTTAATTGTATGAAAATAACCTTATGAACCTTAAACTACTAAAATGGTCATCATTAAATACTTTAAGTTGATTAAACGGGAATGTTAATGACAAGAGTTACTAAATATGGAGAATCACTTAAAATGAGTAAACTTACTTAAAGTGGAAACTTGCTAAATCTGGAAAGCTACTTAAAATGGAAGGATAACTAAAAATAGTAATTCTGTCTTCTACTCCTTTAGGTTCGAAGAGGGAGTGATTTGATCCCTGTCAGTTTTGCTACTCTTGTGTTCTTGCATTCGTAATAAGGTACAGATATTCTGCCCTTCTTATAAGGTGCCTTCGTTCTCTTGAACTCTGATTTTGATTCGTTTAGGATTCCCTAAGCCATTGCTATGTTCCCTTGTATTGTGAACCTTGACTTGAACCTTTGCTTTGAACTCTTGTCTTGATCATTTGTTCTGAACCTTGCTTTGAACCCTGTTATGTTTCCTTGATACTTGACATGACCTGTTCATAACCTGGTAACCTGAATATTTAGGACCCTGGGATACTTAAAGGTTCATAGGATTTTATAACTATTTTTCTAAATTACATATGAAGAGGTTTTGAAAATTGCTTTTAAAGACTTTCATTATGAAAACTGATTTAAAGACCACTTTATTTTAAAATCATTTTAAAAGGATTACTTTTTAATAAATTGACATGAACCTTCTGGTATTTGACTTTCTGATATTGACCTCCTGATAGTGAACCCCTGCATTGATCTCCTGTCTTGAATCCTGATATGAACCCTGATATGAAATCTGATATGAAACTTGATATAAAACCTGACACTTGATACCTGATACTTGACACCTGAGACTTGATACTTGACCTTGACCCACAGTTTGAGACTACGAGCCACCCACTAGGCATGAGGGTTTCATGTCTATGTCATTGATGCACCGGTGGCATGACTCTAGGGCAGGAGAGTGATGACATGTCCCGTCCCTGACCTGATTTATACTTGTTACGTAGAGGAAGACCCTGTGGCCTACTGGGGCGTATGGATGCATCCTAGACTTGACCTGATTTATTTGTATTACTTGTTATATCTAGTGACTGATGAGTGTGTGCGATACACATCTTTCACAATCCTAGGAGCCCGCGACTCCAACCCCTGGAGGTATCCCCTCACCCTGTACCTGGTATGCTGAGGTCACCCCTCCATACACCCAGATATGTGATTTGATATGATATGTACTGTTTCTGGGCTCGTGGTGGATTACTGTTTATGTTACCCTATGACTTGATACTGGACTTGACCTGTTTCGACTTGGGCTGGTGGTGGGTTATGGTTTCCTTTACACTGAGCCATTGTAACCATTTCTTGATAATCTTTTCCATTGTCCTTTCTACTTTTGTTACACCTTGTGCCATTTCATTATTTCACTATCCTTTATTACTGCTTTGTATCGTTATATCTGTTCACTAAGCTTTCGTAGCTCAGCCAAGTTTCTTTTTCCCGCGGCAGGTTTTAGTTTGGAAGCTGGGTATGAGCGGAGAGTACCATGGATATAGAAGGCCCGAGTAGCTATGGAAGAGTATTAGAAGAACTTATAGTTAGACTTAGAAACTTTTGTATTGTAACCTTGTAGTTTCATATTTCCTTTGTAACCATTGAATTCTATTGTATTATTAATGTCAAATGCTTGTGTTTGTTCTGATATAGAACCATCGTTGTGACATCTTTACCCTTGTCGGGTTGGGGTGTTACAGTTGTCTTGGTCTAGTTTGTCTTTAGATGACATTAATTTTTCTAGGTGGTGGAGTTTTTTGATCTAATTGTTGGTTTGTTAAATCCTACTCCAGGTTTTAGTAATGGTTTATAAAAGCGTTTAACTTCTCTTATACCAGCAATAGGTACCTCAGTGTTCATTACAGTTAAGTGTTTTGGTGCAGGACCTAAAATAGATTTTGGCAAGGTCACAGAGTCAGCTACTATGGACGGTCCTTTATATGCTGGATGGTCCTTTATATTTGCGGGACCATCGGGCATGTTTTGGGGACCGTCACCAGTAGACTTGACGACCTGGGATTTTACAAATTTGACTTGTTTTGTTCCGCTTGTTGATGCTTCAGAGAAATTATAACCTATACCGGTTTTATTATCAGAAAACTTTTGAGCATTTATCATTTGTTTAAGAGAATGAGTACTCTTTTCAAATTTGTTTAGTTTTGAGGCTTCCTTTTTGAGTCCATCATTTTCGATTTTTAAGATTTTGACACGATTTGCATTCTACGTCGATTTTTTTGCCTTTTTCAAGTCTAGATAGTTTATCTTTTAGTTCCAAAATTTCTTTCTCTAGTTTAGATTTAATAGATTTTAGAGATTTGTATTATCTTTTGACTCATTTTGAAAATGCAATCATACTCATTATCTAACTCAAGTGAATCTAAAGAGGATGTGTCATCATTTTAGAGATCGGTTTCAAAAGGTACCTCTTTTGATGTTCCAGCCATTAGACATATTTCGTTTTTGGTCTCTTCGTCGCTATCACTCCAAGCACCACTTACGTATGCCTTTTGGTTCTTGTCTTTTGTTTGATGAGGATATTCTCCTACTAAGTGTCTTGGATCACCACATCCAAAGCATCTTCTCTCACCCTTTCCATATTTGTCATCTCGACTCTTTTGGGGCGCTTTCTTTTTATCTCGCGGTTGTCTTACATATCTACCTCTTCGTTTGAAGAACTTCTTGAAGTCTCTAACCGCCATGGCATACCCTTCGTCTTCACTTTCCGAACTTGAGTCTTCATCACCACTTAATTCCTTTTTAGCCTTTAAAGCAAAAGATCTCCTTTCTACTTTGCTTTTGACTATCTCGGAATCATTTTTGATGATTAACTCATGAACCTTTAGGTTACCGATGAGCTCATCAAGTGAAAGTGAGGCTAAATCTTTGGATTATTCTATTGTCGTGACCTTTGCTCTCCATTTTGGATGTAAAGCCCTGAGATATTTCCTAACACAACTTTTGACAGAAACACCATCATCAAGTGCCTTTAGATTAGTAATTATAGTATTAAATCAAGCAAAAGCATTATCTATAGATTCGTCTTCAGGAATGACGAATTGTTCATATCGTTGGACAAGAAGATCGATCTTGTTATCCTTGACTTGATTATTACCTTGATGGGTGACTAACAAAGTTTTCCAAATATCTTTAGCCGTATTACACATAAAAATTCTTTGAAATTCCTTTTTCGGTAAAGCATTATAAATAACCATTTTTGCTTCATCGTTTTTAACCAATTTCTTTTTATGGTTTTCACTTTGTTTGTTATAAGGAACTATTTCTTCCTTTTTGGTTTCAGGGTTTTGTTCAATAGGTTGAAAGTCACCAATGGTAATAACATGCCAAAGATCAAGATCTTTTGATTTCACATAAGTTTCGAATCTTGTTTTCCAATAAATAAAGCTATCAGCTTCGAAAAGTGGTGGTCTTTGCATAGATTGTCCTTCTTGATATTTTTCAAAATCCATTGATCGATTCTAGTTTTAAAATACAGTATACTTTAAAAATCTTGAGCAACCTGGCTCTGATAACAATTTTAGAAACTAGAAGGGGGGGGGCGGGGTTGAATAGTTTCACCGTTTTAATTAAGTTTTCAAAAATCTTTTTCAAGTTTGCTTTGAAATACTTTTAGATTCGAATTTTATGTGATATCAATACAACAATATATGAACACAATAATTAAAGAGTAAGTAAAGGTAAAGGAAAGAAACGATCAAACCAAGACACGGAGATTTATAGTGGTTCGGCTACGAAGCTCACTCTTCGCCCTACGAGAGTTTCACAAACACTATGTCAACACGCTCCCTTATGGCGGAATAAACCGTACACCAATGCTTACACCAATTAACGACTCTAAGCGAAATGTCGAGTCCTAATCCTAGCTAGAACCAATCTATACGATATCACACATGATATCAACCACAACACACTACACAATTCGAACCAACACCAAGTCTGAATCAACACAATACACGATTCCGAGCTTACACACAAGTCAGATTTTACACAAGAATTGAGATACAAAGAATGGAAGTTGAGGAGAGATCCGTAACAACGGTTATGAGATGAAAGACTCTTCTTCAACACTTCATTTCTTGATGAATATGAGCGTTCTTCTCTTGCACTTGGAGGAAGGATGGATGTGATCACTTGTAAACAACTTACAACTAGTTAATGTGATCAAAGAAGAGTATTTAGAATGCTTTGGGAAGACATTAAGTTTTAGTGCTCAAGAGGTGAATTTTTCTGCATGAAACAGTACAGTATTTATAGGCACCAGGAGGAGAGGGGACGGTCCTTTAAACCTTGGACAGTCCCGTATATATAAGAGACCGTCGCATGTTTACGAGACTGTCCCGACAGACGTTCCTATTTTGTCCTGGTGTGGTAAAAATTTATTTGGTTTAGGCGGGAAAACTAGTTGTTGGAGAATTTGAAATTCAAATTTATTTTCTTATTAAAACATTTCTTTATAATTACAAAAATAATTTTGTAAAAATGTTTTGTCCCATAAAAATGTGAAGTTTTAGAGAAAAATAAGTTATTTGATCACTTAACCAAGTTGGTAGATTGTTTGTTTATACCTTAAGTGATGTTGTAGTCGAAACGAGTTTTCTCGATTAAAAACTTGTTAAACGTAATTTTACATAACGTGTTTTTATATTTTGTGATTATTAAAAGGTGTAGAGACCGAAAAATGCAAACGACGTTTTTGACATTATTTGTAATAGCAACTCCCAAGTCTGCAACAAGCACAATCCTCTACTCAACCACAATACCCTTTGTTTGGCTAAGCAGATTTCAAGGATGTCCCTCTTCCTTATGCAGCCTTTTTGGCCAATGTTTTTGCTCACAGCAGCCAAAGACAAAGGTTGAACCCACAAGCTAATGTTTTTGCTCAAGCAGCCAAAGACAAAGGGTGAGTTGAGGCAATGGATAAGGAACTTACAGCCTTGGAGATCAATAATACTTGGCAGCTTACTACTTTACCAAAAGGCCACAAACCAATCACTTCACAATGGATGTTTAAGACATAGTATAATCCTGATGGTACTATTGAAAGACTCAAAGCAAGATTGGTGGTAAGAGGTTTTAGACAATAAGAGGGACAAGATTATAAACATACCTTTTCACCTGTGGCAAAACTGGCAACTATCAGAGTTCTAATTGCCTTGGCCACTACAAAAGAGTGGGATTTACATCAGTTGGATATTATAATGCCTTCTTTCATGGTTACATTGATGAAAAAATTTATGTGTTGCCACCAGAATGCTATCACAAAGCTGCTCCTAATCAAGTGTGTAAGTTAAACAGGTCTCTGTATGGTCTAAAACAAGCTTCAAGGCAATGGAATCATGAGTTGCCAAAATTCTTGCTAAGTCTGGGTTATCTGCAGTCTAAGCATGATTACTCATTGTTTGTTAAAGATATTAATGGTCATTTCACTGCTGCTTTAGTTTATATGGATGATATTTTGATCACTTGAAACTGATCAGCTGAGATTCAAGCTCTTGATCAGAAGTTCACAATTAAAGATCTTGGTTTGGTGATGCTAAGTATTTCTTGGGCATAGAGTTGTGTAGAACTACTGCAGGCACCTATTTGAACCAAAGAAAGTACATTTTAGACATGCAAACTGATGCTGGTTTGACTGCTGCAAAACCTAGGGATTTCCCTTTACCAACTCAACTAAAGTTGTCTTTTAACAAAGACACTTTATTGAAGGATCCTGGTTCTTATAGAAGATTAGTTGGAAGATTGCTTTATTTGACTATGACTAGACCAGACATCTCATATGCAGTCCAGCATTTAAGCCAATTGTTTCCTCTCCTAAGGATGCTCATATGCAAGTTGCACTGCATTTGCTTAAGTATCTCAAAGGCACAGTTTCAAAAGGCCTTTTCTATCCTATTCAATCTCATCTTAAGCTCACTAGTTTCTCAAATGCTAACTGGGCTTCATGCCTTATGACTAGAAGATCTTTGACAGGATATTTCTTTTTCATGGGGCATTCTTTAGTATCTTGGAAGACTAAGAAACAAGTAACAGTTTCTAGGTCTAGTACTGAAGCTGGATACAGGAGTATGGCTGCTACCACATGTGAACTTCAATGCTAAGCTACTTAATACAGGATTTGAAGATCAAAGTTCAATGCCAGTGACTCTTTCTGTGATAACAAGTCAGCTCAACAAATTGCAGCCAATCCATGCTATCGTGATAGAGCAAAACATTTGGATATAGGCTGCCACTTCACAAGAGACAAAATTCAAGATGGCTTTCTTCAAACTGCTTACATTCCCACTCAGTCATAAATAGCTGATATCATGACTAAAGCTTTGGGAAAGTTACAACATTCTTATCTTGCCAACAAGTTGGGTGTTGCAGATTCTCTAACTTTAGGGGGGGTGTAGAAATATACACTTTGTTCTATCATGACCAAAGCTTTGGGAAAGTTACAACGTTCTTATTTTTCCAACAAGTTGGGTGTTGCAGATTCTCCAACTTTTGTGGGGGGGGGGGGGGGGGGGGATGTAGAAATATACACTTTGTTCTATTTTGACACTTTGTAAATAGTTGAGGGACTAAACTTGTAAGGCCACGGAGGTTCACCTGCGCCGACTCCGGGCTATCCAAAAGGGTGGCCGCCCTAAGATTAATCAGCTAGCAATGTCGAGTCGAAAACCCAAGTAGCCCCAAAAAGAAAAAGTAAAATAAAAATAAAACTATTTGTTTTTCTGATAGAAGTTAGTTAGGCGCTTAGACGCGTTTTCATTTCCTATATAAACTCTTGTAATCACTTTCATTTCGACTGATCAATTAAATCATTTCCTTTTCACTTTTAATTTCGCATCATAAATTCTATACACGTAAGCAACATTATGATATTGAAATAAAATTTTAAACTTTGTTGGGTATTGTTTTATTAGTTTGAAAGTTTGTTGGGTACTGTGATATTTTATTGGATTTATATCTGATAAGTGAACATTTGAATTTTTTTTGGCCATTAGATGGATTTAACCCCAAAAAATGAGTAAACTCCAAAATACATCCCTGTGGTTTACCCCATTTCGTACCATACATCACTCTCGAAAAAGTTGCAACATATACATCACACCGTTAGTAAATGTTAACCTATATACATCCACGAGGACGAACGGTGCAAATTTTGTGCCGTTAACTTGGACACGTGATAGTTAAGTAAGGGTATTTGTGTCATTTTATGGTTCCCATCTACTTCATCACTCTTTTTCTACCAATTTCATTCAACACACTCATCTCATAAACCCAAATCATAAACACAAATAAAAAACACAAACACAAATCAAACAAACAAATAAAAACACAAATCAAAGAAAATTCATGAACATACATTATTAAGCACCAATGAGATGAAAAAATGTCATATCCTAAAAAAAATATACCAAGATTGCAAATTAAAAAGACGACAAATCTGACTAAAAAGATCCCAATACCCTTTTCCATTTCCTCAATCCAACACATTTCATTATCAGCATCTTCCACAAATTGTCATTCTTTTCAAACAATTCCAACAACAACAAAATATATATATATATATATATATATATATATATATATATATATATATATATATATATATATAATATATATATATATATATATATATAACCTCCTAAAGATTGATGATTTGCAACATAAGCTCCAATGGAAAAAACAAGAAATAAAGTACTTAAAGGATAAGTCTTTATGGAACCGAAGTTTTGATACAATAACTTCATTACTTGCAAAATCAATCTTTACTATTCTATTAAGAATCAAACTTGTTTTCAATATCAACAATGGTTTTAAATTTTTAATTACCCTCCTTCACTTCCTAGAAGCCTTTCTGCCTCAGCTACTGTCTACCCTTCTGATCAAACCTCGAATTCGTTCAACTTTGTATCCGGGCCATTGGTCAAAAGCTCAAAACATCAAGAAAACAACCATCTTTCACACGGGTTTTTCGAAACAACTTCTAAGATTCTAAAACCATCATCAAGTACTTTAGGGTCTGCTTGTCTTGCTTTACACTATGCTAATTTGATCATAGTGACTGAAAAAATGATAAGGTCGCCTCAGTTGGTCTTGATGCTAGGGATGATATTTACTCACTGTGTTGTTTGATTAGATCGGTTTTTGGTGATGATTTTGAGTTTGTGTTTTTGTTGAACGAATCTGGGTTTTTGATGGTGATGGTGACTATGTTTTGATTGGATTTGTGGGAGTTCTTAGATCCAGATCTGGGTTTTGTTCCTCCCCTTTTTTGTGTAGATCAAGAGTTTTTATTAACTCTTGGAGATGATTAGTATTTGTAACAGATCTTGTTTGTGTGGGTTAGATCCGGTGTGAGATGTGATGATAATTTTATGTGTGTGTGTGATTGAAGTAGATGGAACCATGACACAAGTACCCTTACTTAACTACCACGTGTCTAAGTTAACGGCACAAAATTTGCACCGTTCGTCCTCGTGGATGTATATATAACATTTACTAACGGAGTGATGTATATGTAGCAACTTTTTCGAGAGCGATGTATTGTGCGAAATGGGGTAAACCACAGGGATGTATTTTAAAGTTTACTCAAAAAAAAAATTATCTTATTTAAAGTAAATAGTTTTAATGTTTTATGCTCACTTTGTTAATTTTCATCGTTACATCATAAGATCAAATAAACAAACAAGAAAAAAGTACCAATAGGGCAAGTAGTTTAATAGTTCATGTCATAAACTTGAAAATAAATTAGCCATAAGATGTTAGTTGATCTTATGATGCAACGATGAAGATTAACAAAGTGTTAGTTGATCTTACGATGTAACGATGAAAAAGTAGTTGAGATGTTACGCAAGTAGTTTCATCTTTAAAAAAAAGTAAAAATGCGTATATATAACTATATATAATAGCTCCTTTCAGATTTTACAATAGTAGTCCTTCAATTTACAATATTTACAATATAAGTCCCTAATGTCTATGAGCTTGCACACTCCCCCTCAAGTGGAGAGTGGGAAGGAACTGACACTCCCAATTTGATCAAAAGCTTGGTATGCTGGTCCACTGTGACAACTTTGGTGAACACATCAACAACTTGAGACTTGGTGTTGACATAGGATGGATTGATTTTGCCTGCCTTCAATTGGTCTCTCACATAATGGCAATCCACCTCTATATGTTTAGTTCTAGCATGAAAGACAGGGTTTGCTGCTATGTACAAGGCTGCTTGATTATCACAAAACAAATCAACAAGCTGCAGATCTTTGATGCCGAAATCCTTAAACAAATTCACCAATCATGTTACTTCACAACAGGTAAGAGCCATTGCTCTATACTCTGCTTTAGTAGATGATCTGGACACCACATCTTGTTTTTTAGATTTCCAAGAGACTGGTGAGTCACCCAACAAGATACAGTATCCTGTGGTTGATCTCCTAGTCATAGGACAGCTGGCCCAATCTGAATCACAATATGCCTTAAGTTCCACTGCAGAATCTTTGGCAAGAAGAATACCCTGACCTGGAGCTTGCAACAAGTACCTTAACAAGTGTTTTATAGCCTGCATATGTACAGAGGTTGGATTCTGCATAAACTGACTTAGAAGTTGGACAATGTAACAGATGTCAGGTCTTGTTACAGTCAAATATATGAGCTTGCCTATAAACTTCCTATAGACTTCAGGATCAGTTAAAGGTGAGCCAATATCAGCTTGCAGCTTCAAATTAGGATCCATAGGCAATTTATAAGGCTTACTGTACAGAATTCCACCTTCTTGAAGCAACTCCATTGCATACTTTTGTTGAGAAATGAAAATGCCTTGATCTGACTTAGAAACCTCAAGACCCAAAAAGTAACTAAGATCACCCAAATCTTTCATATGAAAAGTAGTACTTAGCTGTGTCTTGAGTGTTTGAATTTCTGAGTCATCATTGTCAATTATCAATAAGTCATCAAAATAAACAAGAATTGCTGTAAACTTTTGACCATCCTTCTTTGTGAACAAGGAATAATCTGTTTTAGACTGTGTAAAACCAAAATAAATCAAACCAGAGGACAATTTAGAGAACCATTGCCTTGGTGCTTGTTTAAGCCCATACAAGGACTTTTTGAGCTTGCACACTAGCTACTTATCAACTTGAGTAGAAGCCTGAACTGACTCCCCCTCACCAGCATAACCCAAAGGAACTCTTATATAAACTTCTTCCATCAAATCACCATGTAGAAAAGTATTAGAAACATCCATCTGACAAGTTTGCCAGCCTTTCAGTGCTGCAACTACCAACAAGGATCTCACAGTTACCATTTTGGCAACTGGAGTAAAAGTCTCCTTATAGTCAACTCCAAACTATTTTCTATTGCCCTGCACAACCAATCTTGCCTTCTTTCTATCCTTAGTACCATCAGCCTTGAATTTTGTCTTAAACAACCAGTGACACCCAATAGCAATCTTTCCTTTAGGCAGAATTGTAAGTTCCCATGTACCATTTTCCTCTAAAGCTCTCAATTCACAATCCATGGCTTTACACCAACCAGGATCCTTAACAGCTTCTTTAAAGTTCACAAGATCTTGTTGAGCTAAGAGTGCAACCAAAAATGCTTGAAACTCAGGAACAAGGGGTGTTTGGGATACCAGGTTTGCCTTAGGTGTATGATTCAAAACAAAATCTTTCAGTTTAGAAGGTCTAACAATTTGTCTAGTAGTTCTTCTAGGTGGTTGGGATGATGGTGGTACAGGTTGAGAAGTAGAAGGAATTGATTCGGTTGGAACAGTTGTATCTGGTATAACAGACTCAGTATTTGGAACAGTTGACTGAGTGTTTGGTTCAGGGTTCGAAACAGGATTTTGTGTCAAATCTTCATCACAAAATGTATTAGAAAACTGACAAGGCAAAGTAGTTGGCATAGGAGACAAGAACTGATCAATGCTACCAGAGGAATAAGGAAACACATGCTCATAAAAGGTGGCATCTCTTGAAACAAAGGTTGTTTGTTTTTGTAGATTGTAAAACATGTATCCCTTTTGATTAGAAGGATATCCCAAAAACACACAAGGAACACCTCTAGGAGCAAATTTATCAGCAACTCTTGAGGGATTACTGACAATTGCAAAACAACCAAACAATCTTAACTGAGAGTATGCAGGTTTCTCTCCCAACAATACCTCATATGGAGTCTTATTCCCAGGCACAGATGAGGGAAGTCTATTGATCAAATAGGTAGCAGCGGTCACATAGTCACCCCAAAACTTCAAAGGTAAGTGAGAATGAAATCTCGGAGCTCTTGCAGTGTCAAGTATATGCCTATGTTTCCTCTTTACTCTCCCATTTAGTTGAGGTCTGTCTACACAAGATGTCTGATGCACAATGCCCTAGTTTGACAGATAAGGTCTACACTCCCCTTTTACAAACTCCAAAGCATTATCTGATCTCATTACCTTAACTGTCTTCCCAAACTGAGTTGAGACAAACTTAAGAAATGCCTTTAATGCCATGAATGAATCAGATTTGTGAACAACTAAATAAGTCCATGTGGCCCTACTACAATCATCCATAATAGTAAGAAAATACCTAAACTGCCCATTTGTTGGTACCTTTTAAGGACCCCATATATCAATATGTATCAAATCAAAGACAGAGGTACTATGTGACTCACTCAAAGCATATGGCAGTTTAGCAAAATTTTCCATTGGACAAGACAAACACTCTGCATTAGATTTAGACACTACAATAGGTAGATCTTTCATGTGTTTCATCTTAGAATCAGACACATGACCAAGTCTATGGTGCCAAAGGCCATAAGAACTACTATCTACCTTATTCAAAGAAGCAGAAAAGGAAAACTTAAGCAAAGTAGTTTTTACCAAATCCTTGAAAACATCATCAAGATTGTCAGAAGGCACATTCACAAGATGATATAACCCTGACTTCTTCTTACCCAATCTTGTCACCTTCCTGGTTGCCAAGTCCTGAACCACACAAAATTGTGGATAAAAGGACAAAAAACTCTGATTATCCTCAGTTAATTTTGGGACTGACAACAAACTGAACTTGAAAGAAGGGACAACCAATACATCCTTGAGTAAAATATAACTGTTTAGTCTAACTTTCCCAACATGTGAAATCACTGAAGTGTCTCCATTTGGCAACCTTATTTGTCGTTTAATCTTTAGCAAATAAGGGTCCAAAATATTATCATCAATAGGTGTCATGTGGTCTGTGGCTCCAGTATCATAAATCCAGTTCTCTAACAGTTCTAATAAATCAATTTGACTACTTGAACAAGCAATACCTGCTGCAAAATCATCAGCAAACTCAGTTTCTTCCTCTGCAGAACTCTTCCACTACAGACTTTTGAGCAACTGATCAAATTGTTATGGAGTAAAACTGATATTACCACTTTCAACATGGGCTGCAGACCTCTGAATCACATTACCCTGAGTTCTTGCCTGCCCATCTCTTGGTTTGAACTGTTTACTGAGCTTGTACTTAGGATGCCATGTAGGATACCCAACTTTCTCCCAGCACTTCTTTGGTGGGTGCCACTTAAAACCACAAATACCACACTTATCTTGGAACTTTCCTTTACTCAGCAAAGCAGTAGACTCAAGAACATTAGAACAAAACAAAGCCCTTTGAGACTCTTCTTGCTGCAACATAGAACATGCATTTTCTACACTAGGCAAAGGCACAATCATAAGGATTAGACTCCTCTGTTTACTATAGTGCTCATCTAAGCCATTCAAGAACTGAAACAACCTCTGATCTTCTTTCTGCTTACTCAATGCAGCCAAGAACAAAGAAACTTCTTCAGAAACAACAAAAATCACAGGTAACACATTAATGCTATCCAATTTTCCCAAACACACTTCATCTTTGTGTAGTATTCACTAATTGAACCACCTGACTACCTAATCTCATAAGTATCCTTATTCAACTTGTATTTCCTAGAACCATCACTTAATGCAAATCTCTTTTCTAACTGATTCCATATCTCACTAGCAGTCCCTATGAACATGATTGATCTTGCAATTGCCTCATTCACAGAACCAATTAACCAATAGTTCAGCAAGATTAGGGTCAGTAGTGGATCTTGGAATCGTACCTTTGATAAAACCCAGTCTCCTTTTAGTAGAAAGGCCAATTTCAATTGCTCTGCGCCAAGCCCTATAGTTTGTGCTCCATTAAGCTTTTCTTGAACAGTCAGCGAATGTGGACCATTAGAAGGATGTACATACAACGGATTTTGAAGTGATAGATCAAGAACACAGTAAACAAATAGATAGAGAGCGAAAACGTGAAAATAAACAAATCTCACACACTAGACACACAGTAGCACAATTTTGTGAAGAATTTGATCAATTTTAGTAGTCAGAACTCCATTGATAGAGCTCTGATACCATGAGAACAACAATGGAGAAAGGAAATAAAAAATGGAGGGAAAAACGATTTATTGAGTTGTTGGTTACAAATGAGAGTGAAGAAGGTATTTGTAAAGCTGTTACAACATTTCAGCTTTTGCAATAGTAGTCCTTCTATTTACAATATTTACAATATAAGTTCCTAATGTCTATGAGCTTGCACACTCCCCCTCAAGTGGAGAGTGGGAAGGAACTGACACTCCCAACTTGCTCAAAAGTTTGGTATGCTGGTCCATTGTGACAACTTTGGTGAACACATCAGCAACTTAAGACTTGGTGTTGACATAGGATGGATTGATTTTGCCGGCCTTCAATTGGTCTCTCACATAATGGCAATCCACCTCTATATGTTTAGTTCTAGCATGAAAGACAGGGTTTGCTGCTATGTACAAGGTTGTTTGATTATCACAAAGGGTTTATACACACAGAGGTTACCAAACTTTCAAGTTTTATTCATCTTTCATACCGATCTTTTTTTTTGTTCAATCAGGTTACCGAACTATCAAAATGTGACATTAAGGTTACTGAACTTTCAAAGTGTGTTCAACCAGGTTACCGAACGACTAATACCCTTATTCTTATTTTTGTTAACTACATAAATGGTCCCTGTGGTTCATCCGGCGTTACGGATTCAGTCCAGTTGTCGTTTTTTTTTTTCGATTTTTTTAAATTTCGAAAAAAAATTAATTTTTTTAAAAAAAGTTAATTTCGAAAATAAATTTAATTTCGAAAAAAAAAAATTTTAAAAATTTAATTCGAAAAAAAAATAATTTCTAAAAAAAAATAACTTTTTTAAAAAAATTAATTTATTTTCATAAATTTATTTTCGAAATTAAAAAATTTATTTCGAAAAAAAAATTCTAAAAATAATTTTCGAAAACGAAATTAATTTTTGTCGAAATAATGTTTTTTTTTCTAATTTTTTTAGAAAATTTTATTTTTCTTTCGAAATTTTTTTTAGAATTTTTTTTCGAAAAAAAAATTTTAATTTAGAAAAAAAAAATTATTTCGAAATTATTTTTTTTCGAAATTAATTTATTTTTCATAAATTTATTTTCGAAATAATGTTTTTTTTCCGAATTAAATTTTTTTAGAATTTTTTTTTCGAAA
The DNA here is from genome assembly GCA_021014915.2 of Artemisia tridentata subsp. tridentata. Classification (NCBI taxonomy): domain Eukaryota; kingdom Viridiplantae; phylum Streptophyta; class Magnoliopsida; order Asterales; family Asteraceae; genus Artemisia; species Artemisia tridentata. The sequence continues at coordinate 191,220,453 of CP139504.1, forward strand.
TTAACTTTTTTAAAAAAATTAATTTTTTTTCGAAATTTTTTAAAAAAAAAATCGAAAGAAAAACGACAACCGGACTGAATCCATAACGCCGGATGAACCACAGGGACCATTTATGTAGTTAACAAAAATAAGAATGAGGGTATTTTGGTCATTTTAGTCGTTCGGTAATCTGGTAGAACACACTTTGCAAGTTCAGTAACCTTAATGTCACATTTTGATAGTTCGGTAACCTGATTGAACAAAGAAAAAGATCTGTATAAAAGATGAATAAAACTAGAAAGTTTGTTAACCTCTGTGTATAAACCCTTGTCACAAAACAAGATCTCAGGTTTTGGAAAAAACGAAGACCAAACACAGATACTCAACTGCTGATGTTTTAGAAGTCATAGGGCAATATACACGACACCACAAATCGCATAACCTCAGATTGCATAACCATCACAAACCGGATTCATCGTGACAATTAAGACACTACATTATACTAACAGCGATCAAAGTCAAACATAAAACCAAAGTCAATTGCTAACATAACAATGTCAATATTCCTGTATATATAACAATCTCAAGAACTTACAGAATGCCAATAACCACCATAAAACAATTCCAATCCCACAAAACAAGTTAGTAACTTGTGAATCACATTATTCGATAAAATAGCTTAATTAATCGAATAACAAATAATATTTTGTATAAATGATCTCAGACCGAGACCAAGCACATATGCTTGTAACCTGTTGGTTATCAGGAAGTATGGCTTTAAACACAAGACCAAAGCCGCCACACCCGATAATATTCACTTGGTCAAAACTGTTGGTTGACTTTAAAAGGTCATCGATCGACAACTATTTGTTGGTGTGGAAAAGAACTATCTTTGACTCCATTTCATCGATTTTCTTGATGCTAACATCGTCATTGAAACCTTCTTCTATTTCGCGATCAATTACTTGTCGTCCAGTGAAATGAATCACCACAACGTATGTTAAACCCAAAATAAATAACGCCCCAAAACAAACACCAATAACCCGTTTCTTTCTTTGGGTGTGAGGAAGTTTCAATGACGGCAAGGGTGGCCGACGGCTTGTTGGTCGGAGATGGAAGCGGTATGATGGAGAGGATGATGGTGGTTTTAATGAGGGATTTGATGTTGTTAATGAAAGTAGGTTTTGATATACTCATCATTTTGTATGGAATGAATTAGGGTTCTTGAAGTGAGGGCTTAGGATTTGGAATGAACTAAGGTTCTTGATATAGAGGATGTCCGGATCAGCAATAGGTGGTGGTGAGGTGTCACCGGCGTTGCGGGTGCCGGAGATGTCATCAAAGTTTATGTAGACAATAACTTCTTATTGTATGTATAATATATTGATTGTTAGAGGGTTTTTGTATGTTGAAAATAACTTTTTCTTAGCCGGAATTAAGGAGGGTGGGGCTAGAGAAAAGGGGATGAGATGAGGGGGAAGGAGCATGTGGGTGTACCGGTAATATTTACCATCATGGATGTATAACAAAGTTAAAATGACATATTTACTCTCATGTGCGGGAGTGTTAACGGTCAAATATAACGTCCATTCGGTCAAAAGACCGTGCGTGTTAAGGGTTTCAGAGTTAGTGATTGTTGGTAAAAAAAAATATCATGGGACCAAGAGTGAAAGTGAACGTAAACCACAAGGACCATCTGTGTAATTTACTCTGATCATAATAATATTACTATTTAAAAAAATGAAGGTTGGATATTTTAGTCATTTTCATTATAAACACGAGGGTATTTTAGTTACTGTATATTTTCTAACTCGTCAAACTAACAATCAACAGAAAATTTAGACCAAACTTGCAACGGGTGTTTTATTTTGGACAGGATCTTAGACCAAACTTGTAATGGGTGTTTTATCTTTCGACATGATCCGATATTTTTTAGAAGGGGTACACTATACAACCCCCCCCCCCCCCCCCCACCATGTCTGTACTTTTTGTCTTATTATATCTGTACTTTATTTATTTTTATTTTTTTCTTTTTTCTCTTCTATTGATGTGAAGTCTATCATACATTTTTTTTTTACTAAAAGCATTTTTTTTTTGTGTCAAAGTTTTGTCAGTTTTTTTTTTTTTTTTTTTTTTTTTTTTTTTTTTTTTTTTTGTCTAAAATTATAACAAGTTTTTTCTTCTTCTTTTTTTTTTGTCCCTTTTATTGTGTCCTTTTTTTTGTCCTTTGTCATTTTTTTTTTTTTTTTTTTTTTTTTTTTTTTTTTTTTTTTTTTTTAAGTCACGGGAAAGTTTTTTTTTTCACTGTTTTAGAATCTTTCATGAGTTATAAAAAAATGTTTCTTAGCATAGTTACATTCACAAGTTTTCCCATAAGCAGTTTCACATAAGCAGCAGTTACACAGAAGCAGCTTTTTCACATAAGCAGTTTCACATAAGCAGTTTCAAAGATAGTGCTAGAAGATCAAAAAAGCTTAGTTTACAATGAATACATCACCGTTTTACACGAACGAGGTATAATTTTACGCTATTACTTTCAAAAATAAAATGAGTAACGTTTATAAAAAAAATGATAAATCGAGATGGCTCAGATTATTATTTTTAATCATATGACTACAAATTTGAAGGTTGCAAAGTGTTTGCCGTCCATTCGGTTATGCCATTCCAATCGACAAGTTTTTTTTTTTTTTTTTTTTTTTTTTTTTTTTTTTTTTTTTTTTTTTTTTTTTTTAATCATCATCGCCATCAAACTGCTATTAGATCATAAAAGATCAAAAAGATCAAAAGATCAAAAACTGCTTAAAGTTTCACATAAGCAGTTTCACATAAAAGATCAAAAATTGCTTAAACCACCACATAAGCAGTTTCACATAAAAGATAAAAAAGATCAAAAAATGCTTAAACCACCACATAAGCAGTTAAACATAAGCAGTTTCACATAAAAATATGGATCTTAGCAAAGTTACATTCACAAGTTTTTCCATAAGCAGTTTCACATAAGCACTTTCTCATAAAAGAAACCACCACATAAGCAGCAAAAAATGCTTAAACCACCATCAGAACCAAGAACCACCAACATCAGAACCAAGAACCACCACCATCAGAACCAAGAACCACCAACATAAGCAGCAAAAAATGCTTAAACCACCATCAGAACCAAAAAATGCTTAAACCATCAATTATGTGAAACTGCTTATGTGAAACCACCATCAGTTTCAACCATATCTAAACCACCAACATATAGGGGGGGGGGGGGGGTAGAATAACTCGACCCTTTTTTTATATCTAACCACCATCAGAACCAAAAAAATTCTTAAACCATCAATTATGCTTAAACAAGGGTCGAGTTATATAAATACATAGATATAACAAAGAAACCACCAACTTTTTTTAGATCTAAAAGATCTAAAAAGGGTCGAGTTATATAAATACACAGATCTAACCAAGAAACCACCAACTTTTTTTTAGATCTAAAAGATCTAAAAAGGGTCGAGTCATTCTAACACAGATCCAACCAAGAAACCACCAATTTTTTTAGATCTAAAAAGATCTAACAAAGAAACCACCAACTTTTTCCCAGATCTTTTTTAGATCTAAAAAGATCCAAAAAAAGTAAAACCGCGTCTCACATAAAAAAAAAAAAGTAAAACCGCGTCTCACATAAACCACCAACTTTTTCCCATATATTTTTTAGATCTAAAAAGATCTAAAAAGGGTCGATTTATTCTAACCCCATCACATAAGCATCATCAGTTTTAGATCTAAAAAGATCTAAAAAAAAGTAAAACCGCGTAAACCATCCCATCTATACCACCACCACCCACAGACTTGCCATTATCCCACCCCACCCCCATCCCATCTATACTGTCTCACCATCAATAAACCACCAAGAACAGGGACGAGTTATTCTAAACCCCCCCATATCTACAAAGGAAACCACCATCCCACCTAAACCACCATAAAAAGTAGTTTTGTGAGAAGCAGTTTTATGAGAGAGAGAGAGAAGCAGTTTTGTGAGAAAGAGAGAGAGAGGATGGGATTTGTGGTGACGCAGTTTTACTTTTATTTTATTTATTTATTTTTTCTAAGACAATGTAAAAAATAAATAAAAAAAAAATAATAAAAAAATAAAAATGTTGTAAAAAAAATTTGAATAAAAAGTTGTTAAAAAAAATAAAAGTTGTAAAAGTTAAAAAAAATAAAGTAATTTGTTAAAAAAATAAAAGTTGTAAAAGTTGTAATGTATTTTCAGGTGTTCAATTCTTCCGAGCAACTAACTGATTGGGTGCAAAATATAGCTCGAGGGATCGGTTTTGTTATTGTTAAAAAAAGAACCAAATCAGAGAAGGGGTATTTGTACGCAATCATTTACGGGTGTTCAAAGGGTGGGAAGTATGAACGTGAAGGTTTAGAAGATGAAATTAAACGGCAAACCAGTACCTCTAAAACCGATTGTCCATTCAAATTAGTGGCGGAATATTCTAAAACACAAGATTTTTGGAGGTTGAGGGTGATGTGTGATAGGCATAATCATGATTTTGCAGAGTCGTTGCATGGTTTCCCATATGCAATGCGATTAAAGGATGATGAGTTCAGTTTGGTGCAACAATTGACAAAGTTGCCAATGCATCCGAATGGGCAACTTTATATTACGATCGACAACACATGTATACTGAGATTAGACAAAGACAAACATAGTAAATGATTACTGATTTATGTTGTAAATAATTATACAGACAAAACATTGTAAATGATTACTGATTTATGTTGTAAATAATTATACAGACAAAACATTGTAACAGATTACTGATTTATGTTGTAAATAATTATACCGACAAAACATAGTGAACGATTACTGTCAATATATTGTAAATAACTGTTTGTATTATTTAAATTAACAATACATTACTGATTTATGTTGTAAATTATTATACAAATTCTTTGGCCTGGTGGAACAAAATAATCCTTTCTTGTGTCGCTGTCGGAGAGGATTGATTATAGAAAGGACATCCGTACAGACACTACTTATGGTCAACCGTATTATGCATGTCCTTTTTCAGTGGTAAATAATCATACGTTTGTTTAGTTATGTAAATTATTTGTTTGTTAAGAATACATTTCTTATAATTTTGTTAACATGTAACAGTCAGGAACAGATGACTATGGGTGTGGATACTTTATGTGGAAGGATGCTTTTCAAAACAAGTACTTTAGTCAAGTCTCTTCTTCAACGCAGTGCTCAAACTGCGTAGCTAAAGATAATAAGATTGACAAGCTTGAAACAAGAAACAAGATGTTAGTGTCTCAAAACAAGATGTTGATGACAAGAATAAAGACGCTCGAGGCATCACTAGAATTGGCAAGGAATCCTGAGGATCACGCATGTCAGTCGGGTGCAATGCTCCATGAGCTTTTAGATGACATAAATAATCTTCAAATGTAGTAGGTGTTGTTGTTTTTAAATAATGTGTTAATGTTGTTGTTTAATTGAATAATAACAGTTGTTTTTGTAGTTGTTTAATATGTTAATGTTAATGTGTTATTATTGTTGTTTAATTAAATAGAAACACATTAGACGAATACAAATAACATAACGTAAAAAATATAACAAATAAACACTACACAAAATAAATAAAAAAGACAACAAAATGAGGGGAAAAAAAAAGAAAAAAGAAAAAAGAGTTAACTACATTTTTGGTCCTCGTGGTTTACAGGGTATAACGATTTTGGTCCAATAGTTTCATTTGTAACGGATCTTGTCCTATTTTCGCTGACCCGTAACGGGTTTTGTCCAAATTTATGTTGACTGTTAGTTTGACTAACTTTGACCGTTAAATCTGGGGGCATTTTGGTCATTTCACTCAATCAATCACTCCCCTCTGAATTATTTTCTTTATATTGTATTCATACAAAAAAAAAATCCATATCTTCATCTACACATATCAACACTCTTCATCTACTCATATCCATAAACCATATCTCATCTTCATCTACATATCAACACATAAACCGATCTAATCTTCATCTTCATAAACCAAACACATAAACACATCTTATCCTTTGTTTCTTTATACAACCCACGAATCAAAGCACAAATCAAAGCAAACAACCCACGAATCCACGAATCAAATCTTCATCTTCATAAACCAAACACAACCCACGAATCTTCATCTTTATACAACCGATCTAATCTTTTGTTTCTTCATCTTCATAAACCAAACACAACCCACGAATCCTTTGTTTCTTTTTACAACCGATCTAATCTATATCTTCATAAACCAAACACAACCTACGAATCAAAGCAAACACAAATCCCCTTTGTTTCTTTATACGAAAAACTGAAGATTAAGTGTTGGTTATGAAAGCTGAAGATTAAGGGTTGTTGTAGCTTTTTGTTGTTTTGGTTTGTGGAGAGAAAGCTGAAGATTAAGTGTTGGTTATGAAGAAAAAGGAATTTAGGATAGTGATGATTTGTTTGAATTGGGTTTTTGTTGGTTGCAGTTTCGTGGTGGTGGTGGCTGTGTGGAAGGGGTGGTTTTTGTGTTGAAAAATGATGGTGAGTTAGTTGTGTTGGATTTAGAAGATGATATTGAAAATGGTGTTGAATGGTAGATATGTGTGGTCTTTTTTTTTTTTTTTTTTTTTTGAATGAAGAAGATGAAGAAGGAAAATGGTTAAATCAAAATGGTTCAGATAAAATGTCACAAGTCAACTGCAAGCGTTTTACAAAATTGGATGATAAATATTCTACATGGATCCAAAATTGGATGATAAATATTCTACATGGATCCTTATTCTTATCTGCTGCTTCTTCTCCAACGTTTGCTATTATTATCATTGCCTCAACCACCATTTTTGTATTGCAGAGATGGGAGTCATTTTAATTCATTTTCACATTTGCTATAATAATAAAAGAAAGAATAAAAAGAGGTTTTGATTTTCACGTTTGCTATAATAATAAAAGAAAGAATAAAAAGAGGGTATGAAGTCATTTTCACTACCAAAGTGAGGGTATTATAGTCATTTTCAAACTAACAGTCAACATAAATTTGGACCAAACCCGTTACGGGTTAGCGAAAATAAGACAAGATCTGTTACAAATGAAACTATTGGTCTAAAATCGTTATATCCGGTAAACCACAAAGACCAAAAATATAGTTAACTCAAAATAAAAGATACACCCTCCCACTAAAGGGTGCCCTTTTTATTATTATTAGGGGTTAGAATAACTCGACCCGATATTTTTTAGAAATTTAGACTGAAAATGAAATATCCGGCAAGCCACAAGGACAAAAAATGTAGTCAACTCTTGTCATTATGTTTTGAAGATTTGTTTAAATATACTACGTATCTCTTACCAAGAAGAAGGCACGACAGATTGTTAATTTATTTTGAAAATAAAATCAATTTGACCTACCGACCAACTCTTGTTGATTCCTACACAAATATTTTAACAAAAACACGTTATAAAAGCTGTAAGCAGCTTTGGTCTATTCAAAATTTTTGAAGATATTAATGTGAAAACAAAAACACAAGAACACATCAAACACAAACTTATGAATGTTCTTCCTTACTTCTTCAACACTTTAACCTTATAAATATCCATACTCTGAGGTTTTTAATTCTGGGACATTTTTTTATTTATTTATTAATTTGTGGGTATTTTGGTTTAGTAAAATGAAGTTTGGAAAAGAATTTGCATCACAAATAGTGCCAGAATGGCAAGAAGCATACATGAACTACAACTATCTCAAGACTCTTTTGAAAGAAATCTTGATTTTTCGGCGTCGGATGACCACGTCAGCACCGGTGAACCCACGTCATTCAGCCTCTTTAAAAAGAAGGGTGTCTCTTTTTAGAGCATTTAGTGGACTAACTAGTCGTTATGGTAACACTAGTCCTAAAAAAGATAAAGAAGATGAAGTCATTCTTGTAAGTGCAATGCAAGAAGCAGATGAAGAACAAGGGGATCACGATAGCAGGAGTTACCAAACTATTTTTCTTCGGTCTTCCGAGGATGGCGGAGAATTCGAACTTGTTTTCTTTAAAAGACTTGATCATGAGTTTAATAAAGTTAATAGTTTTTATAGAGAAAAAGTTGAGGAGGTGGTTAAACAGGCTGAAGAGTTGAATATACAAATGGATGCTCTCATTGCTCTTCGGATTAAAGTCAACGATCCTTATGCTGTTTCGCCCTTCATCAATCAAACAAAGACAGGTAGTTTGTAGATAGATGAAAACATATATAGTTGTATTATATGCAATATGCATACCCTTTGTTCCAAAGAAAATATGTAAAGAATGTATTAAATGATTTGTGATGAATTTAAGGTTCATATCCACTGGAGACAATTAAAGAATCCCAGATGAGTGAAGAAAAACAAGAGGAGAGATCAGGTGATGGAAAGGAATACAATATGGCTTCTTTAGAAGTTTTGAATCAAGTAAAGATCAATGCCACGGCGGAAACACCACTATCTACCATGAAAAGTGTTTTCCATATTTTGAAATCAGATTTTAATTTCAATAAAAATGAACTCAAAGATGCACAAGGAAAGTTGAAGCAGGCTTTCGTTGAGTTCCATGAGAAGCTTCGGTTTCTAAAGAACTATGCGTAAGGACTAAGGACTAATAAACCACTTTTTTCATCTTGAATAAACTTTTGACTCCAAAATATAACTGACCTGTATCTTGCTTTTCAATTCCAGCTTCCTGAATCAATTGGCATTCTCTAAGATAATGAAGAAGTATGATAAGGTTATGGGTTCGTCTTTTTTTCCTCATATGTGTCCTACAGCGTTACAACTGCTGACCTGAGTTGTTCGTGCAGATCACATCAAGAAATGCATCATATGCGTACTTACAAATGATTGAAGAATCTTACTTGAGCCAATCTGATGAGGTATATTACCATATTATAAGTAATTTCATTTTATCATTTTAAATATATAATGGCGGGTTCAATATTTAATCATGAATTGCTTCAGGTTGCTAAGCTCATAGATAGGGTAGAAGCAGCATTTGTAAAGCATTTCTGTAATGGGAATCGTCATCAGGCAATGAACATGCTAAGGCCTAAAGCTAAAAGAGAGAGACATAGGGTAACCTTTTTCGTGGGTAAGTTTTGAGCATTCTGTGATATAAACCTATATTGACTTGTATAGAATAACTGACAAATGTATATTCTCGAGCAGGTTGCTTCTTTGGATGCTCGTTAGCACTTGTTGTGGCAATTATTTCAGTTATACATGCTAGAGATCTTCTTAATAGTGAAGGTCGAACTCAGTACATGGATACCATATTTCCACTATACAGTTTGTTTGGATTTCTAGTGTTGCATCTGTTGATGTATGCTGGAAATGTATATTATTGGACGCGTTATCGAGTCAATTACTCCTTTATATTTGGACACAAAGCGGGTACAGAACTGGGTTTTAAAGAAGTCCTACTACTTGGTTCTGGGCTATCTGTACTCACTCTTGCAGGGATACTCTCAAACCTTGAAATGCAAATGGATCAGAGTACTCAAAGTTACAAAGCTTTAACTGAATTAGTCCCCCTAGGCTTGGTCATTGTAAGAACTTCCTCTTTTGGCCTTGTATCTTAAAAGTATTTACATATTCATGTTTCTAAGTTAATTGTAAACTATGTCTTGCAGCTTGTGCTTTTGATAGCATTCTGTCCATTTAACATCTTCTATCGGGCAAACCGTTACTTCCTCTTGGTCTGTTTATGGCACTGCATTTGTGCTCCTTTTTATACAGTCACTTTACCTGATTTCTTTTTGGCCGACCAATTTACTAGTCAGGTAAGATTCACAGCCAGCTGCAAAATATTAATCATACTTCATCAATGAATCAAATATCATTTATTTATTTTTTTCTTTTTTATGTTTACAGGTTCAGTTATTGAGGAATTTGCAGTTTTATGTATGCTACTATGGTTGGGGTGATTTCAAGAAGAGGAATGCACAAACTTGTAATGACAGCGATATTTATAAAACAATTTCTATTATTATTGCTGTTATCCCATATTGGATTCGAGTGCTACAGGTACACACATGATCTACTGCGTGTTGTCAACTTGTATTTTAACATACAAGTTCTTAAGTATTGTCTGTATAAATGTATAGTGCGTATGCCGCTTGTGTGAAGGGCATGATTCATCACAAGCTCTGAATGGACTAAAATACTTCTCCACCATTGTTGCTGTTGTTGCAAGGACAATTTATGGTCAAAGGAAAGGGGTGAGTTTAAAAATCATCGCCGCATCTAGCTCGGGGGTTGCAACAATATTTAGTACATACTGGGATATAGTAAAGGATTGGGGTCTGCTATGTAAGAATTCTGAGAATCCGTGGTTACGTGATAAGCTCATTTTGCCTAACCGATCTATTTATTTCATAGCAATGGTAATTACTGATCTTAACCGATATATACTATGATGCCCCATATATTCTTTTCAGAAACAGTCAGGTCTTAATTTACGTTGGCTAATCTACAGGTATTAAATGTGATACTGAGACTTGCCTGGATGCAAACTGTACTGGATTTCCATGAAGCCCCTTTCCTACATAGAAATGCCCTAATTGCAATAATTGCGAGTTTGGAGATCATTAGACGTGGCATATGGAATTTCTTCAGGTCTAGTTCCATTCCTGATTATAAACACATAAAAACAGTTTCATGAAAACATAATCTAACAGTGTAGTGAATGACTCAGGTTGGAGAATGAACATTTGAACAATGTTGGAAAGTTTCGAGCTGTCAAGTCAGTGCCATTACCTTTTAGCCATGAGGACGGATATAAGCATCTGTAATTCGTTTTTGCACCAGAATAGCACGTTGTAAAGATTCGTGAGTTTTGTTTCTTCAATGTTTCCATAACCCTCTGTGCATAAACAGAACTACTCATCATTTTGGAACAATATTACTATTAATACATAACATACATTCTTTAACGATAACAGCTAACAATATTCATGTAAATTGTCGGTTATACATACAGCACGGTAAGAGTTCAAAATTCATGTAAATTGTCAGTTATACATACAGCACGGTAAGAGTTCAAATTTTAAATCTGAAAGTGACTGTCAAAGCTATCAATCAAATCTAAGCAAAAATGGTATTGCATTAGGAAGACGAATACTTACATGCTCTTAGGTGTAGATCACACATCGTCCCTCTTCAAGTTGCCACTAATGTCTTCCATTGATGCATAGTCTCATATTGTTGTTCCCGTTTCAATGCTGAATGTGAATCCGTTCACCAGCTGTGTTGAAACTAATTTATAACTAACCTCAGCCCTCAGTCCAATAAGGCAACAACCATATTTGTATCAGTTGTTGCTTCCATTGTTACGGATAACTATAGACCTTTGACCATTACCTCAAGTATATTCAAATGAACAAATGCATTTCAAATTGAATTCTCTGGTTTGCTGTAGAGATATATAGAGCGTAAGATCATTACTTGGTTTTGTTAAAGGTTTTGAACTACAATGTTTTTTGGACCATACGCATTTAGGAAAAATCGAGGCTTTTTAAAAAAATTAGTATTGCTCCACAAAATTCCATAGGTATCTTTGAAACGTTTTAGAATTTCTTTAATAATCTAGTTTGGCCTAGACATTTCATCAGACACGTTTGAGGCACTTTTAAAATTAGGTAAGTTCACCTCCAAAGCAATGTTGTTGGTTTGCGCCTAAGGTATATAATAGAGTGAAGAAATAGAAAAACGCCTACCTTCTTAAACAGAACATTGCTCATCAGTTTCTCCGAAAGTTCACCTGTTTTTCACATGAACAATCCTTATCAGATGTGGATTTTAAGATATATGGTACAATAGAAAACATCCCATTAAACTTCTATGTACCTTATAAGCACATAAATCTGATGTGACATCTATTGTTTCTTCAATTTGAGGAGCATATACATGAGGACAAATATTATTCAGGCAATGTTGCTTCAGATGTTCAGTTGCCTCAGCTGAACCGTGAACCAAAACCTACAAAGAAGTGTTCAAAACAAAAAAGTCAACATCCCGCATTTATAGTGCTAGCCAAAGAATACTTTCCAGGTATGCCGATTTTCGGCAGTCTACTATTTGTTTTAATTAGTTGTTGTTTTCATATTTTGGCGATGGCGTTATTGTTGCGGCGAAGGCATTGTTCGAAGGTCAACAACCGAGTTCAATGAATCCACAAAGGTCAAAGATAGAGTTCGCATATGTCATTGTTAAAAACCTTTGTGGATTCGGTTTATAGTAAAATATAAAAAGAAAGATGGATGCGTTGTTTTTTTCTTTCATGGTTGGATGAATGTGATTTCTCATTTATTCTTGTGGCATAACATGAGTTGATGAAGGATTGTGAATCCAAGCGGAAAAGAATACATTCTATATATTTTAATTTATTTTAAGTAAAAATATACTACCATAAATCTTACGAAGTCCAAACCGATAATGTCCATCATCATCAACATCCGTGTCATCCTCTGTCGTCACATGAGGCGATGATGATTGGACCTAATATATTGGTTTGGACGTACTAAAACTTTTTATACAGTCAATTTTAAAAGTAGTGATCGATCCGGGCCTAGCTGTCTCATTCAGTCATTATCTCTCTCACACACTAAAGGTTTCTCTTATATATTAAGTTTGTTGGTCTTAGTCTTTGATTATCTTGATCAGTTTGTCGAGTCAGTTTGGTCAGTTTGGTTAGTAATAAAAAGATTTCACCAAGGGGTGGTTGGCTGGGTGACATTGCAGTGTTGTGGTTGTGTTTCTGGTATTAGATCCATTGTTTTAACAAAAGGAATTCGAAGATATTGTAAATTTACTGAGATTTTCTTAAAATTTGTAATTCATGCAATAGTTGTTATAGGTGCAAAAGGCTAATACCCGGTAACCTGAATTGGCTCACAGTCGGCTGTCTTTTCATAATGTAGGAGGCATACATGACTCGCTCAGCAATGGTGATTATGGGACGTCAAGGATTGAACCCTTGACCTTATGCTTGTTAGGTGCAAAAACGCCCCACCCATTATTTCTCGTAAGTAGATTCAACCTTATTAGAATACCTGCTTAAAAGTTAGATTGTGATTATTGCTTTTATGATGGAACGTGGAAAGGATATTGAGGGTGGAATTGATTGACATATGGTATTTGCTTATATGTTAACGGCATATTATAACTGTTAGAAGGTGCTATAGCCGATATGATTAGTTTCAAGCAAAAGAGACGGTTGTACAGATAAAGGGTCAAACTGATCACATGTTGGGTTGGGTTGACCTGTTATTTTATTTTTAAATTTTGAGTTCAATTAAAAAACCAATATATCAGATACAATTACTTATGACTAAAAAACGACTACAAGAAATCAGTTTTTGGAACTTCAACTATGCCATAACTTTCATTGCGCATATATGCTTCTATGTTACTGGACAAAACAGTTGTATACATGACCCATATCATCTGATTGGGCAACATAACCATCAAGACAACCTTCAATGCTTTTGGTTAAAGGAAAATAACACTCTGCACCATCAGTGCTCATGATGATGCATGCGCCTGTTGGTATTGGATTAGTACATCAGAGGTTCTTTGCCTTCACGTGGACATAATGAGCTGGTTGAAGTTGAGAGTTTTAATTGTTCATCTGCATTTGTTCTATATTTGGAGTTCGTTATGGTTTATTTTCAAGCATAGTTTTTGACATGTGATGTAGTAGTTCAATTGCCATGTATAAATAGTTAATTATTCCATTAAGAAATTCAAATTACAGATTCTCGTCTCCATCTTCATAGCTAAAAGGTAACGGCACTGACTTGACAGCTCGAAACTTTCCAACGTTGTTTAAATGTTCATTCTCCAACCTGAATTATTCACCACCAGGTTAGGTTATGTCATATAACTATGTTAACGAATTAACATTCAGAAATGAAATTAGACCTGAAAAAGTTCCAAATGCCGCGTCGAATGATCTCCAAACTCGCAACTATTGCAATTAAGGCATTTCTATGGAGGGAAGGGGCTTCTTGAAAATCCAGTACAGTTTGCATCCAGGCAAGTCTTAGTACCACATTCAGTACCTGCAAATCAGTTGACACTAGTTACAAATATTTATTTGTAGTGCTAATTGGTAAATATTGGTAATTACTAGTTACCATTGCTATGAAGTAGATAGACCGGTTAGGCAAAATGAGTTTATCTCTTAACCACGGATTCTCAGAATTTTTATTTAGGAGACCCCAATCCTTAACTAAATCCCAGTATGTGCTAAAAATCGTTGCAATTCCTGAGGTAGATGCAGCGATGATTTTTAAGGTCATCCCATGTTTTTGACTATACATTGACCTTGCAACAACAGCGACTATGGTCGAAAAGTATTTGAGTCCATTCAGAACTTGTGCTGAATCACGCCCTTCAAAATAGCGTCGTACACACTAGATAGTCATACAGACAATAGTCAAGAATATTATTAAGAAAACAATCACAATCTGTATATTTATTTGATGATGTAGATCATGTACCTGTAGGACGCGAATCCAATATGGGATAACAGCAATAATAATAGAAATAGTTTTATAAATATCGCTGTCATTACAAGTTTGTGCATTCCTCTTCTTGAAATCACCCCAACCATAGTAGCATACATAGAACTCTAAATTCCTCAATAACTGAACCTGAAACCATTTAAAAGGAAAACAAATTTTAGTTTCTTGGCTAAATGTATTATTACTATTTTTCAGTTGTATTGAAATTTTACCTGACTAGTAAACTGATCAGCCAAGAAGAAATCAGGTAGAGTGACCGTATAAAGAGGAGAGCAAATGCAGTGCCATATACAGACCAAGAGTAAGTAACGGGTTGAACGATAGAAGACATTAAAAGGACAGATTGCTATCAAAACTACAACCTGGAAAACATAGTTTGCAACGAATTAGATACATAAGCATATAGATAACAATTAGAGTTTAAAAGCAGAATTACGTACTATGACTAAGCCCAGAGGGAGTAATTCAGTTACAGCTTTGTAACTTCGAGTGTTTGGATCCATATCCATTTCAAGGTTTGCTAGTATAGCTGCAAGTGTAACTACTGATAGACAAGAACTGATGAGTAGAACTTGTTTAAAACCCAATTCTGTACCCGGTTTACATCCAAATATAAAGGAGTAATTGACCCGATAGCGTGCCCAATAATATACATTTCCAGCGTACATCATCATATGCAACACAATAAATCCGAACAAGCTGTACAGTGGAAAGATGGTATTCATGTACTGAGTTTTTTCATCGTTTTTTAGAAGATCTTTAGTATGCATATTTGTAATGATCACCACCACAAGTGCTAATCCGAATCCAAAGAAGCAACCTTCACAAGAAAATACATTGTTAAGTTTTACAGTATATGCTAGTCAAGAAATGGTTTATACTGCATGATGCTAATAACTTACCAACAAAAAATGTAACACGGTGCTTCTCTCTTCTGGCTTTTGGCCTTAAGGCGTTCATTCCTTGACTGCGATTCCCGTTACAGAAGTGCTTTATGAATGCTGCTTCGACTCTCTCTATGAGCTTAGCGACCTGAAGGGAATTCTTGGTTAGAAGGTTGAGCACAACATCAAAGACCATATATCTATATTTAATATGTTAATATACCTCATCAGATTGGCCCAGGTAAGATTCTTCAATCATTTGTAAGTAAGCATCTGCTGCATTTCTCCTTGCGATCTGCTCTAACAATCTAGGTTAGCCATTGAACACGTGGATACACATATGAAAAATTAAATTAAAATTCCCTAACCTTATCATATTTCTTCATTATCTTGGAGAAGGCCAATTGATTCAGGAAGCTAGGCAAGAACAAATTCAGTTATATTTTGCAGTCAAGATCTTAATGCACTACCAGAAATAGGGCCAACACCTACAAATTTTTCCTAAGGAATTTTTTTGTAAATTATCTACGAAATTCCGACAATTTTCCTACGGATTATGAGAACCATTATTAGTGACCGCTTTCCTAGTTATTTCCTAGCGATTAGTGACAGATACAAAACTGTCACAAATCCATCGGAATTTGTGACGGTTTTCCGATGTATACAATGATGTTGAAAATCCCTAGAAAATTTGTTTAATTTCCTAAGGATTTCCTTCATATTTCCTTCGCATAAAATGACTCGGAAATCCTTTGGAATTATTCAACTATTTCCTATAAGCATCTCCTAGTGATTGACTAAAAACCGTTAAAAATCCACTCTTATTATACATACATATGTGTCTATATTAGGATGATAATTTCTTATACAATGTCAAAAAAAGTATGAGTTTGGGTTCAAGCTAAGCAAGTTGCGAACATTAACGGGTGTAAATGTGTTTTACGTTTATATATAATTATTTGCGTGTATGTGTACAAATGCATGTGTCAGTATAATTATGGTAATATATGATTATTTGTTTTTAGGTAATTTGTTATTTGTATGTATGTAATATGTGTGTGATAGGATGGACGTGTTTGTTTATGTGTATCGTACGCCACTGTGTATGAATATACATGTGTGAATGACTTAGGATTTGGGCTAAGCAAGTTGCAGAAATAAAACGAGTGTAAATGTGTTTACGATTATGCATAACCGTATTTGTGTGTGCATATGTACGTGTTAGTATAAGTACGGTAAATTCCCTGATGGGTACGCTTCAACATAGGAGGATGTGTAAACCTCAGGGATTGTAGCTTTTACAGCTTCAAAAGTCATGAATGTCATGTGTTCATGTAACGCTTGCTTCCTATTGCCTTAAAAGAGATGATACCAAATGCAATATGGGATGCGATAACAAGTTCGGCACATTCTTTCGTGCAATATGCTCAAAGGTGTTACACATACAAGACCTAGAGAAGTTGCAAGAAAGTATAGTTGTTACTATTTGCAAGTTAGAGAAAGTCTTTCCACCTGGATTCTTTGACTCAATGGAGCACCTTGTAATACATTTGGGGAATGAAGCTCTCGGGGGTCCTGTGCAATATAGATTGTATATCTATGAAAGGTAAGTGTTGACCAGATTTTCTAGATTATAATATCCTTTTATAGTTATTATATATATTTGCTAAGTTTTTTATTCCAATAACTTTTTTAGGAAATTAGGTTCATTGAAAAGAATGATCCGAAACAAAGTTCATCTCGTACATGAGCTATCCACCCAATGCTCATTGTATCTTGATCCGACAAAGTTCCATCTCGTACTTCGAGTACATATTTAACAAGAAAGGAAGAGAAGCATTCTTAACACCTTCCGAGAGGCACAAGGCTCATACCTATGCATTGCTTAATTGTCAAGAGGTTCAACCTTTCATAAGGTATATCAAATACTTTTATTGTCACGTGTATCTAAAATATAATTGTAACACTTTTCTAACATAGGGTTTAATTTTCTAGCTGGTGTGATAGTTGGGTCCCAGAAACATCTCCTTATATTGATGTAAAATCACTTTCTAGAGCTAGAGAACAAAAGTTTGCTAAGTGCTTTAAGGAACAAGCAAGCACAAAACTAAAGTTAAACTCTATATTAAAACTAGCAGCACTAAATATTTTTTAGATGATAATGTAAATTCTGTTATTCATGCTAGTTTTTGAAAGCTTAAATGGAAACTATGAACATTTGAAAGGTCTAGCATGGGGACCATTACGTAATGTTAAATCATATGAAGGCTATTTTGTCAATGGTTACAAGTTCCATACTAAAAAACATGGTATTGGATGGGTTACACACAATAGTGGTGTATGCGTGAGAGGGTCTTATTCTACTGACTCCGAGACTGACTACTACGGATTCGTTGGAAGAAGTCTTCGAGCTTGACTACCACACCAAGGATGGACGTTGCATTGTTGTGTTATTCAAATGTTCATGGTTTGACCCTTTTCATGGGGTAAAACTGGATCGTAAGCATTATTTAGTTGATATCAAACACAAATCAAAAGGATGTGAGCATATAATCTCGAATATTGCTTCATTTGAAGACAAACAAAGACGAAGGACCAAACTCTTTCTTTAGAAAGTAAATAACCGCCAAAGCGGTTATGTTAGTTAAGTTAGTTACTTTATGTAAATACACGAATGGACATATCGGTTCATTACACCGATTAGATTAGTATATATATGTACAAACTTGTAACGTTCAAAAGTTAGAAAAATCGATTAGTTATTCAATATACTTTGCAATTTCATTTTAACACACGTTTGGGACTAACATTGGCATCAGAGCCTGGTTTGCACAACTCGTTAGAACATCACAAATCCACATATCCATACAAGAACACAAAACCAAAAGGAGGAACGTGCAGATTTTTCTGTGGAAGAAAAACGCGACTGAAACAACGTTGCATGAATAACTAAGGGCGCAAGAAGAGTAGTATACGACTTATCTTGGGCAGAAGTTGCAAACGTTTCTGGCACCAAACGAAATTGGTGGACCGTTCTTGTTGTATTTATCATACACGACAACAAGGAAACATAAGAGAAGAACAATTGTTAGAAGACCTTTGTTGGTGATATACACACGACAACAAAGAAGAAATAAGAAGACTTGTTGCTCTTACAACGCAACAAAGAAGAAGGAAGACGTCAAAAAAAAAAAAAAAAAAAAAAAAAAAAAAAAAAAAAAGAGGAAACCTTTGTGTATATTACAAGATACACAAAGAAGAAAGAGGTGTTGCTTGTGCATGTGATAAGGTATACCGAGAACAAAACAATCAAGGGTTGTTTGAAGACGTTTAGCAATACAAGAACAACAACAAATAACGAAGAAGAACGGGCTGATCACTCGTTTACAAAAGAATACCGACGGGTATTGAAGGGTTGTTGAAGAACACGGTGTGGAAACAAGATAGAAAGAAGAAGTATTGTGGTACAACGCGTAGAAAAGGAACAAGCAACAGCAGAACGACAAACAAAACTCACATTTGTTTAGACGTTGAAGAAAATACCGTGGGTATTAACGAAAAGAAAAGGGCAGACGACTTGTTTTGGAACAAACCGACAAGTACTTGTGAGAAAAGGAACATTGTGAAGCACTTGGAACGAAAACAACAACAAACAACAAAGTTTTGGTTGTGGCAGAAAACACATTGGGTGTTTTTTTGAAAAGAAACCGAGACAAAGAAAGGTCTAAGGGATACGCATTGGAAGCCAAGTCGACACAAAAGGACAACGTGAAGTGTGGTAGAATAAGAAAGAACGTTGGTCGGTCTATTGAACAGATTCGACACAAGTGGGAATACGTTTGTGTTTTTTGACACAACAACGAGGTCACAAATTAAATTCTTGGGTTTCTATTATACTTTAGATAGTGTAGATATTTATTTCATACTATTAGGAAATCCCAAAACTATATATTGATCCCGTATTACTAGGATTCCCGGATAATTACTGTCTGTTCCCGTAGTATTAAGTGATACCACTAGTTAGAAATTCCCATACGAACAAAGGGTGAAAATTATAAACACTTTTAGGATGTCGGGTGACGATGTAAATGGTACTACGCCACCAAAACCCCCCACAACACCAATTGCACAATACCAATGCCCAAAATTAAAAACCACAAATTACACTGTTTGGGCTATACAAATTAAGGTCATATTAGAGGCACATGGTTTATGGGAAGCGATAGAACCTAAGGAAAACACGCAAGTAGACGATAAGAAGGATAAGGCAACAACAGCCTTCCTATATCAAGCATTGACCGAAGACGTAATTTTACAAGTAGCAAGTTGTAAAACGTCAAAGGAATTATGGGAATCATTGAAAAGGAGACACGTTGGAGAAGAAAGAGTGCAACAGGCACGGTTACAATCATTGATGATTGGATTTCAGACACTTGATGAAGGAAGATGACACGGTGGATGCATTTACAGCCAAACTGAACGGCTATGCCACGAAGGCTAAAGAATTAGGGAAAACTTTAGATGAATCACTTTTAGTACGAAAACTACTAGACTCCACACCAGATAGGTTCATTCAAATAGTAGCATCCATAGAACAAACAAATGATCTCGACGTTATTACTTTAGATGAGATCGCTGGAAAACTTAAGGCATTCGAGGAAAGGATAAAACTAAGAAAGGGAGAACAAGTAGAAGGCCAGGATAACTTATTGTTCGCACAAGGTGAACAATCTAGAAATGGAAAACGATTTACCAAACATAAAGGTAAATCAAACTACTCACGAGGAAACTGGCAAAACAATAGAAATAGAGATAACTCGAATGAAGGAAGTTCAACTCACAATGAAAAGTCAAACAGGAATAAACGTGAGTGGAATAAAAAGAAAGTAAAATGTTTCAATTGTGGGAAACTCGGACACATTAAGAAAGAGTGTAGAAAACCATCAACAACACAGGAACAATCAAACCTTATCTTAGAAGACGATGAACCATCCCTATTAATGACAACACACGAAACTACACACGAAGAAGTTTTGTTAAATGAAGGACAAGTACAACCCCGCAAATATGCTACTACAGATGATAGCATATGGTATTTGGATAATGGTGCAAGTAACCATATGACGGGAACTAAGAGTCATTTTAAGGATATTGACGAAAGCATCACTGGACGCGTTCGTTTTGGAGATGGATCATACGTAGAGATAAAAGGAAGAGGTTCTATATTATTAGGATGTAGAAACAAGGAACAAAAGATAGTTTCAGATGTTTACTACATTCCAAACCTCAAGAGTAACATACTTAGTCTAGGACAACTTACGGAGATAGGTTGTAAGATCATCATGGATGGGAACAAACTGACTTTGTATGATAAGAATAAGAAGTTGTTGATGAAGGTAGAAAGATCTAAGAATCGACTTTACAGTATTAGATTACAAATAGAAGCACCTATATGTCTCTTGGCAAACATAGATAACCAAGCGTGGTTATGGCACGCTAGATTAGGTCATTTGAACTTTGATGAGATCAACAAAATGACAAGAAAGGGTCTAGTGGAAGGAATACCAAGGATAAACCATGCAGGACAAATCTGTGATGCATGTTTATTAGGAAAACACAGAAGAACCCCATTTCCAAATCAAGCTAAATTCAGATCAAAGAACCCATTGGACTTAGTATATGGAGATCTCTGTGGTCCCATAAGTCCAGCCACACATTCTGGAAAGAAACTCATCTTCTTATTAGTAGATGACTGTACACGTTTTATGTGGGCCTACTTTCTAACAACGAAAGATCAGGCATTCAACACATTTAAGGAATTTAGACAGAAGATTGAAATGGAGTTAAGATTGAAGTTAAGAATGCTAAGAACAGATAGAGGAGGTGAATTTACATCAAATGAATTCACTAAATACTGTAAGGATAATGGAATAGCAAGACAGTTAACAGCACCATACTCACCACAGCAAAATGGAGTAGTTGAAAGAAAAAATAGAACGGTGTTATCAACTACTAGGAGTATGATGAAAGCAATGAAGTTACCCTTAACTTTTTGGGCGGAAGCAGTCAAGCACGCTATTTACATACTTAACAGGGTACCTACAAAAGCCCTGGAAGATAAAACACCATATGAAGCACTCTACAACAGGAAACCGAATCTTGAAAACCTAAGGATATTCGGATGCACAGCTTATGCTAAAATAACGATGCCTCACTTAAAGAAATTGGATGACAGAAGCATACCAATGATTTACTTAGGAGTAGAGGAAAGAAGAAACATGTTAGTAGGGATGTAAAGTTTATGGAAACAAAACCGTGGGATTGGGATAAGAATGAAGAAGAAAAGGATACACAAGACTCTTTTTGGGGAATCTTTGTGGAAGAAGAAGTTGACAATGAAAAACCTATACCAGTCAACAAAGAAAATATTGATAATACACATCAGGAACCAGATCAAATACCAGATCCAGATTCACCAATCACACCACCAACATTCACTTACAACCCTAATTCAGAAGATGAAGATGAAGCTACTTTCAGCTCATCTGGAAACTCAAGCCAGAGATTTGATCATAGACCAGTACGAGGTTTTAAAGATATAACAGAGTTATATGGGAACACACGTGAAATAGAAACTGAAAGGTTGTTATTTACGGAAGAAGAACCACGTAACTACAAGGAAGCATCAATAGATAAGAAATGGATTGAGGCCATGGAGATTGAACTGGATTCAATCAACAAGAACAATACATGGACTCTTACTGATTTACCTGAAAATCAGAAGGCAATAAGACTCAAATGGGTTTTTAAGACCAAAAGAGATGCACAAGGAAAGATTATCAAATATAAGGCAAGATTAGTAGCAAAAGGTTATGTACAAGAACAAGGGATAGACTTCGATAAAGTATTTGCACCAGTTGCTAGGATAGAGACAGTTCGATTGATATTAGCACTAGCAGCCTATCATGGATGGCAAGTACACCACTTAGATGTAAAATCAGCATTTTTACATGGAGACTTGAAGGAAGAAGTCTATGTTACACAACCTGAAGGATTTGTTCAACAAGGAAAATCCAGAAAAGTGTACAAGCTAACTAAAGCTTTGTACGGCTTAAGACAAGCACCAAGAGCTTGGAATGTGAAACTTGATCAAACCTTGAAATCATTAGACTTCAAGAAATGTAATCTCGAACAAGCAGTTTACACGAAGAGAAGCAAGACTTCTACACTCATAGTTGGAGTATATGTAGATGATTTGATAATCACGGGCACTCCAAAGAAGGAAATAGACTTGTTCAAATCCCAGATGAAAGACAAATTTGAAATGAGCGACTTAGGATTGCTAGCTTATTACCTTGGGATAGAAGTTACACAGACAGGAGGAGAGATTACAATCAAGCAAACAGGATATATTAACAAGATCTTAAAAGAGACTAGTATGACAGAGAGCAATAATACGAAGATACCATTGGATCCCGGCACTAAGTTGGTCAAGGCGGAAGATGGAAACCCAGTTGACGCAACTTACTACCGAAGCTTAATAGGAAGTCTCAGATACTTATTACATACAAGACCGGATCTTAGTTACTCAGTCGGACTACTCAGTAGATCTATGCAAGACCCAATGGATCATCACCTAAAGGCAGTAAAACAAGTAATCCGATATATCAAAGGAACAAAGGAGCATGGAATAATATATAAGAAAGAAGGCGGCTACAGTATTACAAGTTACAGTGACAGTAGTTATGGAATCAATACCGATCAAGGAAAAGGAACTACTGGAATAGTATTTTACTTTGGAGAGTCACCTATTACTTGGTGTACTCAGAAGCAACCTACAGTGGCACTATCATCATGTGAATCATAATTTATGGCAGCTACTGGAGCAGCATGTCAAGCTTTATGGTTAAAACGACTACTTAATGAATTAACTGGATGGCAAGAAAAAAGGATAACGCTTAGAGTTGACAACATATCAGCAATAGCACTCGTAAAGAACCTAGTTTTTCATGGAAGGAGCAAGCACATCGACATTCGCTATCATTTCATTCGTGAATGTGTAGAGAATGGTCACATCAATGTGGAACACGTCAAAGGAGAACTACAAAGAGCAGACATCTTAACAAAAGCTTTACCAAGACTCAAGTTCGTAACTATGCGACAAATGCTCGGAGTTTAAGACCTAGGACGAAGCAACAATCAAGATTAAGGAGGAGAATGTGAGCATATAATCTCGAATATTGCTTCATTTGAAGACAAACAAAGACGAAGGACCAAACTCGTTCTTTAGAAATTAAATAACCGCCAAAGCGGTTATGTTAGTTAAGTTAGTTACTTTATGTAAATACACGAATGGACATATCGGTTCATTACACCGATTAGATTAGTATATATATGTACAAACTTGTAACGTTCAAAAGTTAGAAAAATCGATTAGTTATTCAATATACTTTGCAATTTCATTTTAACACACGTTTGGGACTAACAAAGGATGTGTTATTCCTATGACTAAGGAATTGAAAGATTGGTGGGTTGTTGTGAAGACTAAGCCTAGAAGTAGTTATGAAGTAGCATAATTGATGTAGACTAAAAACGAGATAACACAAATTGGACCTGTTGATTCACCTGAATACCAGGAATAACTCTTCCAACTATTGTTGATTCAAAGAATACCGATAATCAGGGCAATTTTCAGCAACAGCCAAAAAAAAAGGCTTTTCATATAACTTGGAATTGATTAGCTAGCATTACAATACCATTATTAAATAGACCTTAGAAACTCAAAAATGGGCCTAAAAGACAAACGGCCGAGCACTAGCCCACAAACAAAGCCCAACAAACTAGAAAAGAAAAAACATAAAAATGCCAGTAACTCAAAAAGTATAGCGTTTTGGGGCCCGAAAGTTCCGTAAACCCAAGTTATGCTGATTTTAGTGAACCTCTTTTTCTTGGTCTTGGGCCTCTAGAAATAATAGGGCTTGTTCCTCTATGCTTGGGCCCGCATAACAATTTTGCATTTGTTGTAGATGACAATGATAATGTGGAGGAGGAAGATTTCTTTCAAGAGAGTGAAAGTTTGATTTTTAATCTGGACACAAGCACATATGATGATATTGAACAGGTTAGTCTTGTCACTGAAGGAGAAATTGAAGAATTATGATTATGTTGACAATACTCATTTACCAATTAGTGACGATGAACAAGAGTTTATAGATAGAGATGATGATTCAAATGAGGATTTTGATGAAGAACTTGATTTAGCTGATTATTCTTCGGATGAGTATTATTCATCTGATGACTAGTATGTGCAAGAATTATATCAATGGTATTTTCAAGTGAGGTATGTTTGTTCTATTTGGTTAGAATATATCATATTTTGTTAAAATGGATAATATTGGGTTTTAAGGGGTTATATTGGCCTGTAATAGGTCATAACATATTTGAATGGGTTACAATAGGTGTTAATGGGTCATATAGGGTTGTGATGGAGCATAACAGATCCTGACTAGTCTTGATGGGTTGCAATGGCTTTAATGGGTCATTTCAGGTTGTAATGGGTCATATCGGTTCATTATCAATTTTGTTGTCTGTTTGGCTGTTATGTTTGTTGATTGTTGGCTGGTTGGCTGTCTTGTTTGCTGATTGCTTGCTGTTTGGTTATTACGTTTGCTAGTTGTTTGGCTGCTGATAATTTTGATGGTTGTTTGGTTGCAGATTTTATTGATGATTCTGTTTGCTGA
Organism: Artemisia tridentata subsp. tridentata; assembly: GCA_021014915.2. Lineage (NCBI taxonomy): Eukaryota > Viridiplantae > Streptophyta > Magnoliopsida > Asterales > Asteraceae > Artemisia > Artemisia tridentata. The sequence continues at coordinate 191,245,610 of CP139504.1, forward strand.
CTTTGCTCACTATTTCTGTTTGTATTGGCAGGTTATCATTTTGAAACAATTAAAAGATCAAGTAATGACAACAAAGGACCATCAATGAGCTGCCACCTCGAAGCTAGTATTTGGATATTTAGCGAATTTGAATATTTTGATTTTGAATGTTCTACGTAGTTATATTTTTGAAATAGAATTATATATATTTTTGAATGATTTCTTTAAAATCTATTTATATGCAGTAACTTTTACAGGGGATTTAAACAGGGAATTCAAAAATTAATTATAATTTATAGAAAAAAAGAATTTTTCTCCTAGAAAGTTTAGGGATTTCCTAGTGTAAGTTTGCTAGGGCTGTTTCTTTTTTTTTCCTGTTTCTAGTTAGGTCCTGTGTGGATATATGTGTACTGTTTCTAGTTAGGTCCTGTGTGGATATATGTTGTTTCTTTTTTATGCTTAATTGACCATCTTAATACGAGTTTTTTCCCGAACTAGTGTAGGTGGAAAAAATTTATAAAAATTCGAAAAATTTATGAAAATTTGAAAAAATTTATAAAAATTTTAAAAAAATTCGAAAATTTTTAAAAATTCAAAAAATTTATAAAAATTCAAAAAATTCGAAAATTTTATAAAAAATTATAAAAATTCGAAAAAACTTATTAAAATTTTTAAAAAATTCAAAAAATTTATAAAAATTTATAATTTTTTTAAAATTCAAAAAATTTGTAAAAATTTATAATTTTTTAAAAATTCAAAAAAATTATAAAAATTCAAAAAATTCGAAAATTTTATAAAAAATTATAAAAAATTCAAAAAATTTATAAAAATTTATAATTTTTTAAAAATTCAAAAAATTTGTAAAAATTTATAATTTTTTAAAAATTCGAAAAAAAATTTAATAAATTCAAATTTTTTATAAGTTTTTTTGAATTTTTATAAATTTTTATAAAATTTTCGTATTTTTTGAATTTTTATAAATTTTTTGAATTTTTATAAATTTTTTATAAAATTTTCAAATTTTTTGATTTTTTATCAATTTTTCGAATTTTTATAAATTTTATAAATTTTTTTGAATTTTTATAAATTTTTTCAATTTTTATAAGTTTTTTGAATTTTTATAAATTTTTTATAAAATTTTCGAATTTTTTGATTTTTTATCAATTTTTCGAATTTTTATAAATTTTTTTGAATTTTTATAAATTTTTTGAGTTTTTATAAATTTTTTGTATTTTTAAAATTTTTTGAATTTTTTTAAAATTTTTATAAATTTTTTCGAATTTTCATAAATTTTTCGAATTTTTATAAATTTTTCGAATTTTTAAATTTTTTTTGAATTTTTATAAATTTTTTCGAAGTTTTCTAAATTTTTCGAATTTATTTTTTCCACCTACACTAGTTCGGGAAAAAAATCGTATTAAGACGTCCTGAATAGAAACAGTATCAAATTTTGCCCCCTTCCACATTAAGGATTCTCTTTTGCAATAAGTTAAAAAGAAACACCAAAGTTTCCTGTTTCCAGCCAGTTTTGTTACCAAACAGGACATTAAGTTGAAAGTAAACGGCCCCTAAGTTTGCTAGGAAATCCGTCAGATGTTTTTGAGATCCGTCGCACTGAACTGTCACATATTCCATAGGAGTATGTCGCTAAACTAGTGACAACTTTCTGACGAATGTCGATACGTTTTGGATCAATTGTGATGGATTTCCTAGGGAAAATATCTGTCGGAAAATTATAAAGTCCGTCAGAAAGCTTCCTCACTAAGCGTTTCTGAGCATGGTTTTCGTTAGGATTTTTTCCGTCGGAAATTCGTCACTATAGGCCTTTTGTGACGGATTTCCTAGAGATTTTGCCGTAGGTAAAGGCCCTTTTTCTACTAGTGATGTTAAATTAAAAGAGGCTATGCTTACCTGTAGTTCTTTAGATACCGAAGCTTTTCGTAGAACTCAATAAAAGCCTGCTTTAACTTTCCTTGCGCTTCTTTGAGTTCATTTTTGTTGAACTGCAAGTCTGAACTTAAACTATTGAACATACTTCTCATAGTGGATCTTGGTGTTTCAGTTGTGGCGTTGCGCTTTATACGTTTTAAAACGTCTAAAGAAGCCATCTTGTGTTCATTGGCATCATCCACTCTTATCTCTTGATGTTGTTCACTCACTTCACCTTCAATATACCAAAGTTAGTAAAAAAAATCTTACAGTAATATCATGATTGTTTTGTAATTATATATATATTTTTTTATATAAAATAGCTACCTGTATTTTGTTCCATGACGGGAGTGACAGCAGCAGGCTTATTAACTTTGATTCGAAGAGCAATGAAAGCATCCATTTGTATATTCAATTCTTCAGCTTGTTTCACAACTTCCTCCACTTTTTCTCTGTAAAAGTTGACAACTTTGTTGAACTCATAATCAAGTCTTTTAAAGAACACAAGCTCAAACTCTCCTCCATCGTCTGATGACCGTAGGAAAATCGTTTGATATTTCAGACACTCCCCTCGTTCTTCATCTTCATGCTGCATTGCACTTGCAAGAATCACTTCCTCTTCTTCTATATCTCTTTTGATGCTAGCGTTACCAAAACGGCTAGTTAGTCCACTAAAAGCTCTAAAAAGAGACCCCTTTCTCTTCAAAGAAGTCGCTTTTGATGGCGGTTTCACCTTATTCAAAGACCGCGTCTGCCACTGTCGAAAAATTAAGATTTCTTTTACAAGATTCTTGAGTTGGGTGTAATTCATATACGCTTCTTGCCATTCTGGCACCATTTGTGATGCAAATTCTTTCCCAAACTTCATTGTTGGTTTTGTTTTCTAAACTTAAATATGAAATGTAACTTACAAGATAATGTGATTATATAGGATGCATAATGTATCCGTCTTGGTTTGCATTCTAAAAAGTATTATATAAAGAATGTCTTTAAAACATTGGTTTTAACACGGTGCTCCTATTTTCAGTTTCACTTAGGGGTTGGTGGGGTCAAGTGGCCAACTAGTCGATCAATTTAATACTACAAAGTAACTTGTCATTCTTTGTTAAAGTTCTTCCTAAATTCGCACTACAAAAAATAGTGCTATTCTTCACACTTATTTTGCCACGGTATGGTCAACTGTGGAATTTTTTTTATGTGGATAATAATTTTGCTACATTCATAAGTGTCACAAATATTTAAAAAATAATCCACATATATAAATGTGTACAATTATGATAAAGCTACACTTATATGTGTAACAAATGTTTCCACACTTTTTATTATAAACATTTTTTGCAATTTTGCCACACTTTTAGGTGTGGACATTCAAAAAATATTTCCACACTTTTAAATATAGAAATTTGGATAATATCTCCACACTTATATGTGTAGAAAAATTTGTCACGCCCATTATTACCACACATGAGAAAGTGTGGACTCAATAATTTTAGACATTTTTAAACGTGGCCATTTGATTTTTAAAATGTAGAGAATTCAACTAGTTTTTTGTAGTTCTTCCTAAAGACGTAAATTCGTAATACTCCAATATTGATCGCATCCTTTTTAACGAACATTCCTAACTATAACATTTCCTTTGGCTAATTTGTATAGGTAAGACTAAATTATTGACCAATATCGAAAACAATCCTAACGTTGACTAGATACATGATAATTTATGACTAAAGTTGACATTCCAAGTCACCATAACTTACTGTAGAAAAGATAAAATAGATGAGACTCGCTTTAGAATGTTATAGTTCTATATTAAGTCTTAACAGCCCAAAGTAAGAAGTGTTGTATATTTTGCGAAAGCTATAGTTACATGCTAAAGGCTTCTAAAAGATCTGCATCAAACATACTCATAGAGTTATAGACCACTAAGCTGAATCCATAAACCTGTTATAATCTAATATAGGTGCATCAAACATACTAATAGACCACTAAGCTGGATCCATAAACTATTAGAAATGGGGATTCAATAAACTTTTGGCGGCAAATGATTTTCTTTCGACAAACTACGTTTGAAGCGTTTGGAACTCTTTTTAAAGAGTTTTCCTGACAGCATCATTGCATAGCGGTTGCAATTTATAGTTTTCAACAAAATCCGAAGTGAGAAATCGAAAATGGGTATCAACTTTTAGACTTTCCTAGCTTTAGTGATCAAGATCACTACAAAAAAAAGTTGAATTCTCTACACTTATTTCTCCACGGTATAGTCAACCGTGGACTTTTTTTATATGAAATAATAATTTTGCTACATTTATAGGTGTTACAAATCTTTCAAAAAATATTCCACCTATATAAGTGTGGACAATCACAATAACGCTACATTTATAATTGAAGTAAAATAAAATTTTAAAATGCCACACTTATAAGTGTAAGAAAACACTTAAAAATTGCCACACTTATAAATGTAAAAATAACTATATAAAAAAGCCACGCTTATAATTGTGAAAAAAAACTACACTTAAAAAAAAAAAAAAAAAAAAAAAAAAAAAAAACCCCACAAAATAAAAAACTACACTTATATATATATATAAAAAAAAAAAAAAAAAAAAAAAAAAAAAAAAACCACATTTATCCATTCCCCCTATTCCCTTATTTCCCTTTATATAAAAAAAAAACCCACAAAAACCACATTTATCCATTCCCTTATTAATGTGTTTGCCCCGAACTCCATCAGAAAATCAAAGTTTTTAATCGTTAATGTGTTTTGTAATCGTCGCCATAATCGTCACCGTGGATCTGTTAATCGCCGCCGTATATCATCAGGTAATTAACGATTATTAATGTGTTTTGTAATCGTTGCATCAGGTCACTGTAATCGTTGTATTTTTTGCAGCATTTTGAGCCGTCGGAAGTTGGATTGCTTGCGAGGTGTTTGTGTGTTCCGCTTGTGTCCGTTCGCGTTGGGAGGATTGAGAAGCAAGGGACGCTTTTGGTTCCGAATACTGCAAGGTAGTTATATTTTGATGCATTGTCAATGTAATGTTATTAGGAATTGGAGTAGTACATGATTTGTTAGGTTTTAGCCGTGTTAATTGTTTGGTGCAAGTTGGTGATTGGGGTAGTATAGTTTAAGTTAGGATTTGCGAAGTTTGTTTGGTAGGTAAACTTTAGGGGTTTATGTCTCGCCTGTGTAAATGTCACTCTAGTCACTTATTGGGAGTTAAAACGAATTTTAGATTGATGCTAATGGGCTTCGTTATGATTGTTGTTATTGTTAGTACTGTTTGCAAGTGGTTAATACTTAGTTCAGTCATATGGGCTTTTAGGATTTTTTAGCTTGTGACGAACAGGTGTATAACATTTTTTGTGATGTTTTGGTTATCTATATCTAGTCTGAATGTTTAAGAGTAAAGGAACACAATTATTATACTTGAGTCATTTTCACTATAAGTAGACGATTTGTTTGTGTAGCATGTTTAGGATATGTTGCTAATAATGAGTTAGAAATAACTTGCTCATATTTTCGTAGTATTTTGCTACTAAGTGCATTCTTAGCTCGACAAGGACTAGGCGTTTCATTAGATCTTTAAGTTTTGCAAAGCTTTTGTATTATATATTAACTTTATGGTATGTTATAAACAATTATTACTTGTTTAGGTAAATCAATATAATGGACAAAAGTTGGATCAACGCACACATAACAAGCATTACTTTTAGAAAAGGAGTTGAGTCTTTTATTAATTTCGCTCGTGCTAGAGATATAAGAGGATCAATTATATGTCCATGCCTTAGATGTGGTAATGATGAATTATTGGAGGTAGATGAGGTTCATGAACACTTATTGCGTTATGGTTTTTTACCGGGGTACACAACATGGACTCTTCATGGGGAGCTTGCTACTCCCCCAACATCTCCGTCTACTAGCGTTCATGAAACTTCGTTTGTTGAAGACGACATGATAGGCTTGGTTCGGGATGCCTTTGGTTTAAGTTCTTTTCCTTTGAATCATGAAAACACGGAGGAAGGAGGGCTTGATGGAGAAGTAGATGAATCTGCCGAAACAAGTGATCACAATGTCGAGGATATTCCTTATAAAAAGTTGTTAGAACAGTGTGACAAAGAATTGTATCCCGGCTACAAGTTTTCTAGTTTGTCTTTTACTTTACGCTTATATCACATTAAATGTATCGGGGGCATATCCAACAAGACTTTTGGTATGTTGCTAGAGCTTTTACGAGATGCATTTCCTCACATCACATCATTACCATCATCTGTTCACCAAACCAAAAAATTAACTAATGATTTGGGGCTTGGATACAAGAAAATCCATGCATGTCCTAATGATTGCATGCTATATTGGGATAAGAGCGAAGGTGAACAATCATGTCATACTTGCAAAGCTTCCCGATATAGAAATGATGTTGGTGATCAATCGGGTGAAAGTTCAAAATCACACAAGTCAAAAAAGCCAGCAAAAGTCTTACGTTATTTTCCTTTAATTCCGAGACTGAAAAGGCTATACATGTGTGAGAAAACGGCGAAGGACATGAGGTGGCATGACACGGGTCGAACAAAAGATGGGAAGTTAAGGCACCCGGCAGATGGTCTTGCTTGGAAGGCGTTTAATGATTGATATGAACAATTTGCCTCGGATCCTCGTAGTGTAAGGCTTGGGCTTGCTAGTGACGGATGTAATCCGTTTCGTACGATGAATACAACACATAGTACCTGGCCATTGCTATTGATTCCCTATAATTTACCTCCGTGGATATGCATGAAGCAACAATCTTTTATTCTTTCAGCGATAATTGAAGGGGAAAAAGGCCCGGGCAATGATATAGACGTTTATCTACAACCTTTAATTAAAGAACTTAATCGTTTATGGAAAGGGGTTGATGCTTATGATGCTTTCTCGAAAGAAAGGTTCAAGTTAAGAGCTTCTCTTTTGTGGACTGTGAATGATTTTCCTGCCTATGCTAACTTATCGGGTTGGAGCACTAAGGGACGTGTGGCATGCCCCACCTGCGTGAAGTCAACTCGCTCAATGTGGTTAAAGCATGGAAAGAAATTTTGCTACATGGGACATCGTAGATGGCTTGAGGAAAATCATCCTTATCGATTTCAAAAGGATAATTTTGATGGCACAATTGAGGAAGATGGTCCTCCCACCATAATGTCGGGGTCTGATATTTTGAAACAATTAAGAGGTTCAAAATTCAAATATGGAAAGTCAACAAAATCGAATAAGAAAAGGACAAGAGATGATGTTGGTTGTTCAACAAGTAGTCCTCTTCATGTAACAAATGACGATTCGAGTGCATTTGATGATATAGAGAGTTTCATAGAAGAAGATATTGATGGTGATAACCAAGTGTGGAAAAAGAGGAGTATTTTTTTTGATTTGCCATATTGGGAGTTCAATCTTATTAGGCATAACTTAGATGTGATGCATATCGAAAAAAATGTTTGTGATAACGTGATCGGGACTTTATTAAATTTGGATGGGAAGACTAAAGACAACGAAAATGCTCGCAAGGATCTCATGGAAATGGGAATAAGGCATGACCTCCACCTTATAAACCGTCCTAACAAAAAGTCATATGTACCCTTGGCATGTTACACTATGTCTAATGTGGAGAAGTCGAACTTTTTACAAGTCTTGAAAGATCTAAAAGTTCCTGATGGTTATGCTTCAAATATTTCAAGGTGTGTAAGCTTGAAGGATCGTAAGCTCTCCAACCTCAAGAGTCATGATAGCCATATTCTAATGCAAGACATTTTGCCTATTGTTCTAAAGGCTTCCATGCATTCAAGAGCACAAACTCGAGTAGTCAAAGCAGTGTGTGACTTATGCTCCTTTTTCAAAGGGTTATGTGCTAAAGTTCTTGATGTTAGTGAATTAGAGAAAATGGAGTATCAAGTGGTGCGGACTTTGTGCGAGTTGGAGCAGTTATTTCCTCCTAGTTTCTTCACAATCATGGTTCATTTGACAATTCACTTGATATCAGAGGCAAAACTTGGTGGACCTGTTCATTATAGATGGATGTATCCGATTGAGCGGTAATTTTATTTGTTCTAAAAATATATTTATATACACTTTTTACTCGTTAATAACTTTATTTTTTATTTATTTATTTCAAATAAAATAAAAGGTACTTGATGCGATTGAAATCATATGTTCGCAATAAGGCTCAACCCGAAGGCTCAATGGCAGAAGGTTATGTAAAAGACGAGTGTCTTACTTTTTGTTCAAGATACTTTGAAGGTGTAGAGACTCCATTTAATCGCCCTCCTAGGAATGATGAAACTATTGACGGAAAGGAGATGTACATGCTTAATTCTGGGGGGCGTAAATTAGGAAAGGTTGACATTCTCGAACTTGATTACAAATCACTAGCTCAAGCACATCGTTATGTGTTACTTAACCATAGTAAAATTCAACCTTTTCGCGAGTAAGTATCCTTTTTAAAGATATTGAACATAGCATAAAATGATGTGTTATAGAGTCTAAGATTATAATAAATTTCGTGTAGCCATTTTTTGGGTGAATTACAAGCTCGTAGGAAGGAACCGGTAAACTTAAAGACAATAGAGAAGTTTCTAGTTGGGGAGTTTTCAGGATGGCTTCAACAACAGGTTACAAAACTATTTATTTCTTATTAATCATTTAGGTGCATAATCTGACAGTCGTATTAAATAATGGTAGGTTCCGGTTTTAGAAAAGAACAATTTTGATAAAGAAGTGTTATCCCTTGCTATTGGCCCGAGCAATGTTGCTAAGCAATGCAATGGTTTTATCACAAATGGATTTAGATTCCTTACAAAGAGTCATGAAGAGTTTAAGAAGTGCCAAAATTCAGGAATCATGGTGGAAGTTGAAGGAGGAAATTACTATGGAAAGCTTACAAGCATACATGCCTCATAAACATGATCATTATTAATGTTAACAAATACTTACTAATTACTACACCACTCTGAACCTCACTGAAGGCAGGTTGAGAAGCTTCTACCTTTGCCTCAAGGGGTTCAAGAGCTTTGCTTGAATTGGCTAAGCTGGTTTGTACTGAAACACACAGATTATTAAGGTTGTGTACTGCTGATGAAGCGAAAAGTGTACCGCTTTTAAGGGGTCATTTAAGCCCTAAATCGTATTTATTTGATCAAATATCGCCCTAAATCGTTCCTTTTGTCATTTTAGGTACTTTTGAGGAGAAATCTGGAAAAGGAGGCATTTTGGACGTTTTTGGAGCATAAAAGTGAAGAAAACGACAAAGTCTCAAAATCGGCTGAAAGTTACCTTTGACGGCGTCACAATTTACTCTGGACGGCGTCATGCCTTGGCAAGAAAAAGTGGACGTGAAATTTACTCATGATAAGCCAGTGAAAATAGCATGTGAATTCTGACGGCGTCACGCTTTAACCTGATCAAGGGCGTCACGGCTTAAATCAAAAGGGGACGGCGTCACGTTCAAGGTTCGACGGCGTCAAGCCTTGATAAGCCAGAATGGATTTTGGAAGAGCTAAAGAGGGACGGCGTCAAAAAGGTCATCCGGGAACCCTAGAAGCGGCGAGGTGACGGCGTCACACTCCATAACGTGACGCCGTCAGATCCAAAAGTCTATATATAGTTTTCTAATTTTTTGTCATTAGTGGAGAGCTTAGTGTGTGGAATTTTGGGAGAAAACCCTAAGACGATTTTAGCTTCTTTTTCAAGGCTTTTTTGCCTTGAGATCTTCCATGTTACATTGAAAGATAAGTTATCAATTAATCATTCAATATGTCTATGTGTTGTTTGATTCTATCTTGTTCTTGTCTTTTGTTTAACATGTTAGGCTAGATTTATCTTGTGTTTGCTTAGATCTAATGAAACCTAGCTATTGATTATTGGTTATTAGTGTGTTATTAGTTGTATTAGATGATTGTTTATCTATGTTAGGCTTAAGAAAACTGGCTAACTTCCTATTCGGTAACTTGCTTGAACGTCTTAAGAAACATGAACCAAATGCGTACTAAAGGTTTTTATGGTTGTATTTAATGCACAAGCGAATTCTAGTGATCCCATGTTAGGAGCTTCCTAGCCGGCTCGACATAGGAGTGAAGTAGGAGCTTGTAGAGTTGGGGAAGTACGTACGCCACCCCACGAATGGTATTAAGGAATACACCCGTCATCCACGCGACTAATACACACTAATTAACCGGTAAAAGATAGTTAGGGAGTAAGGAAATCTAAGTAAACACATTTCTCTACACATAAGTTTCTCACCACATTTTCATTTTTGTTATTTTATTTTATTTGCATCCGTAGTAAATTTGGGTTAGTTGACTAGCAACTAATTCCGCCCACTCTTTCAAAACCGAGATTTTACTTGCTTTCATAAAAAATATAAAAACATAAAAAGAATCTTCCTCAACCTTTAGACCTATTAGAGTAGTTTTTCATACCTAACGAACACTATTCCCTATGGAGAACGATCAATCCCCCGTACTTACCACTACACTATACTACATCGGTCAGGTACACTGCCTGGTGGGGTTGTAAGCCTCTTGAGATCCCTCGAGAGGTAAAACCTGTTGTAAGGTTACAAAACCACGCATCAAGTTTTTGGCGCCGTTGCCGGGGAATAGTTATTGTTTAGGTTGAATTTTTATTTCTAATAGGTCTACTCACTAGATTCCTTTCTAGTGAGATTTTTGTTTTATTTTTCTAGATTTTCTTTAGTCTATCTATTTTCTTCGTTTCTTTCTTCGTAACCATTACCATTCGACATCATGGAAGATGGTAATATCCTTAACCCCAACAACCCACCACCACAACAACCACCACCTCCTAGAGCCCGTACTTTAGGAGAGTACTCCCGTCCTAGCCACCATGGCTATCGAAACACCATTGAGCTCACTCAAGGAGCCAATATCACACCCTTGCGATCCGACACCATCCGGTTGGTGCAAAGCGGATGCGCATTCCATGGACTTCGTTCTGAAGATCCTAATCAACATCTCAAGGACTTTCTTAAAATTGTTGATTCTATAGACCTTGATGTTGCCACTCGAGAGACGACCCGATTGCGTCTCTTCCAATTCTCTCTGCGGGACCAAGCTAGTCAATGGCTAGAACGTCAACCCGCAGGATCCATCACCTTTTGGGATGATCTCACCACTCGTTTCCTTGCTCAGTTTTTCCCACCGGGAAGAACTACCAAGCTAAGGAATGATATCTTGATGTTCCAACAACGTCAAGGCGAAACTCTCTACGAGGCATGGACTCGATTCAAGGACTTACTCCAAAAAGTCCCCCACCATGGCATAGAACTTTGGCTCCAAGTCCAAATCTTCTATGACCATATCAATCTCTCCACGAGGCAAACCATTGACCAATCGGCCGGTGGCAAGCTACGTGATCTAAGTGCGGAACAATCATGGGCTCTCCTAGAGGATCTTGCTCTTTATGACAACGAAAGTTGGAGTGATCCCCGTGATTTGAATAAAACGGTCAAGGCAATATCTTTGCCTTCGAACAATTCAAGCATTTCTGACCGTAGGATCATAGAACTTGAAGACCAAGTCAAGTTTCTCATGAAATCTTACGAGGCTCCTAAACCTTCAAGCCAAGTGAACAAAATCACTTCTTCATGTGAATTATGTAGTGGTCCCCACGACACTCGTGATTGCATGGAACTCCCCGAACAAGCTTTTGTGGACTACGCATCCTCGCGTACCGACGGAGCGGGAGACAAGTGGTACACTTTCAAACCCGAGCCAAACCATTACGGTGATACATACAACCCCTCATGGAAAAATCACCCGAACCTTAGGTGGAAACAAAACCAAAACACACAACAAACCAATTCTTCTAACCCACCTAATCGTTTCCAATCAAGCGGTTCCAACTCGAACCGTGCTTTCAACAACAATCCTTCCGGCAATGGTAGTACTGATAACTTTGAAGGATTGATGTCTCAATTTATGGCATCTCAAGAAGCTCGTTTAGCCAAGTTTGAAGCCGATTTCAAACAAAAACAAAGCGAGATGACCAATAAGATTGACACCTTGTTGAAAGCCCTCAATGACCGAGAAATGGGAGCACTCCCTAGCAACACGGTCAAGAACCCGATACTAAACGTCAACGCCATTTCGTCGGTTTCGTCTCCTAGTTCTTGTCCACAATATTATTCGGTCAATTCCATGAGCACGTGTTTCAAACAAACCCAAGTCGTTCCAAATGACCAAGAAGTTATGACATCCAAATTGGTCAACAACATAGTTGAAACACCTCCCACTCAAAACCTTGACGAAGAATTCAAGGAGCTCCACCTTGAAAGTCCGGTTGTTGATGTGTTGGATGAGAAGAAGCTCAAGTTAGGCGAAAAAGGGACCGCCTTCGTTCAAAACAAACTACCTAAGAAGTTAGATGATCCGGGCTTATTTGTTCTACCTTGCAAGATCGGTAATTCGGAGGCTTATGACACATTAGCCGATCTTGGATCAAGCCTTAACCTACTTCCGTTACCTCTCTACACCTCTCTAAAACTAGGAAAACTTGAAGAAACCGAGGTGATAATAGGTTTAGCGGATGGGAGTGTTGCTTACCCGGTTGGAGTAGTTAAGGACGTGTTAGTGCACATTGGAAAACTAACCATTTTAGCCGATTTCCACGTCCTTGATATGGTTAGCGACCCTACATGCCCCTTGTTGATAGGTAGAGGATTTTTGGCGACCGCTAGTGCTATGATTGATTGTAAGGAATCCAAGATAGCGGTAGGAGAAGGAGATACTTGGTCAGTCTATGATGTTAAGAAACATGCCTATGATACTAGTGAGGAACCAACACCACATTGGCTAGAATCAAATAGGAGACCATCTAGATATGGACCTTGGATTGATAGAGACTTCATAGGACCCCAACGCCCATTTTACCTAGAAGAGGACTTTGTTAACCGAACGCATTCGGTAGAGCAACTCTTGGCTAGGGACACCGAATTGGATCCATTTGAAGATTCTCTAGTTTTTAGAAAGATGATTGATTTCCTAGGAGTTTTGCCAATTAACCTAGGAATGAATAAGTGGATTTGTGAGGAAGATGATCATAAGTGGAATTGGGATAAACCACCCAAAGATGGAGATGGGTCATGGCATATCAAGATGACATTGTATGACCCGGATGGAGAGAAGTTTGAGAAGATATATCGTACTAAGCGGACCAATAGGAAACTTCAATCCAAGCTTAACCCTAAAGACGTCCTCGATGACGAGCTCACTTATATAGGGTAGCGTGACTTTGAGTCTAGCTACAAGACTCGTTAATAAAGAAAAGCGCTTCTTGGGAGGCAACCCAAGCTTTATTTTATTTATTTGCTTTGTGTGTTTATTTATTTGTTTGTTTGATTTTATTTGTTTCCGTATGTGTGTTTAATTTTTATTAGTATTGATTCATGTTCAAAAGTAATTTGTGAAAATGCTTTATTTTGTTTTTAACTTCGTCTTAACTACATATAAAGGTATTTTGCAAAAGTTAAGTGTAAGGGAAATCTAAATCGGTTTATTAGAACACAAATGAACATGAATCATAATAATACTAAATTAACATACATATTCGTATTTGTTTGAGTCAAATGCTTGTATCGAGTCATAATGATGTTTTGCAGGATTTCCAGGAAGTAAGGTAAAGGTTTTTCCAGAAATTTTCCGGAAACTTAAAATGAAAATTTTTGTCAGGTCATTTCTGACGGCGTCAGGGTTTATAACCTGACGGCGTCAGATTTAATTTTCAAAAATTTTTGAAAGTTTTGTTTTCATAAAAAAGTTTTTATTAAAATCTCCAACTTATAATCTCCAGGAATCTGCAAAATTATCATTCCACAAGCATTATATCCTTATATATAGATTTTTCCCGCCGATGTTATGCAGGTTTTCGTGTTTGTTTTCTCAGGTTTAACAGGTTATTTTGGACAAGGAGATGTTTATGGAATCAAGCTTATGGCGATGCATTAGTCATGGAGCTTCAACATTACCTTGGAGGAAGATCTAACCGTGTAATTTCATTATCCACCGAGCGAATCAGGGGAGTATTTGATTTCATTCTTTTACTTTATGCTTTTACATCTTGTAATTTGAACATTGGGGACAATGTTCATCTTAAGTGTAAGGGAGGGTAAAAGTACGATTTTAGAGAATACTATTGCGCTTGATTTTTGTTTGTTTAATAGTAGATGTGTAATAAAACTGAGAGAAATACTTGTTAAGGTAATTTTAGTGCCAAATTTAAAATTTTTTACAACATATAGGAGTGAAACTTTGATCTTAATAAGCGTCTCACGGATAGGAGTTATATGACTAGCACAAAAAACCGTACCACTAAAAATTTTTCCACCCCCAAATATGTGAGGTTCGCCCCTAGAATTGGTAGGAAAAGCATTTATGCTATGATGTGTGTACCGGTAGCACTTAGATTCTAGAACTTGCGTTAGGACCATTCCGAGGCCACAAGTGAGACTACATTCGTGTAGTTAGATTTACTACATGATAAGAGGCATTAGGATTAACCCATTGTTTTACACCTGTGTTTTTGTTATAATTACATTGGCTACATTGGTCAAGTAATTCTCCCACACCCTTTGCGTTGTACTCATTTTTAGTACACGATACCCCTAGTACACCCCTCAGAGCCTATCTTTTCGTTTCAACCTTTAAGCATTTTACTTAAAGGAAGAATTTGTTACACCCCACTTAAATGTACACCCAAATCGCCTTAGCCTACCTTGTATGCACTCATTTTTAGTGCATTATTGTTACAACATTTGTTTAAACCCAAGTTAATTATCTAGTTGATTACATGGTTGCTAAGTCGAGTCATATCCTTGTACATATTGTTTTGGGACGATTGGGACTCATGGGTAAAGTACTAGTGTAATGGAGTAATGGGGATGAACATCATTTATTACCCCCATATGTGCTAAATATTTTAAAAGTACTCCAAGTGTTTTGATTATCTTAATTCGAGTCATTAGATTAGTATTTGTAAAGTTATGTAAAAGTTCAAGTGTAAGGGGAATGCAATGCCCCTATGATGTATTATTTTGGATGGTAGGGCAAAAGTGTATGCAAAAAAAAAAAAAAAAAAAAAAAAAAAAAAAATCGAAAAAATTAAGAAAAATACAAAAAAATGAGAAAAATAAAAATAGAAAAAAACATACGGACTACCATCCCGTTTCATTTTTATGTTTATTTTTATTTTTTGTTTTGTTTTTGTTATTTCATTTCTAGCTTAAGATCGAGTCTAGTCTTGGCTTAGCAACATTGTATAGTACATGTAATTGATCAAGATCTTTAACTCGCCACCAGTAAAATATCCCTTATCCAACAAAACCGTGTTTTCCTTTTCCCTACACCTAACGTTATAACCCATTTAAAAGCCCTCTTTGATAGTTTATCTTTGGTGCTTACGCCTAGTGGAGGAGGTTTTCGATCCTTTCCCAAGCCTATGGTAATCTATTTGCTATGACAGGTAGTGAGAGATATTATCCGTTTTCATTTATGAGATTTATTTTGATGACACTTGAGAGATGTGAGTATCTAAACACTACTTGTGAGGTGCTAGTATGTAATCTCCGTGCTTATTATGATTGAAGTGGAACGATTATTTGTTGTAATTACTTTTATGTTAGCATTAAATGACCCCTAACTTGTATTTTGATTAGAATAAAAGCGCATTTGCTTGAGGACAAGCAAATTTCAAGTGTAAGGGTATTTGATGAAGCGAAAAGTGTACCGCTTTTAAGGGGTCATTTAAGCCCTAAATCGTATTTATTTGATCAAATATCGCCCTAAATCGTTCCTTTTGTCATTTTAGGTACTTTTGAGGAGAAATCTGGAAAAGGAGGCATTTTGGACGTTTTTGGAGCATAAAAGTGAAGAAAACGACAAAGTCTCAAAATCGGCTGAAAGTTACCTTTGACGGCGTCACAATTTACTCTGGACGGCGTCATGCCTTGGCAAGAAAAAGTGGACGTGAAATTTACTCATGATAAGCCAGTGAAAATAGCATGTGAATTCTGACGGCGTCACGCTTTAACCTGATCAAGGGCGTCACGGCTTAAATCTGTCACAACCCGCATTTTCAGGATATTTTCCATATTCACTATTCATCTCGGGAAATTACTATTCATCAATTACTATTCACCGATCACTATTCATTATTTTACTATTCATCATTTTCGGAGTCAATTTGAGATTCTGAGAAGCGTTCAGAAATTTTACTATTCACATGACACTATTCATTCCCGGAAGAATTCACTATTCATGGTTATCGTTCATCACTTCGTAAACTAGGTTTACGGGTATTCAAATACGCGTAACCGGTAAGGTTTAGCGGCATATTCATGCATCATCATTAAGGACCCGTCATATAGACTAGAAGTAGTCTACACATCATCAGTACATTAGTTCATGCACGGATATGCATTATTTCAATTTACGTATGTTCGTTTATTTGTTAAACGTTACCACTCAGTCATTACTATTAACATTATACCCAATACTCCCGACAATGATCCTAATACATTTTCAAACTAATTATAATGATATAGAGATTATATTATTAATTTACCCGGTGTTTTTAAACCAATCGCTATATTTTCCGTTAGGAGCTTATAACTCCGTCGGTTTGCGATATTTCAATCCGATAATCATTCTAACACCCGATTCTTGCAAGGAATATGATATTACAATTTTTACGACTTCGTCGTATTTTATTTCAACTCGTCACAATTTATTTTCAGATAACTCGGTACCCGATAACACTCAATGTATGCACTAAACTAACTATATCTAATTAAATGGGAGACAAACTCTTTAATTACACATCAAATCTCTTCATTTTAGCACATGTGTGCCGCCCCCCTAGCCATCCCATTTAGCTAATACTTCCAATTTGCATTAAATGAACTTACTTGATTTAATTCCATCCTCCACTAACTTAACACATACTATAAACAAATAACTAGCCATTTTAGATCAAAACCCTCCCCATCTCATCCACCCCAACCGGCCACACCTCAAGAACACCAAGAAGTCATCAATTTTTTCAAGATCCAAGTGTTTAACAAGTCCTAGTAGTAATCTAGTTTGGGTTTTGAAATAAAAACCACAAAGATTAATAGGGTTTTCATCACCATCTTTCAATAATCATCACAAGTAAGTTACCCATCATTTTCCTACTCTTTTAAACATTTACTTGATGTATTTTCATGATCTAGTAACAAAACATGCAAGTATGTATGATCCATACCACTTTATTAGGTTTTTATTACATAAAAATGGGTTTTGATTATCCTATGCTTATTCCCTTGAAACCCACCATGGTTGGTGATGTTTAGGACCCCATGACACCCTAAGAAGGTGTATGGTAGGATTTACGAACTTGTGGAGTTGATTTGAAGAGATTTGAGTAAGTTTAGAACTTTAAAAATGGATTTTAAACATTATAGATGAGGGTCTGTCCATAAACGGCAGATCTGGAAACCTCAGTAATTTTTGAACTATTTTGGTCTAAATATTCAGAAAGTACTTTCAAAAACGAAACCGTGGGCGCCGGAATCACTAAAATCGGACTTATAACGAAGGAGATATGATTTTCCGAAGTTGGGTGACGAAAACTATTTTTCAGAAAAACTGTTGCTGATTGCCGAACTTTAAGGGGCAAAACGAGTCATTAGCCGTGATCTAGATGAGCCGAGCCATTGAAAATATGTTAGTTTATATTTATACGAAACCGTGGATATAAAGAACGTAGAAAACGAGCTTATAACGACCGAGATATACACGTTTAAAGCCCGACAATTCATCACTTATTTTGACAGCCCACTTTTATAAAGTGTTTTAAGTATGAAAACTAGTATTTTTACAAGTCACTAAGTTGATAGCCGATTATCTAATTGATCGAGACATAATTGGTCAAAAGTTGAATATAACGATATTTAGATATTGTTACAAGGTTTACAAAAACATCGAGTTTTGTCACTAACACTTATCGAGCTATATTTCACGACTAGTTTTACGAGGCCGTTTTGGCACATTTTCACGAGTTGTAAAAAGAGTTATTTTGCGACGAAAACATTATATTAACCAATATAACACCAAACAAGGATCGTGGAGTACCGTTTCAACCTATTTACACGAAAAGTGTTTATTAACTTAACGAGACGTCAAAAATGTATTTTTCGACGATAAACGTTATTTTCCAAAATCATCAAGTGGTATCGATAACATACGTATTTGCATGTGCAGCATCATCTCATTTCTTACATTAGATTCCATCATTCATATTAGGTCGCGGTTAGAGATCGTGCCTCATTTCAGTGTATTCACTTTTGTCATCGTAGCTATCATACCAGGTGAGTTTCATAGCCCCTACTTTCGTACGTTTTGAATAACTGTTTTGGGGGAGAATACATGCTCATTTTCATCCAAATGTATACATGATTTACTTGATTATGCCACTTGTTTCATCAAAGCATTACTTGCTCCACTTATGAATTTGTTATTCATCCGAATGTATTCACTAGTATTGCACTAAATTCTTATCACTCATGGACACAAGTACTTCAAACATTATGCATACTTAACCGAATGAACCGGCTCCACTACTATGTACATACATGACAAAATGAATGGGTCACATAACCGAATGTACGGGTATTATGACCGAATGAACGGGTCACATGACGAATGAACTGGTCACACAACCGAATGAATTGGTCACATCATCGAATGTATTGATCAACCAAATGTACTGTGAATCTTGTGGTCCACATATTACTTTTATTCACCAAACCAAAACTCATTTGGCAGTGGGTTGTAAACACACAGGTGGCAAGTCTTGTTATGGCCAAGGCTTGGGACTGAGTGGATTTACAATGCCTTTGCTGGGAAATCATTATTCAAAGGCGTTACATTTTACAAACAACTCTATGAACTCACCAACCTCGTGTTGACGTTTTAGCATGTATTTTCAGGTATTTAGCAAAGGCACGCCACTGGAGGCTTTGGCAGGGCATGGCATGGTCATAGAAGACTCTGATATTTATACAGGGACCGTTTCAAACTATATTTTAAGGGCCTAATTCCGCATCACTTTTAACAATGTAATCTAACATTTTTGGTAAACAATGTTATTCTAAAAGAATGAAATAAAAAACCGTTCTTTGCACTTGTGTTGTGATACCAATTGAGTTACACCCCAGCGACACGTAGTCTTCCGCTGGACCCGAATTTGGGGTGTTGACAGATTGGTATCAGAGCCAGGTTATAGAGAACTGAGTGTTTTTAAAACCTAGACTATAGCTACTTTCACGAAAACTTAATCCTATGACCGCCACGTGCCTGCCTGCCAAGCTGATGCCTCATTTGTGGCTTGTTGCTGACATAATTGATGAGATTTGTATCTCATTATCAGATAGATTACACTCGCTTATTCTAGTTGATTACCTTAATTGCCTTCCCTATTAGTATGCTTACATATCATATGCGTTTCATTGTTACGCCTTTTTCCTTGCGTAGTTTCATTATTCGACCTCGAGATTGGTCATTTACATTAGTCTTTCAGAACATCTTTTCATATGTGAAGGACATAGTATTAGTATGACTGAGCTGAGTATTTCAAAATTCATGGAACCTCGGTAGAATATAGACTGGTCATCTATATTCGACCCGGGATAGTGGGACATAGGCTGACCACCTATATCCGACTCAGAGATGAATTTTGCAATACTGAGAATGGTTATAATAAAATTTTGTCCAGATCAATTCTCTACCCAATTTCCAAATGTTTCATTCATGTGTGC
The DNA here is from genome assembly GCA_021014915.2 of Artemisia tridentata subsp. tridentata. NCBI lineage: Eukaryota > Viridiplantae > Streptophyta > Magnoliopsida > Asterales > Asteraceae > Artemisia > Artemisia tridentata. The sequence goes on from CP139504.1 coordinate 191,265,346, forward strand.
GTACTCAAACGTTGCAAGAACATTTCGCACCTACACCACTTCGGTTACCACTGATTGGAAGTGCGCCGATAAATCATTGCATCTCATGGACGTTCCCATTATGCACCATACTTTTACATCACCGTACTCTCTTTCATCATTGTTATGTGAATTCCTCATCATTGTTATTTGACTTCCTCACCATTGGTCATATAGCGGTTGTTACAGTCGTTTCCCTTCTCACCATCACCATCATTTCCTTTCCCCAGTCCCATATACAAGGATTAGACGACACTCTATGGATTCCTAGGTTACTCATCACTCCCTACTCCCAATGTTAATAAGTGGATATTATCAAAGACCTTCTTAGGAAAGGCTTTTCATACCATCTATGAGGAGGATCCCTCGGTACATTAAGACCATACAAAACTCAACAGAAATCTCAAAGTATCACTAACCCATCTGAACCGCTATCACTGGCCTGATCGCCGAACTTCTATCATCTAGAAAGCATTGGCTTGACCGAACTACAAGATCCGTTATGGTACGAATGCTCACCAAGAAACATTTATAGGGATGAATCCAACCTCCTAACCAAGATTATAGAACATTCATGCCTTCATTTCCTCGTGAACCACCGTCTAGAAGCATGTCAACTAATCATAACGACTTCAAGTTTTCATTTTATGACAAGCCACTCAGAACATCTACTTCTAGAAAACGTCTTATTTACGCTTCACCCTTCTTTTCTTGTTTTGAAGAGTTATGCCGCGAAAGAAAGCTACTTCAACTATGACACCAGCTGCTATTCGGAAGCTTGTTGCGGATAGTATAGAGGCAGCACTAGTAGTTGAAAGGGAGGCCGTAGCTGCACGGGCTGCTGAAGCCGCTTCTCGGGCAGAAACCGCAGGAGTTGCCGGAATGGCTGCTAATGGTACTAATGGTCGTAAATGTACATACAAGGACTTTAAGAGTGGAGATCCCCCAAAATTCAAGGGCACTGAAGGAGCCACTGCTATGATCCGTTGGTATGAAGGGATAGAATCTGTGTTTCTTCTATGTAACTGTCCAGAGGAGTACAAGGTAAAGTTTGCTGCTAGTACACTTGTTGAGGAAGCTATGTCGTGGTGGAATTCTTATGCAAAACCCATGGGAATGGAAAATGCTCACAAGCTTACGTGGGATGAATTCAAGAAGTTGCTGACTAAGAAGTTCTGCCCACGCACTGAAATAAAGAAGCTGGAAACAGAGTTTTACGAGCTAGTGACAACAGGTAATGATATCGAAACATACATCAGGAGATTTCAAGAATTGGCTGTGCTATGTCCAACTATGGTTCCAGATAATGAAAAGCTGCTAGAAAATTTCACTGGTGGACTACCTCACAACATCCAAGGAGATGTGATTTCCTCTGAACCACACACACTGGACGAGGCTATCAGAATGTCTCAAAAGCTTATGGCTCAAGTAGTGAAGCAAGAAACTACTGTCAACAACAACAACCACAACAACAACGAAAACAAGAGGAAAAGGGATGACAACCAACGAGACGATCAAGTATGGCAGCCAAACAAAGGACATGAAATGGTTAAGGCCTACGTTGCAGGACCAAGTAAAAGGAAAGGATATGCCGGGACTTTGCCCAAGTGCCACAAGTGCCGGTTTCACCACGAGGGACCTTGCCCCACTCAATGTGGAAACTGCCAAAAGGTCGGACACAAAGCCAAGGATTGCAAGGCTCCCACCCTCGTAATGCATCAGAAAGTCACGGTAACCTGCCATGAGTGTGGAGTAATTGGACACTTCAAGAGTGAATGTCCAGAGCTGAGAAACCAGAATGGAGGAAGAGTTCGTTGAAGTGCGAGGCTCGTCAGGACAACAACAACAATGACAATGGTTAAGAAGAGAACTTCTGCCTTATCTATTTTAACGGAAGCGTAAACCCTCTAGTGTTGTATTTCTTTTGTGTCCACTTTGTGTTCTATCGTACGAACTTCATGTACTATTACGATTCCGATCTAATGAATGTTCTGTGTTTTATAACCGCAAAGTGACTCATATACCCACGTCTCTTCACCGAGTACCCTCCAGAGACCAACGCTAACTGAATTCAGGGACTGAATTCCTTTAACGGGTGGAGACTGTCACAACCCGCATTTTCAGGATATTTTCCATATTCACTATTCATCTCGGGAAATTACTATTCATCAATTACTATTCACCGATCACTATTCATTATTTTACTATTCATCATTTTCGGAGTCAATTTGAGATTCTGAGAAGCGTTCAGAAATTTTACTATTCACATGACACTATTCATTCCCGGAAGAATTCACTATTCATGGTTATCGTTCATCACTTCGTAAACTAGGTTTACGGGTATTCAAATACGCGTAACCGGTAAGGTTTAGCGGCATATTCATGCATCATCATTAAGGACCCGTCATATAGACTAGAAGTAGTCTACACATCATCAGTACATTAGTTCATGCACGGATATGCATTATTTCAATTTACGTATGTTCGTTTATTTGTTAAACGTTACCACTCAGTCATTACTATTAACATTATACCCAATACTCCCGACAATGATCCTAATACATTTTCAAACTAATTAGAATGATATAGAGATTATATTATTAATTTACCCGGTGTTTTTAAACCAATCGCTATATTTTCCGTTAGGAGCTTATAACTCCGTCGGTTTGCGATATTTCAATCCGATAATCATTCTAACACCCGATTCTTGCAAGGAATATGATATTACAATTTTTACGACTTCGTCGTATTTTATTTCAACTCGTCACAATTTATTTTCAGATAACTCGGTACCCGATAACACTCAATGTATGCACTAAACTAACTATATCTAATTAAATGGGAGACAAACTCTTTAATTACACATCAAATCTCTTCATTTTAGCACATGTGTGCCGCCCCCCTAGCCATCCCATTTAGCTAATACTTCCAATTTGCATTAAATGAACTTACTTGATTTAATTCCATCCTCCACTAACTTAACACATACTATAAACAAATAACTAGCCATTTTAGATCAAAACCCTCCCCATCTCATCCACCCCAACCGGCCACACCTCAAGAACACCAAGAAGTCATCAATTTTTTCAAGATCCAAGTGTTTAACAAGTCCTAGTAGTAATCTAGTTTGGGTTTTGAAATAAAAACCACAAAGATTAATAGGGTTTTCATCACCATCTTTCAATAATCATCACAAGTAAGTTACCCATCATTTTCCTACTCTTTTAAACATTTACTTGATGTATTTTCATGATCTAGTAACAAAACATGCAAGTATGTATGATCCATACCACTTTATTAGGTTTTTATTACATAAAAATGGGTTTTGATTATCCTATGCTTATTCCCTTGAAACCCACCATGGTTGGTGATGTTTAGGACCCCATGACACCCTAAGAAGGTGTATGGTAGGATTTACGAACTTGTGGAGTTGATTTGAAGAGATTTGAGTAAGTTTAGAACTTTAAAAATGGATTTTAAACATTATAGATGAGGGTCTGTCCATAAACGGCAGATCTGGAAACCTCAGTAATTTTTGAACTATTTTGGTCTAAATATTCAGAAAGTACTTTCAAAAACGAAACCGTGGGCGCCGGAATCACTAAAATCGGACTTATAACGAAGGAGATATGATTTTCCGAAGTTGGGTGACGAAAACTATTTTTCAGAAAAACTGTTGCTGATTGCCGAACTTTAAGGGGCAAAACGAGTCATTAGCCGTGATCTAGATGAGCCGAGCCATTGAAAATATGTTAGTTTATATTTATACGAAACCGTGGATATAAAGAACGTAGAAAACGAGCTTATAACGACCGAGATATACACGTTTAAAGCCCGACAATTCATCACTTATTTTGACAGCCCACTTTTATAAAGTGTTTTAAGTATGAAAACTAGTATTTTTACAAGTCACTAAGTTGATAGCCGATTATCTAATTGATCGAGACATAATTGGTCAAAAGTTGAATATAACGATATTTAGATATTGTTACAAGGTTTACAAAAACATCGAGTTTTGTCACTAACACTTATCGAGCTATATTTCACGACTAGTTTTACGAGGCCGTTTTGGCACATTTTCACGAGTTGTAAAAAGAGTTATTTTGCGACGAAAACATTATATTAACCAATATAACACCAAACAAGGATCGTGGAGTACCGTTTCAACCTATTTACACGAAAAGTGTTTATTAACTTAACGAGACGTCAAAAATGTATTTTTCGACGATAAACGTTATTTTCCAAAATCATCAAGTGGTATCGATAACATACGTATTTGCATGTGCAGCATCATCTCATTTCTTACATTAGATTCCATCATTCATATTAGGTCGCGGTTAGAGATCGTGCCTCATTTCAGTGTATTCACTTTTGTCATCGTAGCTATCATACCAGGTGAGTTTCATAGCCCCTACTTTCGTACGTTTTGAATAACTGTTTTGGGGGAGAATACATGCTCATTTTCATCCAAATGTATACATGATTTACTTGATTATGCCACTTGTTTCATCAAAGCATTACTTGCTCCACTTATGAATTTGTTATTCATCCGAATGTATTCACTAGTATTGCACTAAATTCTTATCACTCATGGACACAAGTACTTCAAACATTATGCATACTTAACCGAATGAACCGGCTCCACTACTATGTACATACATGACAAAATGAATGGGTCACATAACCGAATGTACGGGTATTATGACCGAATGAACGGGTCACATGACGAATGAACTGGTCACACAACCGAATGAATTGGTCACATCATCGAATGTATTGATCAACCAAATGTACTGTGAATCTTGTGGTCCACATATTACTTTTATTCACCAAACCAAAACTCATTTGGCAGTGGGTTGTAAACACACAGGTGGCAAGTCTTGTTATGGCCAAGGCTTGGGACTGAGTGGATTTACAATGCCTTTGCTGGGAAATCATTATTCAAAGGCATTACATTTTACAAACAACTCTATGAACTCACCAACCTCGTGTTGACGTTTTAGCATGTATTTTCAGGTATTTAGCAAAGGCACGCCACTGGAGGCTTTGGCAGGGCATGGCATGGTCATAGAAGACTCTGATATTTATACAGGGACCGTTTCAAACTATATTTTAAGGGCCTAATTCCGCATCACTTTTAACAATGTAATCTAACATTTTTGGTAAACAATGTTATTCTAAAAGAATGAAATAAAAAACCGTTCTTTGCACTTGTGTTGTGATACCAATTGAGTTACACCCCAGCGACACGTAGTCTTCCGCTGGACCCGAATTTGGGGGTGTGACAAAATCAAAAGGGGACGGCGTCACGTTCAAGGTTCGACGGCGTCAAGCCTTGATAAGCCAGAATGGATTTTGGAAGAGCTAAAGAGGGACGGCGTCAAGAAGGTCATCCGGGAACCCTAGAAGCGGCGAGGTGACGGCGTCACACTCCATAACGTGACGCCGTCAGATCCAAAAGTCTATATATAGTTTTCTAATTTTTTGTCATTAGTGGAGAGCTTAGTGTGTGGAATTTTGGGAGAAAACCCTAAGACGATTTTAGCTTCTTTTTCAAGGCTTTTTGCCTTGAGATCTTCCATGTTACATTGAAAGATAAGTTATCAATTAATCATTCAATATGTCTATGTGTTGTTTGATTCTATCTTGTTCTTGTCTTTTGTTTAACATGTTAGGCTAGATTTATCTTGTGTTTGCTTAGATCTAATGAAACCTAGCTATTGATTATTGGTTATTAGTGTGTTATTAGTTGTATTGGATGATTGTTTATCTATGTTAGGCTTAAGAAAACTGGCTAACTTCCTATTCGGTAACTTGCTTGAACGTCTTAAGAAACATGAACCAAATGCGTACTAAAGGTTTTTATGGTTGTATTTAATGCACAAGCGAATTCTAGTGATCCCATGTTAGGAGCTTCCTAGCCGGCTCGACATAGGAGTGAAGTAGGAGCTTGTAGAGTTGGGGAAGTACGTACGCCACCCCACGAATGGTATTAAGGAATACACCTGTCATCCACGCGACTAATACACACTAATTAACCGGTAAAAGATAGTTAGGGAGTAAGGAAATCTAAGTAAACACATTTCTCTACACATAAGTTTCTCACCACATTTTCATTTTTGTTATTTTATTTTATTTGCATCCGTAGTAAATTTGGGTTAGTTGACTAGCAACTAATTCCGCCCACTCTTTCAAAACCGAGATTTTACTTGCTTTCATAAAAAATATAAAAACATAAAAAGAATCTTCCTCAACCTTTAGACCTATTAGAGTAGTTTTTCATACCTAACGAACACTATTCCTTGTGGAGAACGATCAATCCCCCGTACTTACCACTACACTATACTACATCGGTCAGGTACACTGCCTGGTGGGGTTGTAAGCCTCTTGAGATCCCTCGAGAGGTAAAACCTGTTGTAAGGTTACAAAACCACGCATCAAGGTTGTGTACTGCTGTCTCTGTATCAGATGCACAAATGAGGCCTGTTAGATAATGAGGTTACTATTGTTCTTAATTGGAATGGTCTTAAATTTCAATATTGTAATGGGAAATGTAGTTGTTGCTATGTGAATATATTGATTCTACCTGCTGAGATTGCTACGTTATTGTAATGGTATTAGTTTATGGTCTTAAATTTTATATTGATTCTACCTGCTGAGATTGCTACGTTAACATTTTTTTTAGAATGATACCGTAAGGGCACGTGAATTGTTCTGAAATGTGACTATGAAGCTTGGTTTTATGTTGACTCTAGCTGAATCGTGAAGATTGTTTAGAAATTTAAGCCTGAATATATTAACTCTCCATTTTATATAGAAGTATTCTAGGCTATGATACATAGGATCAGAAAACCATATTTCTGTGGTTGAAGTGAAGTTGAAGGAATGGGGTCTAGAGAAACTTCTGATCACATGGTGTGACAGTGTCTGTGAGTGTTGGAAACATCCTTTTAGCAAAATGGGTTACATTCTTCATAAATATGCTAACTCCCATGCTTATTGTTGTTCTTGACACAAGCTGTGGTAAACTCACAAACAGGTAGATTTTTGTTGACTGTTTTTATCGATATTGACTTATAATTAGCATGTAACATTGTTTTAACTAATACCATCAAGGTAACATTGTTTTAACTGTAGTTAAAAATATTAGTATGAATTATCTGATTTGGTGACTGTTGATTTTGAAACAGCTAATTGGAAGATGTTTAGGTCTAAAGCAACAATGGAACAGCATGCAAAAAGGCATAAAGAGAACAAGAATAATTCCACACTCATGGAATCGCATATGCAAACTATCGGTAACTTACACGATGACTCACATCGCCCATCATCTTTTACTCACAAACGTTTCCGCCCACCTTTTTCTTCTACTATCCAACAACACCCTTTTTCATCGTCATCTTCTGCTGATTTTCAATCTGTACGATCCAATCCAATCACTTATAATCCAAATTTGTATGATTCTATGATGCACCAATCTACACAAGCATATCCCAAACCACCAGCATCCGAGCCTATGCTGCAGTCATATCTCAAACCACCAGCATCCGAGCCTATGCTGCAGTCATATCTAAAACCACCAGCATCCAACCCTGTGTTGCACCCGTCCACATCGTCTAATCAACCTTCATCTTCTAGGACTAGTTTACATCAATCCTCCTCGTCTTTTTACTCAGACCAAGATAATGAAGATGAATATGAAGATGAAGATGAAGATCAAATTGATGAGGACGAGGCAAAGGAGGTAGAAATAGTAGGTAAGTATAAACATACTAGTAATTAGTTATTATTTCGCAAATTTCATCCTAACAGTGGGTGGTGATTTTTTTGTAGATGAGTATGGGAGTATTCTTAGAACACAAAAGATGACGGCAAAAGATGTGTATAAGCTAAGAGAGGGTGAAAAAGTTCTCGTTCATGTTAATGATACTTTTCAACTAATTAAGGGTGCAACCACTGTGTGCACAAGGTTCATGACCTTACTTCTGAAACAACCCAATCTGTGTCCACCAGAAGCTAAAGATTGGAGAGAAATAAAAGCTCGTTGTGGTGTATTGCTTTTGGGAGAACTTCGGGTAATTTCTTCTAAAACACTTATATTTTATTGTTCATAACAATGAAGGTCATTGATATCTCCTCTTTATTGCATTTTTTGGCAGCGGAAATTTAGTTTGCCTCAACTTAGTGGTGTTGATGATGTACTTTTTGCTATGTTCGGTGTAAAAGTCAGATACACAAAACATAAATTCAAAAAGAAGTTGTTTCGGTTAGCTGCCCAAAAATTAGATGAAGCCAATAATGTTGGTATTAATGGTGCACAAGAAGGAACATATACTGAAGATGAGCTCCTGCAAGCACTTGATCTTATTGATGCACCGCCAAACTTTCTTAATCACCAGTGGGAGTTATATAAAAGTAATCTTAGAACACCTATGGCAAAGGTACCGGTTTGTTTTCCTCATATTAACAAACTATTTTTACCAAGTGTTTTGTACTTACTTTTTCTATACTGCACTGAATTGTAGAAACTATCACAACAGGGGAAGAAAGCAAAAGTTGCGCAAGTTCATACTCACAGAACAGGTGCAACTAGTGTTGCGAGAAAACGTGACCGATTTGTGAGTATTATGATAACATTCTCTAATTTATTTTTTTTGGGCCTTTGCTATCTAGTTTAGAAACTTAGACTTGTGATATTAGACTTTGCCAAAAGTTCTTATCTCACATAATTGCTCTGTGTTACTATGTTCTCCTTGTGGATCATGAAAGTAGTTTGGCTAATAGGGACATTAGTATGAGTGCACTAGTATTATAAGTTGGGAAGGCCCTTGTGTTTGATCCTTCCATTCCTGGTTCACAACAACTTTTTTTCCCAGTGTTTGCAGCATAAGTAAAAGTGCAATAAGCAAAAGAAAGCCAACCTCCTCCACAACAACTTTCTTTCTTTCCCATTGTTTGCAGCATAAGTAAAAGTGCAATAAAATTTCACCTAGTTTGAATCACATCTACTAAACACAGAACACTCTCATCACATGAATTAAGGACCATAAGATTGACAACATTACTGTCCCACCCAATAGCAATTCTACAGCCTTTCCTACATTCTTTAACATTAGTACACTAAGACCAGCTACCAAAAACAAAATTGCAGATTGTGTCTACTTTCATGTTACAAAAAAAGATCAGCATCCACACAGTGATGACTCTGTATATTAACAAGCCAGAGAGGGTATATTGACCATTTATAAAATCTTATTACAGACAGTTGAGGTTCAGGTAGAGGTGGAAAAAAATGGCTGGCCGCAAGTCAAAATGGGTCGGATTGTGTTTTTCTGGTTGACCCACACAAATGCTTATCCATTCTCCTATGAACGATTAATGCATTATGCTTACAGAAACAATAATATTACAGCCATATCTTTTTTGAGGATTGCATTTTACATTTTACATTCGAGTTTGAACTTAATAAAAGCAAAGTGTTTATTATCTTGGTTATTATGTTTTTGCACAATATGTGACAGTTTTATTGATTATTTTGTATTTAATGCGCAGAAAACGAAATACAAGAGAGAACCTAACAGGATTGAGAGTTTCGACTTGCAATATCAATGAAAAGATGGTTCATACATTCACGACATGTCAAGAGAGTTCAGGGTAAGATTTACAGAATTTATACATTTATTTATACTCATATATATATATATATATATATATATATATATATATTTGATCTTATATTGTTAATGTTTTAGGAGCGAGCACGTGAAGAGATGAATAAAAGAGAATTAGAAATTGGCAAGTCAAGACCTATTGATGATGAAGTGCGGTCAGAGATTGCAAATGATGTATTGTTTGAGCTTATTGGTCCAGATAAGCCTGGACAAGCATTTGGTTTTGGGACCGGTGTTACAAAATCTAAAGTCACCAAGTTCAGTTTTGATTTAAGAAGAGCAAGAAAAGAAAGTTTAATGGATCAAAATCGTCTACTGTTAGATAAAGTTGAAGCACAAGGTAGGCATATAGAGTCACAAAACAATCAAATCAAGATTATGGCAAAAGATCTTAGTGACCTTAGAGGGGAGGTGAAATTTTTAACAACTGCACTCAAAGAGCTATATGGTGATGGAGCTTACAAAGATATGATCTTTGAAGACGTGACATGTGAAGACGTACCAAGCAAACAGGTTAGACTTTGAGCCTTACTTAAAGTTTTTGTGCATTATAGAAGTTAAGTTGTGCTTTAATTGATTTGATAAGGTATAGTATGTTGTATGCACTTTAGAATAAGCAAAGTCCCAAACACCACCATAAGACTGTTTATACTACAATTTTTTTTATTTTTATATAGTCCTTAATACATGATGTTATCAAGGAGTGTGTAGATTTTGAGATGTGAATTAGTTATAGGATGGAGCTGCTAGTTATGAAAATTAAGCGAAAAACACAGAAAGTTGGAAGTGCTTATGAAGATGTCTGAGGCGTGATAGGAGTTAGAAATGGAGAGGCTAATTACATTAACAAGTTATTGATGAATTGCTTGTTGGTCGATATGTTTGATTGTTGTGTAACGTGTCGATGAGGTAGAATGGTTTAGGTGCGTGATTTAGTTATTGGAACCCCTAGGCAGCTGAAATGCATTGGTGATTTCATGTGCTATGTTAATGCTGTGATGGTTTTATGGCTTGTGTACTGGTGTGCGTTTGATTCATAATGAGCTTTTGCTGTATTGGTGATTTTTTATGGCTTGTGTACTGGTCTACAATTTCTGTATCATTGACAAATTTAGTAGTAGCAGTAGGACTAGAGCAAAATAAGCGGATGGTTATTATGGTTTCTGTAAAGTGTTTATGTTCTACAGAATTAACATGGTTTTATAAGTCTAGGTTGATGTAATTAATAGGGTACACAAAGTGTTGTTCTCCATCGTAACACCAGTCGGTGATGTGAACTAAGGTAGCCGAGTTGGAATAAATTAAAGAAAATTAACAATTTGAACTAGAAATAATGGTAAGTACATCATTGGTTGTTTTTAATCTTTTTGACTAACGTGTATAAGACCGAATAAATGTTCAGATTTAAGGCTCCTATTGAACCAAAAGAAATTAGGCATCATGATAGAGTGTATGACCGTATAACAAAAGCTAAGTCTTATTTAAGGAAGTGTAAACCATTTATTGTAGCTGATCTAGAGACTGTAATGGTAAATAATGTTCATACTCCCTATGCAGCAGGTCTCATGGTTGTTCGTCCTGGTAAAAATATTAAACATGAGTATATTGATACTTACTTTAGTGAAGACTACGCTCGATTCTTGGATCAGTTTGAAGATAGGAGTAAATAGAATTTGCATGCTAGGAAAGCAAGAAAAAAAACCATTTACAGTCTACTTTCACAACTTCTCTAGATTTGATGGAATTATTTTGATTAGACACCTTCTAGTTGCATACAACGAAGACGAGAAATACATGATCAGCCCTTTGATAAGGAACAATGTGCTTTATCAGGTAGTAGTTTATAAGAATAAACAAATAGTAATGCGCTTTCGAGACTCATTAAATCTTTTACCTGGTACACTGAAGGAACTATCTAAGAATCTATGCCCCGATCTAGGTGATAAAGGAGATCTCGATCATTCTCAAATGCAGGTATCTAATTTAGTAGCTAAAAAAGAGGAGATAATAAAATATCTAAAACAGGATGTTCTTTTGTTAGGGGGTATAATGCAAAAAGCTCAATCAATCTTTGTCTCAAGATTTTTGTGATTCCTAGGTGATGGTCAACATGTGATTCTTGCTTATTCCTAGTGACTGGAATTAATGAATGTTCTGTTTAGCTTCTTTATATGATATTTCTGATATCACTAGCTTGAATGATCACACATTCAGGAGGAGCAGGAACAACAACACCAAAGACAACAGGAGCCTTTGGGAAAAATGTGGCAAAATTTGTGGCAATCTAGTATGCAAGTACCTTCTGTTTCTAGAGTTCAGAATCACCAACAGTCCTCGTCTCAAGGGTAGAAAAAGCGTAGAAAACCGAAAATGTGTATTACTCATTGTTAATTGGTTTTTACTTGTACATTACTCGAAAACATGCATCTTGTTCTTGGTTAATAAATAGCGAAGATTGCTTCAGTTTTTGAATATGTTTTGCATCAGGTTCCTGAATATTACTGTTAATTGTTTCTTGTTCTTGCATCTTCTTCTTGCATCAGGTTTTTGAATAAATAGCATTTGCATCATCAGGTTTTGATATGTTTTATTCCACACTTTGTCCACACTTTTAGGTGTGAATATTTAACAAAGTTTCCACACTTTTAATTGTAAGCATCTTTTTGCAATTTTGCCACACTTTTAAGTGTGGATATTGAAAGAGTGTTTCCACACTTTTAACCGTAGACATTTGGATAGTATCTCCACACTTATATGTGTAGCAAAATTTGTCACACCTATTATTACCACACATGAGCAAATGTGGAATTTATAATTTTACACATTTTTAACCGTGGCCAATTGGCCTTTAAAATGTGGAAAATTTAACTAGTGTTTTGTAGTGGATTAATAAAAGTAATATAAGATTATAATATATAAATATTAGTTTATATTAGTAAAAACATGAGAAATTAATTAAGGTATAATTAAAGCAAATTAATAAACCATTAATATCAACTATGTAAGTTTATGTTCATTAATTGATTATTAACTTGTGCCTTTTGTTAGACAAACCATTACTAATAAAATGTTAGATCATAATTCTGATATCTAAATTAGATTGTAATATACGTAGTATATATAAGAGTTCTAATGGGTTAAATTAACAGGTTTATGGATCCAGCTTAGTGGTCTATGAGTATGTTTGATGCAGATCTTTTGGAAGCCTTTAGCATGTAACTATAGCTTCCGCAAAATATACAACACTTCTTACTTTCGGCTGTTAAGACTTGAAATCAAAAATTAGAAATATAACATTCTAAAGCAAGTCTCATCGTCTACTTTATCTTTTCTAGAGTAAGTTATGGTGGCTTGGAAGTGACACTTGACAGCGTCAACTTTAGTCATAAATTAACATGTACCTAGTCAACGTTAGGATTGTTTTCTGATATCGGACAATAATTTAGTCTTAAAGTAGCCAAAGGAAATGTTACAGCTAGGAATGTTCGTTAAAAAGGATGCGATCAATATTGGAGTATTATTGAAGAACTTTAATAAAGAACGACAAGTTAATTGACTAGCTGGCCACTAGAACCCACCAACCCCATAAAAGTGTAAAACTATATCACTATGTTCTTCACTTAAAATCTGAGGAGAAATAAAAAAAATAAAAAAATATGTATTTTTTTTGTGTTTTTAGCTAATTTTTAAAAAAGAAAATGAAATTAGAGAGGAAAATGAGAAAAACTTTTTAAAAAAATCGTCGACTTATTTATGGGGGAAAAGAAAAGGAATCGAACATTAATATATTTTGTTTAAGTATCAATATGCCTTTTTTAAAAGTTTGGCAATAACAACAGAAGAACATAAATGTAATTTGAATAAGTTTTTTTTTTTTTTTTTTTTTTTTTTTTTTTTTTTTCAACTTAAGAACATGAGTTATGGTTACTTTCATTTCCTTTCATATGAACTAACACTTCGGGTGTGTTTGTTTCATTAAGATGTTTTGGGTCTGAATCTAAATACCACATCTTACTGTCAAGATATGGCTATAAATTCTAAATCTGAATGAAGTAATTTTGTTTATTTTTATATAATTGTCTGAATAATTTTAGTTGTCCGTTTTTATAATTTATATATTAAACCATAGCAATACGGTAAATAATTAACTTGCGTAAAGATGAAACAAAAAAAATTATCATAAATTTAACACAATTAATAGACCATTAAATAAATTATCTTAATACATGTCCTTAATTTAACATAATAAAAAACTATTGCATGAATTGTCTTAAAACAAAACATATATTTAGCGTAGTGAATCCACTATTAAGTAAGTTATCTAAAAACATATACCCTATTCACTAGCCAGTGGTGGACCTAGCCGTAAATCTTAGGTACTTGCTTATTTTAGTCGAACCTACAAAATCAACATGTCAACCAAGCCGGGTCGTGTGAGCCAACAATTTATATAATGCCTAGCTTTAAAGTTCACTTAATTTAGGATATTTCAAAATAGCAATGTAAATATTTATTATGCGACAGAGATAGTATTAAATAAGTTCAAAAAATGATAATTCAATTCACAATTTAAAAGAAAAAAAAAAAAAAAGGAAAAAAAAGCAAAGTTTCTGTCTTAATTGAAAAATGAGAACACCGAAAAGTAGATGGTGGTATGAAAAAGTAATATAGCACTGCCTTTAATGGCATAATAGTATTTTTATTTTCCACTTACTTATTTTTACAAGGGATAGGACCCCCTTAAAACACAAGTGATACTCTATGCTTTTTTTATATATATATTTTTATAATTTTGTTTATATTAAAAAACTATAAAACTGAAAGTATGAAAGAAAATATAAAGTATAATAAGTCAAAAATATTAAATTTACAGAAAATAGAGAAAATAAACTGATAAAAAATATGTCAAATAAAAAGTGAGATAGGGGTATGGCTAGGACCACCCTTTTTACAAATGTTTATTTATTTCTTCTCACTCCACGCAAAACACGCTAGCACTCTGTCTTCACTTCCCTACCTGAACTTTTCATGAAAGCTTTTTAGAACCAAGACGGATACATTATGCATCCTATATAATCACATTATCTTGTAAGTTACATTTCATAATTAAGTTTAGAAAACAAAACCAACAATGAAGTTTGGAAAAGAATTTGCATCACAAATGGTGCCAGAATGGCAAGAAGCATATATGAATTACAACCAACTCAAGAATCTTGTCAAAGAAATCTTAGTTTTTCGACAGAGGCAGACGCGGTCTTTGAATAAGGTGAAACCGCCATCAAAAGCGACTTCTTTGAAGAGAAATGGGTCTCTTTTTAGAGCTTTTAGTGGACTAACTAGCCGTTTTGGTAACGCTAGTGTCAAAAGAGATAAAGAAAAAGAGGAAGTGATTCTTGCAAGTGCAGTGCAGCATGAAGATGAAGAACAAGGGGAGTGTCTGAAATATCGAACAATTTTCCTACGGTCATCAGACGATGGAAGTGAGTTTGAGCTTAAGTTCTTTAAAACACTTGATTATGAGTTCAACAAAGTTGTCAACTTTTACAGAGAAAAAGTTGAGGAAGTTGTGAAACAGGCTGAAGAATTGAATATACAAATGGATGCTTTCATTGCTTTTCGAATCAAAGTTAATAAGCCTGCTGTTGCCACTCCCGGCATGGAACGAAATACAGGTAGTTATTTTATATAAAAAAAACTAGGTAATTCTTTTAGGCCGTGCCCTGATCGTTTTTTATGGTTGGGCATATGTTTAAGGGGTAATTCATTAGTTGCCTCAAAGTGCACATTTGATCAAACCTTTGCCCCATGCGACTTCGGGATTTTGCATTTGTCCCTATGCGATTTATGCGCTCTTTGCGACTTATGCAACTCGTACTTTTTGCCCCAAAATCAAGTACTTGTGTGTAAGTGGAAGTACACTTGTGTAAGAGTACAAGTACAAGTGTGTAAGAGTACAAAGTCGTATATAAAAAGTACAAGTCGCATAAAAAAGGTACAAGTCGCATAAAAAAAATACAAATCGCTTAAAAAAAGTACAAGTCTCTTCAAAAAATACAAGTCGCATAAAAAGTACACTGTCGGTTGCATAAGAGGAAACTTACACACTGTACTTTCCACTTACATATATGTACTTTCAAGTTAGACACTTGTCAACTAAAGTTGTAAGTCGCAAAGGGTCAAATGCATATGCAAAATAAAGTTGGGGCAAACATTTGATCAAAGGTGCACTTTTGAGGCAACTAATGAATTACCCCGATGTTTAAACTACATGGTTTCAACTTTCGAGTCTCATGGTATCCAAGGAGTGTTTATGGTGTCTCCCCCAAGTAGCGAGGGTAAAATACCGTTGTAAGTATCGATGTAGAGTAGCATGTGTGTGTGTTAGCCTTAAGAAACATAGACTTAAAGTTAATAGATGTGACTCACTTCTATACAGTTGTTCAAACAACCCTTTGGGACTTATGGAAATTCCGAAACAAGAGGGTGTTCTCCCACAAACGTCCATTAAAGAACTTAATCCTCAACGACATATAGCTCACTTCTTTCAATTGGGTGTCTAGCAGGTTCCGAAATGAGACGACTCTTACTAGTCGAGTCAAAACACATTATAAACGAGGCAAGTCACAACGTGACTCGTGAGTAGACAAGACTCGCACCTGACACGTGAGTCATTGAACGAGTCACACAGAGTCGAGTCGACTCGTGAATCGGCCGAGTCAAAAAATGATGAAGAAGGGGATGATTCTAGCTCATATTCATCTTCTTCGTTGCCATTCGTAAATATAGATGTTACTTTCACATACACTTGCCACTCCCACGTCTCCCACCCACCTTAAACTTAACTGTTCAAAAACTAATAAAATGATCGAGAATAATCATCTATTACCAAACAAACGGATTCCGTATCGACGACATGCGTTTCTTTGTACGTCCTTTTATTTCCACCTCTTATAGTTAAACCTTCAAAATTTATCACAGTGGTTGTCAAGAAAATTCACATGAACCAACTGAGTAGCCACATAACCTGCAACTTCATAGAAATGTCGAGTATATAAGAACAAAACTGAATATTGAAGCTCATGTGGTTGTGAAACTAAACAATAAAGCTGATGTACATGGTCGTTTACCAAAAAAAAAAAATGTAAATATATAAAGAGAGAAAGAGTTACCTCGGGATATGGATGTATAAATGATCTAATTTTGAGAGAAAAATAGTGGAAGGTAGCAACTGAAATGGGGTGGGAGGATGCAAGGAATGGGAGAATGAGTGTTCTTCACACCAAAAAAATTCAAAGAGCTACTATTAAAAGCTGAGATGTAAAATTGTAAGGTTATAATGTCGTTTTATATAATAGTTAGATATGATTACAAAACAACCATGATAGTAATGTAAGATTTGATTTTACTAACTTTGGTATATTGAAGGTGAAGTGAGTGAACAACATCAAGAGATAAGAGTGGATGATGCCAATGAACACAAGATGGCTTCTTTAGACGTTTTAAAACGTATAAAGCTCAACGCCACAACTGAAACACCAAGATCCACTATGAGAAGTGTGTTCAATAGTTTAAGTTCAGACTTGCAGTTCAACAAAAATGAACTCAAAGAAGCACAAGGAAAGTTAAAGCAGGCTTTTATTGAGTTCAATGAAAAGCTTCGGTATTTAAAGAACTACAGGTAAGCATAGCCTCTTTTAATTTAACATTAAGATCTTGACTGCAAAATATAACTGAATTTGCTCTTGCCTTAAATCCAGCTTTTTGAATCAATTGGCCTTCTCCAAGATAATGAAGAAATATGATAAGGTTAGGGAATTTAATTTAATTTATGTGTATCCACGTGTTCAATGGCTAACTTAGATTGTTAGCGCAGATCGCAAGGAGAAATGCAGCGGATGCTTACTTACAAATGATTGAAAAATCTTACCTGGGCCAATCTGATGAGGTATATTAAAATAATAAATATAGATATATGGTCTTTGATGTTGTGCTCAGCCTTCTAACCAAGAATTCCCTTCAGGTCACTAAGCTCATAGAAAGAGTCGAAGCAGCATTCATAAAGCACTTCTGTAATGGGAATCGCAGTCAAGGAATGAAGACCTTAAGGCCGAAAGCCAAAAGAGAGAAGCATCGCGTTACTTTTTTTGTTGGTAAGTTATTAGCATCATGCAGTATAAACCATTTCTTGACTAGCATTTACTGTAGAACTTACCAATGTATTTTCTTGTGAAGGTTGCTTCTTTGGATTTGCGTTAGCACTTGTGGTGGTGATCATTATAAATATGCATACTAAAGATCTTCTAAAAAACGATGAAAAAACTCAGTACATGAATACCATCTTTCCACTGTACAGCTTGTTCGGATTTATCGTGTTGCATATGATGATGTACGCTGGAAATGTATATTATTGGGCACGCTATCGAGTCAATTACTCCTTTATATTTGGATGTAAACCGGGTACGGAATTGGGTTTTAAACAAGTTTTACTCATCAGTTCTGGTCTATCAGTAGTTACACTTGCAGCTGTACTAGCAAACCTTGAAATGGATATGGATCCAAACACTCGAAGTTACAAAACTGTAACTGAATTACTCCCTCTGGCCTTAGTCATAGTAAGTAATTCCGCTTTTAAACTCTAATTGTTATCTATATGCTTGTGTATCTAATTCGTTGCAGACTATGTATTCCAGGTTGTAGGTTTGATAGCAATCTGTCCTTTTAATGTCTTCTATCGTTCAACCCGTTACTTCCTCTTGGTCTGTATATGGCACTGCATATGCTCTCCTCTTTATACTGTCACTCTACCTGATTTCTTCTTGGCTGATCAGTTTACAAGTCAGGTAAAATTTCGATACAAGTGAAAAATAGTAATAATATATTTAGCCAAGAAACTAAATTTGTATTCCTTTTAAATGGTTTCAGGTTCAGTTATTGAGGAATTTACAGTTCTATGTATGCTACTATGGTTGGGGTGATTTCAAGAAGAGGAATGCACAAACTTGTAATGACAGCGATATTTATAAAACAATTTCTATTATTATTGCTGTTATCCCATATTGGATTCGCGTCCTACAGGTACATGATCTACTCACGCATCATCATATAAATATACAGATTGTGATTGTTTTCTTAATATTAATATTCTTGACTATTGTCTGTATGACTATATAGTGTGTACGACGCTATTTTGAAGGGCGTGATTCTACACAAGCTCTGAATGGACTAAAATATTTTTCGACCATAGTTGCTGTTGTTGCAAGGTCAATGTATAGTCAAAAACACGGGATGACCTTAAAAATCATCGCTGCATCTACCTCAGGAATTGCAACGATTTTTAGCACATATTGGGATTTAGTTAAGGATTGGGGTCTGCTAAACAAAAATTCTGAGAATCCATGGTTAAGAGATAAACTCATTTTGCCTAACGGATCTGTCTACTTCATAGCAATGGTAATGAGTAGTAATTACTGATATTTACCAATTAGTGCTACAAATAAATATTTGTAACTAATGTTAACTGATTTGCAGGTACTGAATGTGATACTAAGACTTGCCTGGATGCAAACTGTACTGGATTTTCATGAAGCCCCTTCCCTCCATAGAAATGCCGTAATTGCAATAGTTGCGAGTTTGGAGATCATTCGACGCGGCATATGGAACTTCTTCAGGTCTAGTTTCATTTCTGAATGTTAATTCATTAACATAGTTATATGACATAACCTAACCTTGTGGTGAATGATTCAGGTTGGAGAATGAACATTTAAACAACGTTGGAAAGTTTCGAGCTGTCAAGTCAGTGCCGTTACCTTTTAGCTATGAAGATGGAGACAAGAATCTGTAATTTGACTTTCTTAATGGAATAATTAACTATTGAAGAATTTATAATCTCAAATGACCAAACACTTTTATTAATAACCGAGGAGAATAACAACTCAATTGAGTTTGATAATGAAACCTGGAAACAAGCCAGGATACTTATACAGAGAGTCAAACGGCTATAACCAAGGCTAAACATTAAAGAAAGATACAGCCCATCATTATTCTTTATGCCTTGACTGCAACAAGGGATAAGAGGAGCACGCTTTTATTCATCCAAGAGAAGAGAGGAGCACGCTTTTATTCATCCAAGAGAAGAGTTACAACACCAGCCCTTGAGGTTCCAAAGTATCCAAAGAAGGCACACAAAAGCTACAAAATAGAATGAGAGAAAGACATAAGTGGCCCTTGTACTAATAGGGATAAAAGTGAACCATATATTTTAACACCCCCCCCCCCTCAGTTTTATCCTGGTAAATATCACACAAGTTGATTTTTTCACACAAGAATTCATGCTGGGCAGTAGGCAGACCTTTGGTCAGAATGTCTGCAAGTTGATGTTGTGAGTCTACCCAAATAGACTCAATAACACCATTTGCAATTTTCTCTCTCACTAAATGCAAGTCAATCTCAAGGTGCTTAGTCCTTTCATGGAAAACAGGGTTAGCTGCAATTTTGATTGCAGCCCTATTGTCACAGTAAATTTTTGCAGGTAAGGAATTGTTTATACCTAGTTATTTTAAGATTTTTAAGACCCAAATGACTTCACATGTTACTGAGGCCATAGCCCTATATTCTGCCTCAGCAGAAGAGGTGGCTAAGGTTTTTTGCTTCTTACTTTTCCAAGATACAAGAGAGTTACCAAAGAACAGAAAAAAACCAGTAACAGATTTCCTAGTAGAAGGACACTTGGCCCAGTCTGCATCAACATAGGCCTTAAGACCAAAATCATCATTTTTATTAAACACAATTCCTTTACCTGGCGACCCTTTTAAATATCTAAGGACTCTCATAGCAAGCTTAATATGAGATTGAAGAGGCTTATGCATAAACTGACTTAAAGAAGACACAGAATAAGAGATATCAGGTCTAGTTAAGGTGAGATAGATCAACTTCCCTAGCAGCCTTTGATAGCCAGTGAGGTCAGTAAGGGGGAGATCTTCTTTTTCCACAGCTCTATTTTTCCTGCCTTTCTTTTTTCTTCTAATAATATCTGAGACAACAAAGTTAGTTTCAATAGGAGTTGCTGCAGGTTTGCTTGCAAGCAAGCCGTACTCTGCAAGCAACTCCAAGCAGTACTTTCTCTGGTTTAAACAAAGTCCAGAGTCAGTGTCAATAACTTCAATGCCCAGAAAGTACCTCAGTTTACCCAGGTCTTTGATTTGAAATTTAGTTTTCAAAAAATTTTTAAACTTTTCAATTTCACCCACATTATTTCCTGTTAAAACAATATCATCAACATACACAAGGAGGGCTATAAAAAGATCTCCTTGTGTTTTGATAAATAAGTAGTAGTCACTTTTAGACTGCTCAAAACTGTTTTCTTTTAACGCACCAGTGAGTTTCTCATTCCACTTTCTAGGGGCTTGCTTAAGCCCATACAAGGACTTGTTGAGTTTGCAAACTCTTTTGTCATCCTTGTTAAAATAACCCTCAGGGAGAGTCATATACACATCTTCATCCAAATCACCATACAAAAAAGCATTATTAATGTCAAGTTGGTATAAATTCTAACCTTTGTTAACAGCTAGAGAGATAATGCATCTTACAGTGGTCATTTTAACAACAGGGGAGAAGGTTTCATCATAATCCACACCTTCCTTTTGACCAAAACCTTTTGCAACAAGTCTAGCTTTGTATCTTTCAATATCACCAGTGGATTTGAGTTTAAGTTTCCAAACCCATTTGTTACCAATAGGTTTTCTCCCAACTGGTAACTCAGTAATAGTGAAAGTTTTGTTTTCATACAAGGCTTCCATTTCTTTGTTCATAGCAGCCTTCCAATTAGGATTTTGGAAGGCCTCATGAACATTTTTTGGTTAAGAGACTTGACTCAGTTTAGAAACAAAGCAAAAGTTTTCAGAAGAAAGGTTAGAATAATTAACGAC
Organism: Artemisia tridentata subsp. tridentata; assembly: GCA_021014915.2. Taxonomy (NCBI): domain Eukaryota; kingdom Viridiplantae; phylum Streptophyta; class Magnoliopsida; order Asterales; family Asteraceae; genus Artemisia; species Artemisia tridentata. The sequence continues at coordinate 191,286,959 of CP139504.1, forward strand.
CTTTTCAATCCCATATTTAACCTTTCCTTCAACCACATAGTCTTGAAATTTCTGTGGCATTATAGAGTTTCTTTTTTACCTTCTATTATCCTCAGAAACTTCATTTGAATCAGTAGGATTCTCTGATGTTTCAAGTAAGGCTGCTGTCCTGGATTGACTACCTTCATTACTTGATTCAACCAAGGTTGCAGACTGTAAGTGACTGCCTCCATTGTTTGAGTCAAGTAACGTAGCAGACGGGAAAGGACTACCTCCTTTACTTGAACCATCAGGTCTGGCAGCTGCATCTGCATCAGATTCATCAAAAAAATGGTGAACATTATCTGGTTCAGAAGTACTACCAAGATCAGGAGAATCATTATTATGAAAAATATCATCATTGGATAGATCATGGAAGGTATAAGGAGTATCAAAAAAGTTCAAATGATCAGTACCCCCACAATCAGCCAACTCATCCTTTTCTAATTTGTTCATTTTGTAAGGAAAGATATTCTCATAAAACCTTACATCTCTAGAGTAAAGAATGTATTTGTCTTCTAGAGACAAAAGTTTGTAAGCCTTTTTTTCAGATGCATATCCAATAAGAACACATTTAGTAGCTCTGCTACTCAATTTATCTGAGTTATTCAGAGTGGCAGCAAAGCAAAGACAACCATAACACCTCAGGTTCTTTAAGGTTGGTTTAAAACCAAATAAAACCTCAAAAGGAGATTTTCCTTTAAGAACAGAGGAAGGAAGTCTATTAATTAAATAAGCAGCAGTAAGGATACATTCAGTCCAGTAGTATAGAGGAATCCCCCCCTGAAAAAGAAGAGATCGAGCAACATTCAGCAGGTGTCTATGCTTCCGCTCTGCCACACCATTTTGTTGTGGTGTGTAAGAGCATGAGGTTTGATGCAAGACACCCTTTGAATCAAAGAAACCTTGAAGGGTATGGCTAACAAATTCAGTCCCATTATCACTTCGAAAAACTTTGATGTTAGCATTGAATTGAGTATGAAACATGTTAAAGAAAGATATAATATATTTGCCAACTTCAGATTTATTTCTTAACAAGTAAACCCACACAGCTCTAGAAACATCATCAATGATAGTGAGAAAATATCTAAAACCATCCCTGCTGGTAACCCTATAGGGACCCCAGACATCGAGATGTATAATATCTCCAATATTAGTGGCTTTGTGATCACTAATAGGAAATGGTTCCCTGGTTTGCTTAGCCTTATGACAGATTTCACAGGGAGGTGAAGTTTCATTTTTGTTAATGTTTAGGTCTGCACTAAGAAGGTTTAAGACTTGGTCAGCAGGGTGACCAAGTCTATGATGCCAAGTATATTTAGATAAAGAACAGGTAAAGGAAGGTATACCATTAGAAGTTTTGGCATCAAGGTAGTATAGACCATTAGACTGGCTACCAGTCCCCATATTTGTCATGTTAGCCAAGTCCTGAATATAGCATTTTTCTTTATCAAATCCAATAAATAGATTGCTATCTCTAGCAAGTTTGTAAACAGATATCAGATTAACAGAGTATTCTGGAACAACTAAAACATCATACAAGGTGATATGATCATTAAGTTTAAGATTTCCAATTTTTTTAATTTTAGCAGAACTTCCATTTGGATGTTCAATAGTGAGTTTTAAGTCACTGATATCAACAACAGAATCAAGAAGATCCTCAGAGAGTACCATATGTTGGTTTGCACCAGAATCTATAATCCATTTTATGAACTCCTCATAAGTTTTAAATCTACTTAAGAGGGAAGAAATACCTGACATATTAGCTTGGAAGCTGCCAGATCCTGTTTTGTCACTGATAAGATTCATCAGTTTCATAATTTGTTCATGAGTAAATGGTGAGGAAGTATTAGCTTGAGGACTATCACTACTACCATTATCATTTACAATAGCATTGTTACTAAAGGATCTTTTTTTGGCCCATTTTTTCTTGAGATGTTCAGGATAACCAATAATTTTGAAGCATCTGTCTTTCGTGTGTCCTGTTTAGCCACACTCCCCACAAATGACAGGAGTTTTATCAGGAGTTTTAGCCACAAAAGAAGATATCTGATTTTTTGAAGAGTTTGTGAAAACAGAGTTTTTGTGAGACTCTTCTCTGACAATAAGAGAAAATGCAGTTTTAACATCTGGTAGTGGCTCAGTAGTCAAGATGGTACTTCTAAGTGTCATATATGTATCATCAAGCCCCATTAAAAACTGCATTAGTCTGATTAGATCATTATGATTTTTTAAATCTTTTGCACCTTCACAGGTACAATTTGAAAGTTTAACCATAGCATCATATTGTTTCCAAAGAGAACTGAGTTTCTGATAATAATCAGAGACACCAGATCCATTTTTCCTGAGAGAGTTAATTTGATGATACAAATTGTATATGACACTACCATTCACTTTATCATAAGTTTCCTTGAGTTCATCCCACATTTCCTTTGGATTTTTTGAAAAAATTTGTCCCATGTAAAGTTCTTGTGAGATAGACCCAAGGATCCAGGAAAGAATAACAGAATTGCACATGTCCCATTGAATAGCCAATGAGGCATCTGTTGGTCTTTTACACTTTCCAGACATTATAGTTATCAGTACCACTTAGTTTGATAGGAATAATAGGAGTGCCATTTGTATCATTAGGATGAAGAAACAACTCATCCCCAAAAATTAGTTTGCTGGCTGCACTAGAAGAGGAAGTGTTGGTACCACCTGCCATATGAAAAATTTTCTTTCAGGAAAGTGAAACAGACCAAAAATGATACTAGTTAATAAAAAAGAGCCCTGATTCTACCAAAATCAGGTAGGAAAGAGGGTAATACAGTGGTGCAGTAGCAGCGGAAGTCGAAGGATAGAGAACCCCCAAAAAATTAGGGTTTGTGAAAAAAACCCTAATTTAAGATCAGGAACGGATCCGTAAAAAACAGCACCAATTAACCTTTTAATTATCACCACCTAACCAATCCCCCAATGAATCGAAACCCTAACCGTTTCAGAACCACCAGGCTAATCAAGGGAAAAAAACCCGATGAACCTTAACCGATGAAACCCTTGACTCAATCAAGCAAGGACCACCGATGTAATAGCACAACTTCTTCAATAATAGAATCAAGAGCAAACCCTCTCTGATACCATGAAGAATTTATAATCTCAAATGACCAAACACTTTTATTAATAACTGAGGAGAATAACAACTCAATTGAGTTTGATAATGAAACCTGGAAACAAGCCAGGATACTTATACAGAGAGTCAAACGGCTATAACCAAGGCTAAACATTAAAGAAAGATACAGCCCATCATTATTCTTTATGCCTTGACTGCAACAAGGGATAAGAGGAGCACGCTTTTATTCATCCAAGAGAAGAGAGCAGCACGCATTTATTCATCCAAGAGAAGAGAGGAGCACGCTTTTATTCATCCAAGAGAAGAGTTACAACACCAGCCCTTGAGGTTCCAAAGTATCCAAAGAAGGCACACAAAAGCTACAAAATAGATTGAGAGAAAGACATAAGTGGCCCTTGTACTAATAGGGATAAAAGTGAACCATATATTTTAACAACTATTTATACATGGCAATTGAACTACTACATCACATGTCGAAAACTATGCTTGAAAATAAACCATAACGAATTCCAAATATAGAACAAATAAAGATGAACAATTAACACTCTTAACTTCAACCAGCCAATTATGTGAAGGCAAAGAACCTCTGATATACTAATTCAATACCAACAGGCGCATGCATATCATGAGTAGGGGTGACATAAATCCGACACAACCCGGACCCGACCCGAACTCGAATAAGGATAATCGGGTCGGGTTACTCGGGTCAACCTGATTAACCCGAATACAAAATAGGGTCGGGTATCGGGTTCAAAATGCTTTGCCTATTTGGGTTTGGTCAACCAGACTGCCCGATTTATTTTTTATTTTTTTTATTTTTTTTCTGTATATTTATAAGTTTACATATGAATTTTGTCTAATTTTTATGTAAATGAAAGGCCCATATTAAATGGTTAAACAATTGCATGGTTTCAAGTAGGGGTGATTTTGTAACAAAACTAATTGCTAATGTATCTTCCATGCATGCTTTAGAGTAATGATTTATTATTTTTATTCAGAAGCTAATTCAGTCCAACCAATGGAATCGACTTGTCCTTTATTTGGTATGAAAACCAGTTCAGTGCATCCTATGAATTTGACTTTAATCATCCAATCAACAACTATTTTGTTCAAAAACCAGATTCGATCCAACTGATTGCTTCCATATGGTAGACTGCATTGATCATGTCTCTCTCCATTTGTCTTTGATTAGGGTTAAAGTCTTAGACACACGACCTTTGACTAACGTGACACAGTTAACCACTTTTGGCAAATACAAATACTGTGGTTTTGTAAATCGCACATAACCGAACCCGACTTGACCCGAGCCCGATTAACCCTAGTTGAAATAGGGTCGGTTTCGGGCATAATTTTTTAGCCTCGACCCGAATTAGACCCGACCCGTTTGACCCGAACCCGACCAACCCGACCCGATTAACACTGGCATCCATTTTACCCATAATTTTATCAGTATTAGAATTGCTGCTACCTTCAGCACCGATGTTGCAGAGTGTTATTTTCCTTTAACCAAAAGTATTGAAGGTTTTCATGATCATTATGTTGCCCAATCAGAAGATTTGGGTCTGTATACATCTAAGTTTGTCCAGTAACATAGAAGCATATGTGCGCAATGAAAGTTATGGCATAGTTGAAGTCACAAAAACTGAGTCCTTGTAGTCGTTTTTTTGTCATAGCTAATTGCATCTGATATATTCTTTAATTGAACTCAAAATTAAATAAAATAACAGGTCAACCCAACCCATTTGTGATCAGTTTGACCCTTTATCTATATGACCGTCTCTTTTGCTTGAAACTAATCATATAGCACATTAGACAGCACGGTGCAGTGCACCAATAACGGTTATAGGTGTCAAAATGACACTTATGGCACCACTATAACATGTTATACTGCGCCGGTAGTTTGATGTTATAGGGTCTATGCCATTGTGTTGGCGATAGTAATTTTTTAATTTTTTTTTAATTTTTTTTTAATTTATTTATATAAGTGAATGGGGTATTTTGAGTCACTAATGTGATTTAAGTGTAATGGATTAACTTAGATGACCAATGTATAATCGTAGTAAATGTTCAACAAGTCGGGGTTGTGTGGAGTACACACTTGTTTGACGTTATTATGGTTATGGATAAAAGGAACTGCTGGTTATAAATAAAGGCACGGCTAGTTATTTATGGTACGGCTACTAAAGGTACGGCTGGTTGTCTTTGGTACTGCTGCTAGTTTAGATTAACCTGTTGCTAGTTTATCAACCTGCTGCTAGTTTGTTAACCTGCTGCTAGCTTAACCTGCTGCTAGCTTTGTTAAACTGCTGCTAGTGGTGTGATCTGCTGCTAGTGCTTCTAGCAGTTTTTTATAGCAGTTAATATAACTGCTATAGCAGTTATGGATGTACATCAGTCTTTATTGATAAGTACATCAGTTATTATTGATAACTGAAAAGCAGTTATTTGTTGGTCATATTTATGTTACACATATTTTGGTTCAGGAACATAACAAAATACAACATATTCTCGTTTCTAAATCTGAGTTTTATCCGATTTAAGATTTCGATAGAACCATCGAAATACTTCAATCTGAAAGTGTTTACACGACTCTCAGATTACTGTGATCATATACAAACTCCCTAACAAAGATTGAAGTATTCTGTGATCATGACAACCAGTGAATCCGTGAAAGATATGACGAGCAAGTTTGATAAGTTGGAAAAGTTTGAAGGGCAAGACTTTCGTCGCTGGCAAAAGAAGATGCACTTTCTTCTTACCACTCTGAAAGTTGTGTACGTTCTGAGTACACCCAGTCCCGTGTGGTCCGAGGATGAAACTTTGGAGGCAACTAGGAAAAGGATGAAGTGGGAAAATGATGACTACATATGCCGTGGTCACATTCTAAACGGTATGTCTGATTCCCTATTTGATGTCTATCAAAACACTGAATCTGCAAAAGCACTGTGGGAGTCTCTAGAATCCAAATACATGGTAGAAGATGCTTATTCTAAGAAGTTTCTTGTGAGTAATTTTATGAATTATAAGATGGTTGATACCAGGCCTGTCATGGAACAATTTCATGAAATGTTAAGGATTCTGGGACAGTATGCCCAACACAATTTGATGATGGATGAGGCCATCTCGGTTGCAGTTATCATTGATAAACTGCCCCCTTCCTGGAGAGAATTCAAACATGGTTTGAAACATAAAAAGGAAGAGTTAAATTTGGTTCAACTCGGTAGTCATCTACGAATTGAGGAAGGATTAAGAAATCAGAAACTTGATAATAATCCTAAAGGAAAGAACCAAATTGGGTCATCTTCTGTCAACATGGTTGAAAGAGATGGAGCCAAGAATTTCAACAACAATAAGAACAAAAGAAAGTTCAAAAGTGGTGATGATAAGTTTGCCAACAAGAAGGCTACTTTGACTTATTGGAAATGTAACAAGCCTGGTCATATGAAGAAGGATTGTCGCTCTCGTAAGGGCAATGATGGCGCTGGTTCAAATGGGTCTAAGGATCCTGAAAAGCAACGAGGTTATAATTCTGATTTTATGCAGAATTTGGATAATGTTATACATTATGTTTCTGTGATTTCTGATGCATTTTATGTTCAGGATGATGAAGTTGCTTGGTGGGTTGATTCGGGTGCAACAATTCATGTTTGCAAGGATCTTCGTTGGTTTCAAGAATGTAAATCGATTGAAGATGGATCATTTGTAAAGATGGGAAACGTTGCAACTGAACCAATCAAAGGAATAGGGCGTGTTTTATTGACTTTCACTTCTGGGAAAACTTTATGTTTAGATAATGTTTTGTATGTACTTGGGATTCGAAAGAATCTTGTTTCTGAAATTGTGTTGAATAAGTGTGACTACAAACAAGTGTTGGAAAGTGACAAGTATATCTTGTCAAGACATGGTTCGTTTGTTGGATTTGGCTATGTTTGTAATAGTATGATTATATTGAACTTGAATTATCCTTTGTTTAATGATTCTACTTGTATGTTGTCTTCTAGTAATAGCAATAGTTTAAACAAATCTGAATTATGGCATGCTAGACTAGGACATGTTCATTACAAGAGAATGAAAGATATGTCTAAAATGAGTTTAATACCTGGTTTTGACATGACACCTTCAAGTTGTAAGACTTGTATGTTAACAAAGATAACTAGACAACCATTTAAAGGTGTTAATCGGGAAAGTAAAGTATTAGATCTCATTCATAGTGATTTGTGTGATTTTCATGCTAATCCTTCACTAGGACATAATAAGTATGTCATTACTTTTATTGATGATGCCTCTAGATATTGTTATGTCTATCTATTGCATGCTAAAAATGAAGCTCTTGATAAATTTAAAATTTATAAACAAGAAGTAGAACTTCATAGACAAGATTTGATAAAAGTATTGCGTACTGATAGAGGTGGTGAGTATTATGATCCAGTTTATTTCCAATCAACTGGTATAATACATCAAACCACGGCTCCTTACACACCACAACAGAATGGTGTGGCTAAAAGGAAGAATAGGACCTTAAAGGAAATGGTGAATTCCTTGTTATCCTATTCTGGACTCAGTGAAGGGTTTTGGGGTGAGGCTATGTTAACTGCCTGTTACATCTTGAATAGAACTCCAAACAAAAATAACAAACAAACCCCTTATGAAATTTGGACCAAGAAGGTGCCAAATTTGACTTATTTAAGGGTTTGGGGCTGTAGAGCAGTTGTGAGACTGACTGGACCCAAAATGAAAAATCTGGGTGAAAAAGGTCTTGATTGTATCTTCATTGGGTATGCAGAGCATTCCAAGTGTTATAGGTTTTATGTCATAGAACCTAATGAATATGTGTCGGTGAACTCTATAATAGAGTCAAGAGATGCCATATTTGATGAAGAACGGTTTACATTCATACCTAGACCACGAGGTATGATTCAATCATCTTCTAGTAAGATAGTTGAAGATGATGTTGAAGGTATTGCTGATGTACCTGGTGCATTTGTTCCTAGGAAAAGCACTAGGACAAGAAAAGCTAAGTCTTTTGGTGGTGATTTTCAACTTTATTTAGTTGAAGGAACAAGAGATAAGACTTTATCTCAACATGAATATTGTTTCATTATTGAGGAGGATCCAAGGACCTTGAGTGAAGCAATGGCTTCTAGAGATGTTTCCTTTTGGAAAGAAGCTGTTCAAAGTGAGATTGATTCCATCATGCATAATGATACTTGGGAATTAACTGATTTGCCTCCCAGATGCAAAGCATTAGGATGTAAATGGATTCTTAAAATGAAGATGAAAGTGGATGGAAGCATAGATAAATATAAAGCCAGATTGGTTATACAAGGCTTTAGACAAAAGGTGGGAATTGACTTCTTTGACACTTATGCTCCTGTTGCTAGGATTTCCACTATTAGATTATTGATAGCTCTTGCAGCTATACATGATCTAGTTATTCACCAAATGGATGTGAAAACAACATTCTTGAATGGTGATTTGGATGAGGAAATTTACATGAAACAACCTGAAGGGTTTGTGATGCCTGGACATGAAAGCAAAGTATGTAAATTGAAGAAATCATTGTATGGTCTGAAACAAGCATCAAAACAATGGCATCAAAAGTTTGATGATGTAGTCATGTCGAATGGTTTTTCTTTAAACCAAGCTGACAAGTGTGTATATAGTAAATTTAATGCTTTTGGTAAAGGAGTAATAATTTGCTTGTATGTGGATGACATGTTGATCTTTGGTACTGACCAAGATCAAGTTGATAAGACAAAGGAATTCTTGTCATCTAATTTTGATATGAAAGATCTGGGGGAGGCTGAGGTGATTCTTGGTATTAGAATAAAACGAGGAAACAATGGTATCTCTATTTCTCAATCTCACTATATTGAGAAGATACTGACAAAGTTTAACTTTGCAAATTGTTCTCCTGTTTATACTCCAGTAGATCCTACTGTGAAGTTTTGAAATAATAAAGGAACTCCAGTGTCTCAGCTAGAATACTCTAGAGCTATTGGATGTCTTATGTATGTGTTGGGTTCGTAAAACACCCAATTATCTTAAACAGGATTTGAACACAAATTAAGCTAAGTGTTTGCTAAACCGAGAACAATTCAAGTCACTGAGAGAACAGCCTCTCAGTGAGTCATCTTCAGGATGCTTAAGGCGAGTTCAATAAAGGACTCACTCTCAGGAAGGCGGTACTCCCTGAGTAGGACTTAAGCCGAAGAAGAAGATGATGGTTCAGTGAGTGTTGGACAAGAACTCACTGAACCCCAGTCTCCTCAACAACAAAGTGATTGAAGACTGAGGAACCAATGCCCGAAGAATAGGCGGGAACAAAAGGGAAAGATCTGAGAAGATAAAAGTGTCAGACCAAACACTCTTCTCTTGTCAGATACCAACCTTCCCTATTGCGGCTAAAAGTCATGGAGTGTCAGCCAACAACTCCCAAAGTCTTATTAGCCCTTTCCTATTGGTTCTTGGAAATGACAATTACTATTTGTAATTGTCAGACACACTACCTCAACAACTTGTAATATTTTAATCACTTATACTTAGATTACTTGTGTATAAATAGATCAGATGGAGAGAAGTTAAGTGTGCTTTGTATATTGAAAGTTTAGAACTTTTAAAAAGTAACTTCTCTCCTACAAAGAGTATACAACTCACTGAGATAGCTCAGTGGGTATATTGTTACCACTCAAGCAAAACTTGAGTTTCGATAGGAGACACCATAAACCCTTGTCTATTCAATCCCAAGTGTTTGTTCCGCAAAACACTTGGGTAATAGATTCTTGGAATTATTACTAATAAGAATTTAAACGTTGAAAAATATTTTGTTTTTATATTCACGTATTATAAACTGTTAGAAATATTCTTTGCATTAATCTCAGTCATAAGCTCACTTAGTTTAATTTAATAGTTAATACTCGGTGTGCTAAGGGTCCAACAAGTGGTATCAGAGCATCTGGTTTATAAAACCTTTCAAAAATCCAGAGAGCTCCAGGTTTTTAAAACCAAGATCCTAACATGACTGATACCAATGTACCCCAGTTAGTCAATAAAAAGGGTGGCAGCTATTCTGCTGTAGCACCCAGACTAGAAGCTGGAAAGTTTAGCAAATGGAAAAAATGTATGATTTGCTATTTGACTGGTATGGAACCTTACTACATCACCTGTATCAGGGATGGCCCATTTGTCCCTAAGACCGCTGAAGGACTAAACAAGCCTGAGGCACAATGGACCATTGATGAGAGGAGGGTGGTCAATCAAGACCAGCGCCTTAAAAGCATCCTTATATCTTGTCTTCCTGACGATATAATGGAATCAGTCATCAACTGTTTAACAGCCAAGCAAACTTGGGATGACTTGGTTAATAGCTTTGAGGGCCCCTCAGATACCAAGGAAAACAGGGTCATGGACCTGAAACTTGAGTATAACACCTTCAGGGAAAAAGACTCTGAAAGTCTCTCTCAGACTTATACCAGATACAAGACTTTGATAAACGAACTATCAAATGATGGTGTAGTATTATCTAAGCATGAGACAAATGTTGGCTTTGTCAACAGTCTCCCTGAGAAATGGTTCAACTTCTCACAAGGCCTGAGGAATGCTAACCACATTTAGACCCTTGAGCTCCCTGAAATTTATGGGAAGTTTGTCTATGAAGACAACTTGATCTCAAGGAGATACCCTGACTCAAAAGCTCTTGAGTCCAAAAAGGCCTTAACCTCCACACCCATATCAACTGCTTTCTATTCTAATGGTGTTGTGCAGGATGTTCATGAGGATTCTGAAGAAGAAATTGATGAAAGGACTGGTGAGGAGTACCTGAACGACTTGAACTTGGAATTCCAAGAAAGGGCACTCTTTGCTAGTTCAAGACGTTTCATCAAAAGAAATCAGTCCAACTTTACAAAACTAAAAGCAAATGAGACCACTGAATGCTTTAAATGTGGTAAAAATGGTCATTTTGCTAGGGACTGTTATTCTAAAACCATCTCAAAACCCTCTTACAAATTCTCAGGAAACAGTTCCTCAGGAACTAGCAAGTTTCAACCTAAAATGTTTCAGTCCACCCAACAATCTCAAAACAAGGGTCAAAAGGATTTTGAAACAAAATATCGAAAAATCAAAGCTAAACTTGCACTTCTTGAAACTAACCCCATATTGTCTCAGGATGCTCAAACATCTAAACCTATTCAGACAAAGAACAAGGTATTAGTAGCTGAAGCATATGATTGGGATGAGGAAGAGGTTTCCTCAGATGAGGAAATAAGAGTTAGTGCACTGATGGCACTTTTTGAAGAGGATCAGGTGGCTGTGGGAAAAAGCCATGCTAGGAATGGAGAGTGGGTCAACATCACCATGAAGAAGGTAAATACTTTACTTTCTATGGATGATGATTCTTATTGGCAGTCTTACATGAATTATATTTGTGTTGATCTAAAGTTTGTTGAGGAACAAAGGCTTAACCTGTTTTCAAAATATAACAATATTGTGTCAGAATTGAATAAATGTAGAGATGAACTGCTTGTACTAAAGCAAGCTAAACTAGAAACAATAACTCTACAAAATTCAGAACACTGAGATTTTGAAACAAAATCAAGCCCTTCAAACTGAACTTAACAAAGAAAAGGCTGTCATCCAAAGCTGGACCAAGAAGAACCCCAAGGTTTTTGACACTGTAGGATTAATCTCTCAGAAAACTATTGGGATTGACCCTCTTATGGTTGATCCAAATGTGTGTCACAATGAACTAAACTTTGTTCCAGCTGGCATATCTTTTGAGCAAGAAATGCTTCCCAAGTCTAATGACTGGATTGTCAGGGACAACCTAGTCAGTAAGTTACCAAACTTTGAGACTGGAAAGATCTTGCTTCCTGAAAGTCAGGCCTTGAAAAATATGCTTGGACTTACTGAACAACTCAGTAAGCTTGAACTCACTAAACAACTCAGTATCACTGAGTCTGTGAATGAGTCTGAATCAGAATCATACCCACCACTTCCTCCACTGAATACCCTTCAGGGTGCTGCACCTAACTTAGGCCTCCCACCAATGGTCTTCTCACCACACTCTCCAAAGGAGAGATCAGGAAAGGGAACAACCATCCTGAAGAGACCAACCCTTGATGTCTCAGTAAATACTGATGACTCATCAACTTCAGTCCCTTCTGAAGTAACAACCCAAAGCCCTGATTCAAAATTTGATCAGTTGGCTGAAATGGTCAGGAAGCTGGGAGAGAAGATAGCTTCTTCTGAGAAACCTTCTCAATCCAAGAAGGAACAAAAACCAGCTTCCTCAAAAACCAAAACGCAAACCCACAAAACCCCTGAAAAGATGTGAACTATGCAACTATACAAATCATCTCACTGATGATTGCTATAGAGTCCTTTATTGCATGATTTGCAAAAAGGAAGATCACAGGACCTCTGATCATAAACAATGCTCAGTCATGTCAAACTTTTCAGGACTAAAGGCTCAGTGCCTGAACTACCCTTCTGATTCTAAGCAGAAACAGAAGCAAAAGGCCAAGCCTTTTCCACCTTGCCCATTGTGTGGATTCAATGACCATCATCCTAAGGATTGTCAAATTGACAAACACTGTGAATCTAGTGGAAGTTCCACTCAGAAATCCTCAGGAAAAGAGAAGGTCATTCAGTCAAGAAGAGGAATGAATAAACAATCCTCTCAGACTACTGAGGCTACCCCTGCGACTAAATGCAAAACATGTGGTAGCTCAGTCCACTCAACCACTGACCATGAATCAATTAATACTTTCATAAAGACCTACAAAACCAAACCCTCCATGAAATGGAGTCCTAGAAAGAACTGACCCAGTTTACTATTTGTGCAGAAGCATGCCAGGGATCCTATTTGGCATCTAGACAGTGGATGTTCAAGGAGCATGACTGGTGTTAAGGAGTGTCTGCACAAATATGTGGAAGAACCAGGACCCAAAGTGATATTTGCAGATAATTCATCATGTCTCACTGAGGGTTATGGTTCAGTAAACTGTAATGGTATTGTCTTTACTAAGATAGCTTACGTAAATGGTCTTAAGTACAATCTGATCAGTTTCAGTCAACTATGTGATGCAAAATACATAGTTCAGTTTGATGATAAGCAAGGAACCATCTTCAATGCAAATAAGGAAATTGTCCTCATTGCACCAAGAAGACAAGATGTTTATGTATTAGACATGTCCAGTCTAACTCAGGATGGAACTTGTCTCTTTGCTAAGGCCACTGATATACTCAACTGGCTTTGGCATAAGAGACTCACCCACCTGAACTTTAAAAACATAAACAATCTTGTAAAACAAAACAAGGTCCTTGGCTTACCATCACTTGTGTTTTCAAAGGATAAACCATGCTCAGCTTGTGAAAAAGGTAAACATCACAGAGCATCCTTTAAAACCAAAACCAACTTTTCCATCAGGAACTGCCTACATCTTCTCCATATGGATCTATTTGGACCTATCAGTCCAAGGTCTACTAACCATGAGAAGTATACTCTGGTCATAGTGGATGAATACTCTAGATACACTTGGGTATTCTTCCTAATCAAAAAGAGTCAGGCAGCTGAAACAATCATGTCCTTTGTCAGGAACATTGAAAATCAAAATGACATTAAGGTCAAACAGATTAGAACTGACAATGGGACTGAGTTCAAAAATTATGAACTTGAATGTTTCTGTGATGAGAAAGGTATTTCCCAAAACTTTTCCTCTCCATACACACCTGAACAAAATGGTATTGCTGAAAGGAAAAATAGAACACTCATTGAAGCTGCTAGGACAATGCTATGTGGATCAGTCCTTTCCAACCATTTTTGGACTGATGCAGTCAAAACGGCCTGTTATACACAAAACAGATCCATCATTGTCAAGAGACATGGGAAAACCCCATATGAGTTATTCAAAGGAAGAATCCCTGACATTAGCTACTTTCATGTCTTTGGGTGTCCTGTGTTTATTCATAATCACAAGGATCACTTAGGGAAATTTGATGCAAAAGCTGATGATGGATACTTCCTGGGATACTCACTTGTCTCAAAAGCCTTCAGAGTGTTCAACACAAGGAGACAGCAGACTGAGGAAACATTTCATGTTACCTTTGATGAGAGCACTGATGCAATCAGGTTCTCAACTGCCTCGGTAGAAGAGATAGGAATTGATAACTCTTCAAGATATCCTCCTGATGAATATCTTCCTGAAAACAATCCTTCTACTCAGTATCAAAATGATGCTAACCTCTCCTATTACATAATCCCTCACAACCTACCTAAGCCAACCATCACTGAGTTTGTTGAGGCACATGCAAACACTGATGAAATTAATCAGTCTGTTCAAAATGCTCAAGAACCAAACAATCTCAGTGATCTGGTAGACACTCAAGATCCAATCAATGATCATGTGTCTACTCCTGAACCAACCCCTCTACCCAATCAGGCCTCCACAAGTTCAAATCAGTATCCTGGACCTCAGGAAAGTTGGACTAGGTCTCAGGACATTGAACTTGTCAATATTATTGGAGAGCCTACTGAAGGCATGCTCACCAGGAGCATGGCTGCTAGTCTAAGAGCAGCCTCAGCCAATGAATGCCTATGTGTGGACTTCATTTCCACAATTGAACCCAAAAGTGTTAAAGAAGCACTTACACATCCAAGTTGGGTTCAGGCCATGCATGATGAACTGGAACAATTTGACAGAAACAAGGTAATGACCTTGGTCAAATGTCCTGAGAATGTCTCAGTCATTGGCATGAAATGGGTATTCAAGAACAAAACTGATGAAAATGGCATAGTCATTAAAAACAAAGCCAGACTTGTAGCCAAAGGCTATAATCAACAAGAAGGCATTGACTATGAAGAAACATTTGCACCAGTAGCAAGGATGGAAGCCATCAGGATCTTCCTTGCTTTTGCTACAAACATGAACTTCAGAGTATACCAAATGGATGTTAAAAGTGCATTCTTAAATGGTTCACTGAAAGAAGAAGTTTATGTTCAGCAACCTCCTGGATTTGAAAGCCATGAGTCTCCTGATCATGTCTGTAAGCTTAACAAAGCCCTTTATGGACTAAAGCAATCTCCCAGGGCATGTTATGAGACTCTCTCAGCCTTCTTAATCCAAAACAAATTTGTCAGAGGCAAGATAGATAACACATTGTTTATCTATAAGACAAATAATGATGTCATACTAGTACAAGTGTATGTTGATGACATCATCTTTGGCTCAACAAGTTTCAAACTTTGCAAACAATTTGAAAAACTAATGGCAAAGAAGTTTGAAATGATCATGATGGGAGAACTGGCATACTTCCTTGGTCTACAGATCAAGCAGACTGATAGAGGAACCACTATCAGTCAAGAGAAGTATGTAAAGAATCTACTGAAGAAGTATGAGCTCAGTGACTGTGCCTCAGTCAAAACTCCCATGGTCCCCCCAAACAACCTTGGTCCTGATCTCACTGGTAAACCAATAAATCAAACTCTCTTTAGAGGAATGATAGGATCACTGATGTATCTACTTGCATCAAGGCCTGATATCCAATTCTCAGTATGTCTGTGTGCCAGATATCAATCTGACCTAAGAGAATCACACATCACTGCTGTGAAAAGGATATTCAGGTACCTGAAAGGTACTCCAAACCTTGGATCATATTATCCAAAATGCTCAGGCCTTGATCTTAAAGGATACTCAGACTCTGACTATGCTGGATGCAACATGGACAGAAAAAGCACCTCAGGCTCTTGCCAAATTCTTGGTGGGAAACTAGTCTATTGGAGTGCTAAGAAGCAACAATCAGTTGCCTTGTCCTCAGCTGAGGCTGAATATGTTGCAGCAGCTAGTTGTTGTGCAAATGTACTCTGGATGAAAAGTCAACTCAGTGACTATGAAATTCAGTATAAGATGGTACCCATCTTTTGTGATAACACAATTGCAATTGCAATCTCAAACAACCATGTTCTTCATCAGAGAACAAAACACATTGATATTAGATATCATTTCATCAGGGACCATGTCATGAATGGTGACATTGAATTACACTTCATCCCTACTGAATATCAGTTAGCTGATATCTTCACCAAACCTTTGGATGAACCAACTTTCACAAGGCTGAAAGCTGAATTAGGAATGTTGGATATAGAGAATCAGTCCACTGATTGAATCCTTCCAACTGAAGTATAAATTCTTAAAACCTCAGGTCCCTGACTCAATGTGAACATCAGTGAAAACAAATCACTGAATCCTCAACCTCAGGAACTAAACCCAAGTTCCTGAAATCTTTAGGGTTCAGGAACTAAACCCAAGTTCCTGAATCCTTGTAGCTCAGGAATCATTACTTATTACTGAATCATCAGTGACTAATCCCAAGTCCCTGAAAACCCATCACTGAATGAAAAGTCACTCAGGGCCCTGAAAAGGACATTCAATACTAACTTAAATGCTCTAAATATCTAGTTAGTAAATGTCCGAGGTTGGTAACTGAACTCTTATTAAATATAAGAATATTTGTTCCTTTGCCTTTCTGGCATACACCTCATGGGCCCTCACTTCCCAACTTGGCATTCAATGCCCTCTCTCACACAATACACTGTGTGATGATGGAAACTCTGCAACTTCTCCTTTTGCAGAAACTGCTCAACTGTTCACTCTGCCAATTGTGAAAAAAGAGGAAAAGTGGAGTGGTGGCATTTAATGCGGATCTCAAACATTTTATTCAAAATAATTTTCCAAAAATTATATTTTGATTAAATAAAACCGCTCAAATGCCAAAAAACCCCCATCTCCACTATCCTATAAATACCCCAACCAAACAAACACACACACGCGTTTTAATAATCTAAGCTAAACTCTGCCCATTTTATCTCTCAAAACTCTGTGTGTGTTCATAGTAATTAGATACCCAGTCCATTTGTCCAACCAAACAAAAAAATGGCATCTTCTAATGCTATCACCCTCGCCCCAAATGGGAACTTTCCAATGGAGGGCGTGGATATGACCAAAAACAATGTGGTTGGAAATTTCCACTACCCTCAACAATATGAGGGGTACAAGGATGTGGTTAAGTATTTACATAACTGCTTCCTTGCCACAGCTTTTACCAAAACCCCATCAGTCATTTATCATGACTATCTCAGGGAGTTCTGGTGTACCACAACGGCTACTAGCCCTAAGGACACCAGAGAATCAATCATCACATTCACTGTGATGAATGGGAAGAAACCCCTCTCCCTTGACTACAAGATCTTTCTCAAGGTCACTAGTCTTGATTTCGCCCAGACCTTTGAGGCAAATCCTACTGACCAGGAAATTAAAGCAGAAATGCTATTCCTTGGGCCTCATGACGCTAAGCGTCCCACTTTGTCTCCTGAAGCCTTGTTAGAAAAGGCTCCCATAGTGAAGACATGGTTTCACCCCATCTGGAGACTCATGATGACATTTGTCATTCAAGTCCTAGGAGGGAACAAATCCTCCACTGAGCAAGTGAACTCATCACAGCAAATGATGATGTTCAATCTCTTGGAGGGTAGAAAAATTGATATCGGAGGTATAATCTTCCGAGACCTCGTTGCCAAGCTCTCAGGGAAACATAGGCAAAGACACATGTCTTATCCTAGGTTCATTTCCTGTGCGCTTCAGGACCTTCTTGGTTCTGACTACTTAAGGTCTGACGAACAAGGTACTAAACCTGACGTCTTGCATAAGACCAATTTTAGTAGTGACATCACTGAGGCACAACCCCCCGCCCTGACCAACTACATGTTAGTAGTCATTCAGGGTGAGAATGCTATCTCTCCAGTACCTTCACCAACCAAGAAGGTGAAGAAGAAGAAAGGGGGACAGTCCAGTAAGGTGGTTAGACCTAAACCACTCGTCACTGAGACTGTGGCCTCAGGCACCCTTAACATTGTGGCCCAGACCTCTGAGACACCCACTGCAGAGACCCTTCTGACCACAAAACAACCGTCAACGGAGGTCACTGGGAAATCATCCTCAGTGTCCTCGGACATACCCTTTCTGCATGTTTCCTTTGACATAAACAAGTCAGAGGGATCAGGAACATCCACCCATTCATATCCTAATGAAGGCACTGATAAATCACAATCAGAGCCTGAGGGAGTACAGGGTTCTATATCCTCAGTGGGGCAGCACTACTCCACTGAGAAGGGGACCCATACCCACTCACATCCTGCTAACGTCCCTGAGCAATCACACTCAGGGTCTCAGGGAGTTCAGGACCCTAAATCCCCAAAAGGACAGACCAATCCTGCTGGGAAGGGGGTCCATACATCTTCACAAGGAGTGCCTCATGATTCCACTGGAAAACCCCCATCAGTGGATGAAGGCGCTCAGGGGGAAAAAGACTCGGAGGGATATAAACCACCCGCCGATACGGAACCCAAACCCACCTCAGGCACTTTTGTTCTCTCAGGAACTGACCCTAAAAGTCAGGCTGGGCAAACCCCCCAGTTATTATGACTAGTCAGACTGGTCAAACCCCATCAGTTATTATGACAAAAGAGTCAGGACCTGACCACAACGAAGGTGAGCCCTCTTCTGAGGGGGAGCCGGATATCCTGAAGGCTCCTTCTCTGGCTGACTATGAAAATTTGTTGGCTGATGAGTCAGAGGAAGAGATTGATTTTGGTGATGATGATATCCCTGATGCTGAGGAGGAAATGGAAAGTCAATTAAGCCCTCCTCAGCCCTCTGAGAAACAACATTCTTCTCCTCCTCCTGAGGATCAACCACCCAGTTCCCCATCAACCTCATCATCATCATCAGGTGCTTCAACCACTCCTAAGTGGTTGCAAAAGTATGACAATGCTCGTCCGGCTTCTGAAAGACAAATGGCAAAATTCCTTCGCAAAGCCAACGAAGGTCTTTACAATGAACTTACGGATGAGCAATGGGATAAGCACACTGAAGTGGCAGCCTCCTATGCCGACTTCAGGGCTTCTGTAGAAGAATCTCAGGCAAAGATTCTTCAGGCCGCCACCCTCACTGATAAACAACTTGGCGACCTGAACAAATCTGTAGATGAAATAGCCACTGGACAGCATCAGGAACTGTCCAACATCCTCAAGGTTATTGAATCAGTCCAAGAACATCTAAAAGATGATCCCACCTTTTTCAAAAGACTGGATGCATACTTGGCCTCTCAGGCGTCCACCTCCACCAGCATTACTGAGCTTCTAAAGCTCCTTCAGGGGGTAGATCTTCATGGTCTAAGGACACAACAAGAGTCCATTCATCAGGCTGTTATTGCATCTAAGGAGCACCTGATCAGAATCTCCTCAGCCTTTGAGCAGCTCTCAACAACACATAATGAGCTGGTCACCCACTACACCACCCAAGTCACTGAACTCACCACCCACCAAAAGGAAATGGCTGCCGAATTAAGTGCCGTGAAGAATGAGACTTTTGAGACAAAGTCTATGGTCTCAGACATCCTATCTATTCTTCAGGCCTATCATGCTCCTCCAACTCCTCAGTCAGCAGGTGTCTCCACTGAAGCTCCACCATCTGCTGAGGGGGAGAAAAATGATAATCCTCCAATCCCTGATCCTACTTCTGCTTTGGTAACTGTCCCTAAGACATCCACCAGTCAACCCTCTCCCATTGACAAAGGGAAGAAAATCATGGTTACTGAAACAAATCCTCCTCCTGAAGCACGCTTAGTCAAGGCTTCAACTGAAAGATGTGCAGATCCTGATGCACCGTTCTATGTTGATTTAGAGGATGAGAGAAGGGTCTATGGGACTCCTGAACAACTTGCTGAAATTTTACATTAAGAAGAGCTCAGGAAGGAACAAGAGAAAGAGCTGGAACTCAACAGGTTTGAAATTTCTAAGGTTGCCAAAGAAGTGATCAAGGAGTCTGAGAAAAAGGACATCAAAGGGGATGAGTTTCTCAAGCTTCAGGCTGAACTCCTTAAGGAACACAACAAACAAGCCAAACTTAAGGAAGAAAAGAGGCAGAGGATATATGAGAGGTATGTATGGCACATGACCAAAACCAAGGATGAAGGCACTATCACTGACATCTCCATTCACAACACCAAACCCCTGAGCATAACGATACATAGAGGTCCAAGAAAGTCTGAACACCTTCCAACAATCAAATTTTTAGACTTTGGGTTAAGAGAATGGGATATGATGATGCCCATCCTAAGGAAGAAATCCTCAAGCAAGAATGCCCCAAACCTTATCAAGTCTCTGAGTGCCAAGTATGAGGAACTTGCAAGAGTGGCCAAAAGTCTCGGAATTGGCCATGATAGGGCACTTGCTTCTCAGGGACTGGCTATCCCTGAACTTACTCAGAAGACCAGGAAGAAAAGAAAAGCTGTGGCTCTTGAACCTGAACAATACATAGCTGCACTTCACTGCAACAGGACTACTCCTCAGGGAGTCAAGTTCCGTCCCAACCTGGTCATCAAGGAACCTGAGTATGGTATCTTCTTTGTGGATGAATTTGGTCAGGAAGCCTTTCAAAGAGTCTCTGACATCGATAAAGTGGAAACGACAACACTCCTTGCTTACAAACTGATGGCGCTTAATATCAGGAGACCTGATAATGAGGAGTTTGTCAGGCTGATGGTTCAAATGATGAAGGATCGACCTGATAAAGAGGTGTTGTTGTCAAAGAAGGCGAAACTTGAACTCATGGATCTTGTTCAGGAACCTTGAGTATTTTGTACTTAGAATAATAGGACTTGTAATGATATGAATAAATTGATGAATGTTTTGTTATATCAATATCCTTATTTATTTTTTAGTACATTCAGTATGAGCAAAAGACTTTAGCTCACTCATACTGATCAAAACACTTAGGCGTAATTTATATCCAAATAGGGGGAGATTGTTGGGTTCGTAAAACACCCAATTATCTTAAACAGGATTTGAACACAAATTAAGCTAAGTGTTTGCTAAACCGAGAACAATTCAAGTCACTGAGAGAACAGCCTCTCAGTGAGCCATCTTCAGGATGCTTAAGGCGAGTTCAATAAAGGACTCACTCTCAGGAAGGCGGTACTCCCTGAGTAGGACTTAAGCCGAAGAAGAAGATGATGGTTCAGTGAGTGTTGGACAAGAACTAACTGAACCCCAGTCTCCTCAACAACAAAGTGATTGAAGACTGAGGAACCAATGCCTGAAGAATAGGCGGGAACAAAAGGGAAAGATTTGAGAAGATAAAAGTGTCAGACCAAACACTCTTCTCTTGTCAGATACCAACCTTCCCTATTGCGGCTAAAAGTCATGGAGTGTCAGCCAACAACTCCCAAAGTCTTATTAGCCATTTCCTATTGGTTCTTGGAAATGAAAATTACTATTTGTAATTGTCAGACACGCTACCTCAACAACTTGTAATATTTTAATCACTTATACTTAGATTACTTGTGTATAAATAGATCAGATGGAGAGAAGTTAAGTGTGCTTTGTATATTGAAAGCTTAGAACTTTTACAAAGTAACTTCTCTCCTACAAAGAGTATACAACTCACTGAGATAGCTCGGTGGGTATATTGTTACCACTCAAGCAAAACTTGAGTTTCGATAGGAGACACCATAAACCCTTGTCTATTCAATCCCAATTGTTTGTTCCGCAAAACACTTGGGTAATAGATTCTTGGAATTATTTCTAATAAGAATTTAAACGTTGAAAAATATTGTGTTTTTATATTCACGTATTATAAACTGTTAGAAATATTCTTTGCATTAATCTCAGTCATAAGCTCACTTAGTTTAACTTAATAGTTAATACTCGGTGTGCTAAGGGTCCAACAGTATGCCATGATTAGCACTAGACCAGATATAGCTTTTGCTGTGGGAAAGCTTAGTAGGTATACTAGCAATCCTAGTGCTCTACATTGGCAAGCTCTGGGAAGAGTATTTCAGTATTTGAAAGGAACCATGGATTATGGTTTGACTTATAGTGGTTATCCTTCTGTTTTAGAAGGTTATTCTGATGCTAGTTGGATTAATAATATGGAGGATCACTCATCTACGAGTGGGTGGGTATTCCTTCTTGGAGGAGGTGCTATTTCTTAGGCTTCAAAGAAACAGACCTGTATTACGAGCTCAACCATGGAGTCTGAATTTGTTGCATTGGCTGCAGCAGGTAATGAAGCTGAATGGCTAAGGAATTTGGTTTATGAAATTCCTTTGTGGCCTAAACCGATATCTACCATTTCTATCAGATGTGATAGTGCTGCTACCTAGGCTAAGGCTTATAGTCAGGTGTACAATGGCAAGTCTAGACACTTAGGTGTTAGACATAGCATGATTCGTGAGCTTATCATGAATGGTGTGATATCTGTGGAGTTTGTAAGAACTCAAATGAACTTAGCCGACCATTTAACCAAAGGGTTAGCAAGAGATCTCGTGTGTAAGGCGGCTAAGGGGATGGGTCTAAAGTCCATTTAATTAAATCCTTGTATCAAGATACCCAATTCCCATTTAACGTAATGTTAAATGCTGAATTCAATGTGGAAAGCTTGTTATGTTTGGATTGGAACACATAATTAATCATCCCATGGTATGTGTTCAGAACTGCAAGATAAAGGAGGTTGAAATTATATTTCTTAATGGTTTTTTGAAAAATTGCATGTGCAGGTGCAAGAGTAAAAAACCACCTATATAAGCATGAAGTTTAGCTGCTTCAAGAAGCTTGGGACTTGGCTTTGATATGCTTATTGAAGGATAGGACACAAGCTAGTAAAATATGGTGTCAGGAAGAACATGTGAATGTGTAAACTGTTGTGTATATTATCTTCATGTATTCACTATGAATAGAAAGAGTTCAATCCTTTAGTGACACTCTGATATTCGAATATTTGGAATGCTAATGTACTAATGTGAAATTCAATCGACTCGATATTTCATTTATGCATCAGTTTGGTGTTTGTTATGTGTTTGCTTTAAGTTAATAAGATTACACTTAAATGGGGGAGGATTGTTAGTGATTTTGAGTCACTAATGTGATTTAAGTGTAATGGATTGACTTAGATGACCAATGTATAATCGTAGTAAATGTTCAACAAGTCAGGGTTGTGTGGAGTACACACTTGTTTGACGTTATTATGGTTATGGATTGATGACGTATAGTCCGTATTCGGGTCACGAACCCGACCCATACTTAAGTCCATCACGAATGGACTCTAGCCCGTCACGATATGGGCTATTGCGATAATGGTTTGGGCTTACGATGGCCCAAACCCAACGTTATTTATGGCTGCGATAATATATCTTCTATTTATGGGATATATATTGCCTAACCGCCCTACGCGGGATAGACCGAAGATTGGGGAACACGAAACCAATAAGGATTTCGTGTCCATATATAGAGGGCATCTCAACCCTCACAAAGGTACGACTTACAAACCCTAACTCTTCTACAAACCCTAAAACCGATTACTTACTCTCACGCCGGAGGATAATCGTGGGAGACAATCCCACGATAAGCCTAACGGTGTTTTTCTGTTTTCTTAGTGCGCAGGTCTCAAGCATTAAGATCGAATTGGTACGGAATCAAGGAACGCCCAACTTTTGTATCAACAAGTGGCGCCATCCGTGGGACCCTACACTAAGAGCTTTGCTAAGAACTAGAATGACGAAGCACGGAAAGGAGCGGACTCCGCATGCGAAGAAAACGCATGACGATTTACTAGGGAAGAAACAGCAAACTGATGCGGCCTCCAAGCAGACCTCTGGAACAACCAGTGTGCCTAGAAGCTTTGGAGCGTACTCAGATTTGCTCCTTACTTTAGTAGAACCGCCCACTATGACTACCAATGCTACTACAACAAGTACTAGCGCGGTAGACCCACAGCGCACTCCTCTCGCCATGCCAGAGGTGAACTTCACTGAGCCACCAAATGCGCCTGTCTGAAACAAGGATCTTGTTTTGGAAACGGACTCCATCGCGCTAGAAGGAGTCACGCCTGAACTAGCGCCAAGTGACTTCGTATCTCAAAACTACGAAGCCTTGGCTGCGCTCATGCAAGAGGAGGCAAAGAAGAGGTCAAGCCAAAGTCTGCACGCCAGGCTCAACTTCGACCCTGAGTACGAAGTATCCCCACCGCGCTACCGAAAGGAAAGACGCGAGAAGGATAGCCGCAAACAACCAGTGTTTACCAGGATTGGAAGGAAGGTTGTGGATGATGAAGCAGCCGACTTTCAGCATCTGGAGGAGCATGAAGATGGGGAACGGCGCGCCAATGTCCACGCTAGGCTTGGCAGTCGCAGGGTCCAAGATAGGCTTAGGCGACGGTGCTCCCCAAGTGAAAGCCCCTCAAGCTCTGATTCTGAGGATAGTCGGCGCAAGCGCCGCAGAGGAGCAAGCTCAGATTCTGATGATAGTCGACGCAAGCGTCACAAAAGAGTACGCTCATCTTCAAGTGATTCCTCAGACAACGAGGACAAAGAAACTGGACACTAGAAATCAAGAGGGAAATACCGCGACCAGGAAGACGAAGACATGTCTCTTCCCTGGCGTCGCCAAAAGGTTGATGCATTTACTAGGCGCATCAGCGATTTTTCGGAGAATAAGAAAAGGCGCATGCCTACTAACGTCAAAACATATGATGGGACAGGTGATCCTGATGATCACCTAAAAATTTTCGAATCAGCAGCCACTATCGAAAATTGGCCACAACCTGTGTGGTGCCATATGTTCAACTCTACATTAGTAGGGAATGCGCGCAACTGGTTTAGTAAGCTTCCTCGCAGAAGCATCGGTGGGTTTGAAGAGTTGCGCAAGGCGTTTCGTTTAAACTTTACTCAAAGGAAGAAGTGCGCCAAAAACCCTGTCGAACTCGCTAGGGTTAAACAGCGACAAGGGGAATCCACAAGCGCTTTCATGGAACGCTTTAAGGACGAATGCATGCAAGTCAAGGCGTGCCCAGAGATACTAAAAATATCAGGTTTTATGAATGCAATCAATAACCCTGATTTGATTAAAAAGTTAAACGATAAGGTTCCCCTAACCTTTGACGAACTCATGAAGCGCACGAGGTCCTTCGTCCAAGGAGAAGCAGCCGCTGCGGATAGCAAGAAAGGCTACTCGAACCATAGGTCACAAGAAGAGTCAAGGAGACAATCCAATGACCAGAGTGGCAATCGTAACAAAAGTTATCGCACCCAAGGGGGCGGAAGGGGAAACGACAAGTACACCCCATTAACAAAAACTCCAAAGGAGATATTCGCGACGGAAGGTGCGAATTTTCCAAGACCCCCACCTATGCGCACCCCTGAGGATCGGCGCGTAGGGAACGGATACTGCGAGTATCACGCGCAGAAGGGCCATACCACTAATGAGTGTGTCCAATTACGCCAACTAATCGAGAAACTAGTGAAAGAAGGCAGGTTGGACCACCTCGTTAAAAATATTAAGGAGGGGAAAGACAAGCAGAGAACCGGAGGCAAGAAGGAAGCGCCTAAGGAAAAAGCTGATACTATCTTCATGATACAATCATGGCAGCGAAAGATTAGGCAAAAAGTGAGCCAGAAATTCTCTCATGGAAGCGAAATCTCCTTCCCCACCTTGACTGCGGACAACGCAGTGGCAGAACCACTTACCATTGAAATAAATGCGGGGGGTCACGACATCCACCGCATGTATGTCGATGGGGGCGCATCAGCGGATATAATGTATGAACATTGCTTCAAGAGATTGCGTCCTGAGATACAAAGACAGTTAAGTCCAGCCACGACTCCACTTACTGGCTTTACAGGAGAGAAGATATTGCCTATGGGGCAACTGCGCTTACTAGTTGCTGTCGGTAACAAGGAACACTCCACGACAGCCTGGATGAACTTTATGGTGATCAAATCCCCTTCGCCATACAATGGCATCATTGGAAGATCAGGAATCTCAGCGTTGCGCGCGGTACCATCCACAGCGCATGGGATGCTCAAATTCCCAGTAGAAGGTGGCATTGTCACCATTTACAACAACGCTGCGCCACCAGAAGAATGTAACACGATTACATGTGAGACGACGCACGCCCCAGAACAGAGCGCAGCTAAAGTTCCAAATTTGAAGGTCGCAATTTACCCTGATTACCCAGAGCAAGAAGTATCAATCGGAGGATCGATGTCTGACAAAGGCAGAGCAGCTGTGTGCGCACTCTTACAGAGGAATCTGGATATCTTTTCCTGGGAACCAATACACATGACTGGCGTACCACGATCGATAGCAGAACACAAGTTACAAATCCGACAAGGATATTCACCAGTAAGGCAGAAAAAGCGCGGCCAGGCTCCAGAGCGCGCACAAGCCATACTAGAAGAAGTACACAAACTTGTGGACGCTGGCATCATGCGGGAAGTCTATTACCACGATTGGCTCTCCAACCCAGTGATGGTCAAAAAGAGCGATGGCAGTTGGCGAATGTGTGTGGACTTCACTGACCTTAATAAAGCATGTCCACAGGACTGCTACCCACTACCAGAGATAGACTGGAAAGTGGAATCGTTGTGTGGATATCCCTTTAAGTGTTTCTTGGAGGCATACAAAGGGTACCACCAAATCCAAATGGCCAAGGAAGACGAGGAAAAAACAGCTTTCCACACAAGCCAAGGGGTCTACTGTTACACAAAGATGCCTTTTGGCCTGAAGAATGCGGGCGCCACCTACCAGCGATTGGTAGATAATGCATTCGAAAAGCAAGTGGGCCGCAACTTAGAAGTTTATGTGGATGATCTTGTCATAAAAAGCCATACTGAGGACGAAGTGGTGCGCGATATAGAAGAAACATTTAGAACGCTACGGGCGATCAACATGAAGTTAAATCCCAAGAAGTGCACTTTCGGTGCTACAGAAGGAATGTTCTTGGGATATCTGATAGAACCAGATGGCATTAAGCCATGCCCAGAAAAGACAGACGCTGTCCTCCAACTTCCTTCACCGCGCACGTTGAAAGAAGTTCAATCTCTAAATGGAAAGCTAGCCGGTTTGAACAGATTCCTGTCCAAATCAGCGGATAAGTCACTTCCTTTATTCAAAACACTCAAGAAGTGCACTAAAAAGGGAGACTTCCGGTGGACTGCGGAAGCGGAAGAAGCCTTCACCAAGCTTAAGCAACATGTAGCAGCACTCCCTAAGCTAGTCGCACCCCGACCAGGGGAGGAGTTAATCATTTACTTATCCGCCACCCAAGGAGCGATCAGCGCAGTGCTACTGACGGATAGGAATTCCGTGCAAACACCAGTGTATTTTGTAAGTAAAGCACTCAAAAAGACAGAGATCAACTACAGCTCAATGGAGAAGTTGGTTTTGGCGTTAGTATTTGCTGCCAAAAGACTGCGCCGATACTTTCAAGCGCACCCAATAGCAGTAATTACTGACCAACCTATCAAACAAGTTATCTCTAAACCTGACGCATCGGGCCGATTACAAAAATGGAGTGTGCTATTAGGAGAGTATAACATCTCTTACAGGCCACGCACTGCGGTTAAAGGGCAAATACTAGCAGACTTCATCATCGAAAAACCAGATACCGATGACGCACCCCCACCGAGCAAGGTAGAATTACAAGAACCATGGGTCTTGTTCACAGATGGATCTTCATGCGTGGATGGATCGGGCGCTGGCCTTATCCTCACTAATCCAGAAGGAATGGAATTCACTTACGCACTGCGTTTTGAATTCACAGCCACGAACAACGAGGCAGAATATGAAGCCCTAATCGCTGGATTACGCATTGCAAACCGAATGGGTGTACGTAACCTAGAAGCAAACGTGGACTCCCGATTGGTAGCCAACCATGTGTTGGGCGAGTATGTGGCTAAAGAGGATAACATGGTCCAATACCTCGACAAAACCAAATCGCTAATACAAGGCTTCGACAGGTTTACAATTAAGCAAATTCCTAGAGGCGAGAATAAAAAAGCGGATGCGCTAAGTAAGATCGCATCCACCAGCTTCGCGCACCTGTCAAAACAAGTTTTAGTGCAGATCCTAAAGAATAAATCCATCTCGGAGATGGAGATATCCACGGTAATAGAGGAAGAGAATCCTACATGGATGACTCCTATTATCGACTTTATAAGCAAGGGTAACTTGCCCGCTGAGCAGAAGGACGCTAGACGGATACGGCGCGCAGCGCAGAGGTTCGAACTTAGAGATGGTATCCTATATCGACGCTCATTCCTACAACCATGGCTTCGATGCGTTGGACCTCTTCAGGCAGATTACGTACACCGAGAGATCCACGCTGGTTCATGCAGTATGCATTCAGGACCACGGTCCGTCGTAGCGCGAGCATTGCGCTCAGGATACTATTGGCCTACTATGCACCGGGATGCGCGCGATGTGATAAAGAAATGCAACGACTGCCAAGTTCATAGACCCATCCCGCGCAGACCACAACAAGAGCTAACACCTATCACTTCTCCATGGCCATTCTATAAGTGGGGTATCGACATCGCAGGTCCTTTCCCTGTCGCAGCAGGAGGACTTAAATTCCTTATCGTTGCAATAGACTACTTCACTAAATGGATTGAAGCAAAGGCAGTAGCGACGATCACAGGTAATCAAGTAAAACGCTTTGTTTGGGAAAATATTGTATGCCGCTTTGGATTACCTGGGGAGATTGTTTCGGACAATGGAAAACAATTCCGCGATAACCCATTCAAAGACTGGTGCGCAGAGTTACATATCACACAACACTTCGCATCAGTAAAACACCCACAAACCAATGGCTTAGTTGAGCGCGCAAATCGCAGTTTAGGCGAAGGGATTAAAGCGCGCCTGGACAAACACAAAGGAAGATGGGTGGACGAACTGACACATGTCTTATGGGCGCACCGCACAACAATCAAGGTTAGTAATGGAGAGACTCCTTTTTCCCTTGTCTACGGGACATAAGCTGTCATACCAGCTGAAATTGGGATGCCAACTATCCGCACCGCGGAAGTTAATGTCGCGACCATTGACGACGAACGACGGATGGATTTGGACCTACTGGAGGAAAGGCGCGAGCGCGCAGCCATACGAGAGGCAAAAACCAAGTCAAAGATGAAGGGATACTACGATGCTAAAGTTCGAAGCACCTCATTCAGACCTGGCGACTTTGTGTACCGCGCTAATGATGCAAGCCACGCAGAAGACACAGGTAAACTTGGACCAAAGTGGGAAGGACCCTATGAGGTCATTGAAGCACTAGGACAAGGCGCGTACAAGCTGCGCGACATGGAAGGCCGTGAGCTACAACGCACATGGAATATCTGCAATCTCAAGAGATGCTATCTTTAGGAAAGGTTACGACCCAATGCATGGACACACACGCACTTTAGTAAGTGCCAAATAAATATCCGTGTATTTACATTCTTTGTTTCATTTAGACAAATGTTTTTTTATCTTTTTACAAAAACTTGCAAGTATTAATAAAATGTTGCGGTTTCTAGCTAACTCCGTGACACACTTTACTTTATTGCTTACATATAATTTATGTCTCAATATTGTTCATTATATTATCTTTTGCCTACATGGCGTGCATGCACTAATTAAAAACCCACGATGGTAAAAGGATGAGTAAACCTAACAAATGACTCGTTGAGTAAGAGGGTTGCAAACCCATCAACACCGGATCACGCATCCTTGTTAAACACCTTATTCTCAAGACGTTGGAGTAAGTTCCATGCGTACCCCACGACGGATACACATCAATGCACACTGTGCGCGTTTAACAAATTAGGAGTTAAGACAACTAACCCCTTAGTATGGTCTTAGTAGCACGCTGCAATCCATACACTTGTGCACCCCATGATGGGTGCACGGCAACTTGTAAATTTCATACACAATTATGTTATATACAACCATGTCATACACGACTATGTCATAAATTTCATACAAGATAAGTATAAAACGCTATAACCATAGCCAAATTTGATATAATATGCATACAATGGTATTATTCAAAATCAACGCTTCATTATAACAAGTTCATCAACAGTACACATCCAACAAGCATATGTACAAGGAAAAAGTGGACATATAACAAAATACCACTACACATAGACTACCAAGACATGCTACGAGTACGCCTTAGCCCTGAGCTACCTGCCTGGTGCGCCACACGACCAGCATCTGTAAGCATCTGCAACAACTCAGCATCCTTGGGCGCTACTGTTGGTACGATAACAGGCACCCCATCAGATCTAGGAATGTGGGCTGCGCCAAGACCACACAGGATAGCCTTCCCCTTCTGACCCCTCTTCTTGGCAAGTCGCATCTCATGAGCTTCCAAGGATGTCTTCAATGGAATTTCTTTCTCAAGAGCAAAAGGGTTTAGGATGTCACGAGGACGAGCGAAAATGGGCACCTGTAGCTGCGACACATCCGGCTTCAAAAAATAATCAAGCTGCTCCTCAGCATCCTCGGATGAATGTCTAGCCAAGGTCAAACCCTCCATAATCACACTAATAGGGAAGTCCTGGTCACACTCCAGCTGCGCTATATGAGGAAACTCAAAAAGTTTTAACTTCTCCATAGCAGAAACAAGCTCGCCATAAGCATTCTCATTATAACCAGGCACTTCTGAGGGAGACATCGCCAAAACCTTGGACGCGCACAGTTCCTCTACCGCTTCCGCCCTACCACGCGCTAGGGCACATTGAACCACATTCCCGAAGGACTCCTTAACCTCTCGAGACTCCAGCATGGTCATGGCGGCCAGACGCAAACCATGGCTGATAAGCCACCTGCGCTCAGCTATAGTCGACACCAAATGAGGATACAACTCCTCATCATACTCAATGCTGAGTTTGCGCAGTTTGCCCTCCTGATTCTCCAGCAAGCTCTCCACAGCCTTACGGAACTCATCCAAATCAGACATGAGCTTCCCCTTATTCAGCTCCGTATATCTCATTGACCTCTTACGTTTCCGCAACAAACCTTCCTCTCCAGACTCATCCATGGCACTCTCCGACGAGTCCACATGCAACAACTCAACAACGATCTGTGACCCAGCAGAGACCCCGCGCGCTTAGCAAAAGTGACCCATCCGTTCAACCACGACGTGTGGTAAAACGCGCGGAATAGATGCACTGTGGGTTCAATCGCCAACAGGCGACAATTTACCTCAAAATTGGTAACTTTCGCCGCACCTATACAGTGCAGTTGCGAGATGTGCAAGCGATAATGGTTTAAGATATCGCACAAAAACAGGGAAATGGGGACACGCTGGTTCGCAAATTCGAAGAAGCGCGTATAAACCCCCACCTTCCCTTGCGGGAAATTCGCTATTGATGCATTTGCGGCCGGAACTACCGGATGCAATGCGAGAGGGATATAATAGTCTGAGGTGAACTGACGAAGTTCATCCTCAGATATGTCGGAACTAATCTCAGATAATTGAAGAACCATGATACCTATTATCGGCGCACGCGCTACTGTCTTCGCTTTTGTTGATTTGTTTCTTGAAGGTTTAACAATGGCGAAAAAGGAACTGCTGGTTATAAATAAAGGCACGGCTAGTTATTTATGGTACGGCTACTAAAGGTACGGCTGGTTGTCTTTGGTACTGCTGCTATGGTACTGCTGCTAGTTTAGATTAACCTGCTGCTAGTTTATCAACCTGCTGCTAGTTTGTTAACCTGCTGCTAGCTTTGTTAAACTGCTGCTAGTGGTGTGATCTGCTGCTAGTGCTTCTAGCAGTTTTTTATAGCAGTTAATATAACTGCTATAGCAGTTATGGATTTACATCAGTCTTTATTGATAAGTACATCAGTTATTATTGATAACTGAAAAACAGTTATTTGTTGGTCATATTTATGTTACACATATTTTGGTTCAGGAACATAACAAAATACAACATATTCTCGTTTCTAAATCTGAGTTTTATCCGATTTAAGATTTCGATAGAACCATCGAAATACTTCAATCTGAAAGTGTTTACACGACTCTCAGATTACTGTGATCATATACAAACTCCCTAACAGACAGCACGGTGCAGTGCACCAATAACAGTTATAGGTGTCAAAATGACACATATGGCACCACTATAACATGTTATACTGCGCTGGTAGTTTGATGTTATAGGGTCTAAGCCATTGTGTTGGCGATAGTATTTTTTTTTTTTTTTTTTTTTTTTTTTTTTTTTAAAAAAAATTGAATGGGGTATTTTTGGTGATATGAATTTTATTGGGAGGGTGTTTATGTTATAGGAGTGCTATCGGATATATGTTGACATAACGGCTATAGAAATCAAAGGAATACTGAAAATGTATTGTCATATTTACAAAATACTGAAGATTACAAAATATTAGATAGACTACAAAACTAACCTAACCCTAATAACTAAACGGGCTTGCGGCCTTTATTATCTAACACCTCCTCTCAAACTCGCAATGCTGCAGCGGTAAACATTGAGAGTTTGCCAAACAGAAAATAAATTAAGACTGAAAAACAAACGAAAGCAGAGTGTCCTGGAGTGCAAACTTATTGCTAGACGGAGTCTCAATCCGATGCAATCCAAAAGAACCAGGTGCATAACACAGAGCAACATGAATACGGAGATGAAAGAGAGTAGAACAGCCAGACAGACACAGGCAGATTGAGACAAACATATGCAGGCAAAACCAAGAGGAACCAGATGCAGAACCACGTGCAGATCCAGACAGGTTGATGCAAACAAACAAATTCAGGCAGACAGGTGCAGACAGACAGATCCAAACAGACAAATGCAGATAAAACCAAACGGAACCAAATGCATAACCACATGTATCTCCAAAAGATGAATAACAACAACTTTCGATCTTGTTGTCGAATTCTAATTAAACCGGTCACAAATTAATAGATCGAACCAAATGAAGGATAAATCTCTCACGCAAACCAAGGACCAAATCAAAAACAAATCCAACCAAATTCATAATAATCCTTACATACCTTTAATTGCGTAACCGACCATCAAATCAAAACTTACTAACAAAGTTTTTTCTTTTTTTCTTGGCACAGCCTATCCCCACCCCCCACGCAACAAAAAAACCAAGGGTACCCCCCTTACTTTTTGCCTTTTTTTTTTTTTTTTTTTTATTATTATTATTATTATTATTATTATTATTTTTATTTTTATAATTTTGTTTATATAAAAAAACTATAAACCTGAAAGTGCGGAACAGAAAATATAAAGTTTAATAAGTCAAACGCTTAAAACTGTCAGGAACAGAAACTGACAAAAAACTGTGTTATACCGGAAATAAATAAGAGACAAAATGAATCTAGTACAAAACCCCTCTGATGTGACATCATAGGGGGGTTTGTATAGTGTCCCCCTTTTTCTTATTACTAATCAAACATTCGGCATTTTTTTTTTCATTCATCTTCGACCTAGCTCTTGATACCATGTAGAAATTAAGGGAATACTAAAAAATGTATTATCAGATTCACAAAATAATAAAGATTACAAAATATTAAATAGACTACAAAACTAACCTAAACAAAACCTAGCAACAATTAAATGGGCCTAAATAAGTGGGTCGGGTTTATAAGTCTTTATTATCTAACAGAACCTATAAAATTTATAGGTGCCCACTGCACCTTTCTCTCTAACCGTTATAATATGCCTTTCACATATCAGCAAATATCATATGTTAATCTATTGCACCCTCAATATCCTTTACATTTTCCATCATAAAAGCAATAATCAAAATCTAACTTTTTAGTAGGTATTCTAATAAGGCTGAATCTACGTACGAGTTTTTGGAATAGTACTTTCGCAACATCTTTGTAATACAACTATTGCATGAATGCCAATGGCGTGTAGCTCAGTTGCAGAGTGAGTCATGTATGCCCCACACATTATAAAAAGACAGCCGATTGTGGGCCGATTCGGGTTACCGGTTCTTAGCCTTTTGCACCTAACAACTATTGCATGAATTACAAGTTTTAAGAAAATCTCAGTACACTTGCAACATTTTTGAACTCCTTTTCACGTGATTGTTAGCGTCTCTAAAACCTCTACATTCCTTAACATATATTTCAAAAGCTTTATCATCAGACACCAACTAATTTTATGCCATTAAGCACCGTCACTGATCACTAGTTTAAAAATTGATGGTATAAAAAGTTTTAGTACGTCCAAAACCAAATTAAGTCCAATCTCGCATCATGTGACGACAGAGGACGACAATGATGAGGATGGACATTATCGGTTTGAACTTTATAAGATGGCACCTGATATCCTAACACCCCCAAAAAATACCAACCGCACACCCCCTAATTTTTGCATTTTTTTTTTTTTTTTTTTTGTTTTTTTTTGTTTTTTTATTTTTTTTATAATTTTTTTTTATATCAAAAAACTATAAACCTACGGAACAGAAAATATAAAGTTTAATAAGTCAAACGTTTAAAACTGTCAGAAATACAGAACAAAAACTGACAAAAACTGTGATATACTGTAAACAAAAGGGGGACAAAGGGAATAAATGACAAAACACCCTTTGACATTATAGGGGGTGTTTGTATAGTAGAGCTCTTATGATAGGTAGAATATCTTTACTTAAAATAAATTAAAATAGGTAGTACTATTCTCCATTTGGATTCACACTCCTTCATCAAATTCATGTTATGCCACAAGGGTAAATAAAAATTTACATTGGTCCAACCATGATAGAAAAAACCCACGTCATGCATCTTTCGTTTTATATTCTACTATAAACCGAATCTACAAAGGTTTTTAACAATGAGATACATGAACTCTATCTTTGACCTTTGTGGATTCATCGAACTATGTCGTTGACCTTCGGACAATGCCTTCGCCGCAACAATAACGTCATCACCAAAATATGAGAACAACAAACAAACTAAAAAAAAACTAGGCTGTCGGAAATCGACATACCCAGAAAGTATCCTTTTTACTGGTACGTTTAATTTTCGGAAAAGTGCAAAAAGGCATAACATGGTAGCTTTAGTGTACCGAAATGCTTAGTGTACTAATTTTATTACAAGTATGCATACCCAACTTTTAAATTCGTTCCAATATCACTAATTCAATGACTTGTTACCCTCTTAGCTAGTAGAAACGATTTTTTTTTTAAATATTTTTCTTTAGAAAAAATTACATGATTCGTCCCTATGGTTTACCCAAAATAACACTGGTAGTCCCTATTCCATTTTAATTACACCGGGCATACCTATTTTTGAAACTCTAACCAAGACAGTTCCTATTTTGGATGTCCCGTTAGTTTCTCTGTTAAGTCTGAAAATGCTAAGGGCATTTTTGTCTTTTTCATTTCACCAGTTTCAATATTAAACCCACCCACCCCACAACATTTTCCATTGACTTTTCATTTCCCTCCCATTCAAAATATACCCAAATCAAAACACTAAATCCGATCATCTCTTTTAACCCTAGAAATCAAAACCCCAAATTTGATAATCTCTTTTAACTCAATGGTTCGTACACGTTGAAGGATACGAGAGAACAACGAGGACAATGCACACCCAAAAGTACATGGTAAAAAAACTAATTCAAATTTTCATTTTTTTTCTGTTATGTAGTTTATATACATTTATTGTGTTAATTAAGGGTTTTTCATTGACATTACTTTGAATATGTTGTAGTAATTGTGTTTTTGTTATTGCATTTGCAGATGGACACCCTACTATGTTTTCTATGAAAATACACCATGTAGGAATGTTTAAAGAGTGTCATAAAAGGAGGTATGTTAATGGTGTTGTAGCGTTTGTTATTCATGAGTTTTCAGTACATGAGTTGAATGATGTAATGGAGGAATTAGGTTACATTAATGATGATCCTATTTACTATCATTATATGATTCCTGGAACTGATTAGAAATTGGACTAAGAGCTTTAGGAAATGATATTGATGTACAAGGTTTGTCAAAGTATATCAAAGATGATAAGTTGATTATGGTGTATTGTAAGCATCTCACATCAACACTAAACAAATATCCCACCCCCTCCCCCACCCAAAAAAAAAGAAGAAGAAATTATAGAAGCAGTGTTATTTTCGAAGAATTACCCTCTACCAATCCCACTCCCTCCCCCATCTAAAAAAGAGGTTGTTAGAATACCATCAACCCTCTACCTTTTACACTCCTACTCCTACTCCCACTGCCACTCCCCCACCATCCAAAATAAAGTATACTAAGCATAGTGCAAATAGGAAAAGGGAAAATGTTAATGCTAGTGAACTTGTGCCTGCAAATGTTAATGTTAGTGAACCTGAGTTTGTGCTTGCAAATATTAATTATAGTGAACCTGAGACTGTGCCTATAAATGTTAATGCTAGTGAACCTGAGATTATGGATTCTATTGTTCAAGAACTAATGAACATGAACTATGAATTTGATCCTTTTGAAGATAGTGTGTCTGCAAATTTGAATAAAGGGCAAATGTTCATTTTAGTGATAGGGAAAATGTGAATGATAGGGAAAATGTGAATGAAAGGGGAAATGTTAATGAGAAGTATGAAGTTTAAAAACATTGATTGAGGATGATTATTGGGAATTACAAGTGTACACAATTTGTACTGCTCAAGATATTTAGTACTGTCAAGCCAAACAGTTGATACTGCTGAAGATTTTAACTGCCAGTACTAACCAAGTTAGTACTGCTAGAAGAAAGTTAGTACTGCCAGACTAACTTGATACTGCTGAAAGACTGCTGATGAAGATTGGTACTGCCAAAGAGATAAAGATGTGTGAAGTGATAAGTATAGAAGATATTCAGTGTATATTCCATATATTTAGAAAGATATGTATATTCTAGAGGATTTGTAGTTATCTTGTAAAGGACTCCTTAGTGTATAAAAGGAGGTCCTAGGTTATGATGTTTAATACGTTTTTGATATAAGCTTCAAGGTTGTAAACCCTAGTACTACACAGAGTACTCGTATTATTGATTAATAATATTGAAGCGTTTTGGTTATATTGTTTGTTTTTCAAGTTCACTGTTACATTACATTGTTTATATTCTTCTAAGTATTGAAGAGTAGATTCCGCATACTCTTTGATATTAACAAAGTTTCAAACAAAGTTGTTTTGGATTTATCCAAGGTAACTTAACCTTACAAGCTCAAGGAATCGGTCTGTGTTTGGGATCAACAAGTGGTATCAGAGCTTTTGGTTCTGAAACTTTGATCTAGAAGAAACTTACTGAAGAACTCTTTATCAATCTTCTAAAATGGAACTTGAAACTAATCAAACCTCTACTACTGCTAAATTGCCCATTCTCAAGCAGGGTGATTATGAGATGTGGAGGCTCATAATTGAACAATACTTTCAGATTCAAGACTATGCTCTATGAGATATCATAGAGAATGGTAATTCATTCAAACTTGTACATAAAGCATCAACAGTGGAAGGTGTCACAACTGAAACAATACCAGGTCCTGTAACTGCAGAAGAAAAGGCCCAAAAGAAGAATGATGTGAAGGCTAGAAGTATGATGCTGATGGCACTTCCCAATTAACATCTGATGACCTTCAATCAATACATGGATGCTAAGACCTTGTTTGCTACTATAACAACAAGGTTTGGAGGCAATGAAGCAACTAAGAAGACACAGAAAACTCTTCTGAAGCAGATGTACGAGAACTTTAGTGCTCCAAGCACAGAGTCTCTTGATTCTATTTTCAATAGACTTCAGAAGATTGTAAGTCAACTGGCTGTCTTAGGTGAAACTAAGACACAAGAAGATCTCAATTTAAAGTTTTTGAAAAGTTTGCCTGCTGAGTGGAATACTCATGTTGTGGTCTGGAGGAATAAGCCTGATCTATACACAATGAGTCTTGATGACCTTTACAACAATTTTAAGATTGTTGAACAAAAGGTTAAGAGAACTACAAGCTCAAGTTCAAATTCATGTTCTCAAAATATGGCCTTTGTGTCATCTCCCAGCCCTAGCAGTACTGTGAAGTTAATACTGCTTGTGGAGTTAGTACTGCTAACACTCTAGTTAGTACCGCTAGCACTCAAGCTAGTACTGCTACCTTAAG
Source organism: Artemisia tridentata subsp. tridentata (assembly GCA_021014915.2). Taxonomy (NCBI): domain Eukaryota; kingdom Viridiplantae; phylum Streptophyta; class Magnoliopsida; order Asterales; family Asteraceae; genus Artemisia; species Artemisia tridentata. Next base: position 191,325,053 of record CP139504.1, read on the forward strand.
TGATGCTACTATGTATGCATTTTTGGCCAATCAAGCTAATGGATCTCAGCTTGTACATGAAGACCTAGAACAAATCCATGAAGATGACTTAGAAGAGATGGATTTGAAGTGGTAGTTAGCACTGTTGAGTATGAGGGCAAGGAGGTTTTTCCAAAGGACTGGTAAGAAGATGACTATCAATGGTAGTGATACTGCTGGATATGACAAGTCAAAGGTTGAATGTTACAACTGTCATAAGTTGGGCCACTTTGCAAGGGAGTGCAGAGGGCCAAGAAACCAAGACAACAGGAATAGGAGTCAAGATAGGAGTCAAGAAAGCAAAGAATCCAAGAACCAAGAGAGCACTAGAAATACTGTGAACTTAGAAGAAACTTCTTTCAAAGCTATGGTGGCTATTGATGGGGTTGGTTTTGACTGGAGCTTTATGGCAGAAGAGGAAGTTCCTACCAACATGGCACTTATGGCTTCTTCAGACCCTAAGGTATATACTAACAAGACTTGTTCAAATTCTTGTCTAAAAAGCTATGAAACTCTTAAAAAGCAGTATGATGATTTAAGAATAGAGTTTAATCAATCTGAGTTCAATCTAGCTAATTATAAAAGAGGGTTAGCTATTGTAGAAGAGTAACTAGTTTTTTATAAAAAGAATGAGACTATCTTTACTAAAGATATTGTTGTGTTAAAAAGAGATATCTCATACAAAGATTCTAAAATTAGTGTGCTTAAACATGAGTTAGAAAAGCATAAGAAAGAAAAAGATAGTATTGAAATTAATATAGAAAGATATGCAGGGTCATCTAAAAGTATAGACAGGATTGTATAGTGTCAGCTTATTGACACATTCAAGATAGGTATAGGATATAAGGCTGTTCCACCTCCCCATACAGGGTTATCTCCAACCCCAAAGCTTGATTTGTCCCATCTAGAGGAGGTCAAAGAGTTTGAGACTGAAAGCTTAGGATCAAAGACTTGTAAGAGTGATAGTGAAGATAGTTTTAAAGAGGTTAGGGAAACTTTTGATACCCCCTTAGTTGAGAAATTGGTGTCAGAAGAGAAGTTAGAAAAGAAAACTGTTTTTTCTGCTGTTGTTAAGATATAATCTGTTGCACCTAAACAACAAGAGAAACCAATTAGGAAATCAGTTAAGTATGCTGAGATGTACAGATCACATAGTCCTAGGGGAAACCAAAGAAATTGGAATAATTAGAAGTCCCAACAGCTAGGAAGTGAATTTGTGATGTACAACAAAGCCTGTTTTGCTTGTGGTAGTTTTGACCATGTGCAGGCTAACTGCAATTACCATCAAAGGGAAAGGATGGTATATGGGAATACAAGGGTATCTGGGAATACTAATACAAGGGTGAATTACAACTGTTTTGATAAAAAGGCTCACCCTAGTGTTCACAGAAACATGGCTCCAAGAGCAGTTTTGATGAAAACTGGCCTAAAACTACTTAATACTGCCAGGCCTGTTAATACTGCTTACCCCAAATCAACAGTTTTTAGTGCTAAACCAACATCATGTTTTTCTAAATCAGCACAAAAAACCGTTAAAAGGCCCTTTTATAAGAAAATAACATTTACCAACCGAAGTTTTGTGTAATACCCCAACCCGATAAGGGTAGAAGTATTACGTTATGGTGACATATCAAAGCAAACACAAGCATATGACTAAATAATACAAAATAATTTCCAAAGGTTACAAAGGAAGAATTTAAGATACAAGATTACAAAGGGAACAATAATAACTTCTAAGCTCTACAATTTGTAAACGTTCTAGTCATCTATAATCCAGAATAGCTAGTAAGGTCTTCTAAGTCCAAAGTGCTCTCCACTCATAACCCAGCTTCCAAACTAAAACCTGCCGCAGGAAAAGAAATGCGGCTGAGCTTAAAAAGCCTAGTGAACAGATATATATATATATAACATAACAGAACGGTAAATAAGCATAAGCAACGAAGGAATAAGAATACAAAACGAAAGTATAATTATTAAAGTCATACGAATTTTAAGGAGAACTAACAATTAGGAATGCATGGGAACTGAATAATAAATGAATCGAGAGAGATAATGAAATAATGAAAAAGTTCATATAAGGATGTGCCATAAGAACTCCATACATAACCCGTCAAATCATACTAAAGCATAACAAGTATACGAAGAGGGGAGACCTCTAAGTAAGTAATAATAGTGTGAGAAAGAGTGTAAGGCACACACCACCTGGTCACCATAATCACATATACATAAAACCTAGGATGCATCCATACGCTCCCTAACATAAGTATGTATGTCAGTACTAGACTAAGCACACACACGCAATAATGGCCAATAGTGATCGCGATAAAATACATATACATAAGGGGGAACGCCGTAGATCTATCACACCTCTACGGGAGTGTCATGCCTAGGGTGCCATCAAAGACATGGTCCTGGTACCTCCAGAACTAGGTAAGCTCAGGCACAGATCTATCATAGCATACAACAATCATAATCTAGTATGGCAAGAGAAATAAGATAGTAACTCAAATAAGCATAGAAAAGAATAAGCATAGCATAGCAGAGACATTTAAATAAATGTCAGAATAAATCAATAAGAATGACAATCATACAATGAAAGTCATGAGTCAAATAAGGGAATCATATCAAGGTCAAATGTTAAGTCATCAAAGTATCAAAGGTTCATCGTCAAAGGTTCATAATCGAAAGTTCATAATCAAATGGTTTATTTAAAGAAATCTTTATCAAATGATTTTTATAAAAATGATCTTTGATAACGGTTTTCATAAAGGTAGTCTTTAAAATTAGTTTTCATAAAAGATAGCAAAATTCCATATAAAAGTGGTATCGCATCGTTCGTAAACATCATTTTAAAATAGTTTTTCTCAAAACATTTCCATGATCTAATTAAGAAAGGTTTTCACATTTAGTCACCAAAATCAAATGAACCTTTGAAGTGTCAAGCGATTCAAATACTAATATCATAGGGTAACGAACGAACCTTATCAAGTATTATATCCCAAGGATCATAATGAACGAATGTCAAATGGATCATGGGAAAACGAATCAAAGTATGAGGGAACATAGCAATGGCTTAGGGAATCCTAGTGAATCAAGATCAAGGAAGTCATGAGAACGAAAGCACCCTTACTGAAAAAGGGTAGAATATCTGTACATTAGACCGCAAGTGAAAACACAACTAGAAACATAAAGACCGGAAGCAAACTCCATCTTCAGCGAATCTACACGAATTCATGATTGTCTTATTAATAACTTATTTTAAATCGGATTGCTCATTTTAGTCGGCTTTCCATTTTTAGTAACTTTCCTTTTATAGCAGCTTTCCAAAAATAGTAACTTTCCACTTTAAGTAAGTTAGCCCATTTTAAGTAACTTTCTATTTTTAGCAGGCTTCCCGAATTAGTAAGTTTCCATACTTAGAAGGTTTCCATATTAAGAAATATTCAAGATTATCATTTAATAAGTTTGAAGTATCAAATGTGACAATATTGATAGCTTAGGGTTCATAATGATATTTACATAAGTTTAAGGTTAATATAGTAGGTTCATAAGTTTTAGGGTTTATTATGCAAACACTGTAAGATTAGGGTGTAAAATGTAAATATGCTTAAGTTACGTATTTTCACAAGTTAAGCCTTTTAGATTAGAAAAATGACAATTTAAACCCTTTAGTTAAATATTACACAAGTAATCCTTTTAAAACCCTTTTTATACTTTTAACAGTTTATATATATGAACTGGTCACGTTTTGACGAATTTATGAACCTCATCAGAACTTCGAAATAAAATCCACAACAATTCACACACGTACCTCAATGTCTTAAGTATTTTACATAATATTTCCAGATTTTATTAGCTAGCATAACTATAGTCTAAAAATCTCTTAAGTCAACTCGTCCAGATTTCTGATCAGTTTTAACATACGAAAAGTTTGTATTTTTTTACCCCTTTAGAAAAATTCAAAAAAATCTACAAAAATCCCAGTAATTACTAGACATATGAAATATTATTCCTACAAAAGGGAATCTTCTAATTCGACATGGTTTGCAAATTAAAAATAAAAAACACGGACTGTTTTTCCAGACATACGAATTCAGTTTTGACACATGAACTTGTAAAATCAAAAAGTGTATTTTTCCGACCTCTAAAAATTACCAAATAAATTTCATTCGAACCCAATTTCACTGAATTAAGTTTTAGACCAAATAACCACAAAAATTCATGTTCATATCATTGGTTTTTAATTCGTTTAGTTAGGGTAAAATTCTTGGCAGATTAGTTTGTTAATATAAATCCGATTCCCATAACATTATTTATCATATTAACACCTCTTGATCCGAAAATGATGTTATAGATTAAAGCTTATAATTACCTCTTTTATTAGGTCGAATGGAATGAGAATACAAGTATCTCTAGATCGAACAAGTCACCAACACTTTCTTCTTCTTCTTTGTGTGATACGAAAAGAAGAAGAGAAAAATAAATATTATAGATCGATTAGGGTTTTGTTCACAAAATTTCGAATGGATTAAATGATGTATATTCGATTACCTTTGTTGTGATACGAATTGAACAATGATCAAGATCAATTTGTTTCTTCTCCTTCTTCTTCTTGATGTCGAATGGGATAATTTTGTTTGATGTGCTTTTTGCCGTACAAAATGGAGAAGGAAGAAAATGTTAGGGTTTGTTTTTGGAGAGGATGGTATACACGGTTATGGAGAGGAGATGTAGGAGGGTTTGAGCCGAAAATTATGTGGTGATTAAGGAGTGATTGTCACTTTCCATATTTGCCAAATTCTTATAATTATCTCCCATAATTAATTTGTGTACACATTTTATTAATTTCGGTCTACAACTTATACTTTTAAACGTGCCATAATTTATTTATAAAGTTCACACATAATTTCATATAGTACTTTAGATTATGTGTTCATATTGTATGGTCTCGAGTCATAACATGTTATATAACTCAAGTTTTAATTTATAGCGTATTTTATAAGTTCTTAAAATTTCAAAATTAGAGGGTATTTTGGTCATTTCGGATTGTGGTAATTTTGGAGTTTTACATTTTGAGAAAAGGGTTAATACTATTAATAAAAGAGTTCATACTGCTAGGCCAGTAGTTAATACTGCTAGGCCAAATTCAGCAGTTGTGAATGTTGTTAGGTTCAATCAGAGCAATGTTGTTAAGGCCTCAGCATGTTGGGTTTGAAGACCTACCAAACGTGATGGTGCATCAATTGTATTGAAGAAACATAATTATATTGATGCACGAGGCAGATCCAAGTCACTAATGGCTTGGGTCCCCAAAGGAAACTAATTTCCTTATTTTTATGTGCAGGATCATCCACAACAAGAAAAAGAAGAACCAGGCTATTTTGACAGTGGATGCTCAAGGCATATGACTGGGAACATGTCCTATCTCACAGACTTCATTGAATTTGATAGTGGATATGTTGCCTTTGGGGGAGGAGCAAGAGGAGGAAGGATTACTGGTAAAGGTACTATCAGGACTGGTAAGCTTGATTTTGAAGATGTGTACTTTGTTCAAGAGTTAAAGTTTAACCTGTTTAGTGTCTCACATATGTGTGACAAAAAGAATAGTGTTCTTTTTACTGAAACTAAATGTTTTGTTCTGTCTCCAGACTTTAAGTTAGCTGATGAAAGTCAGGTGTTACTTAAAGTTCCTAGAAAGAACAACATGTACAGGGTTGATATGAAGAATATTGTTCCTAAAGAAAGTTTAACTTGTCTTGTTGCAAAGGCCACATTGGATGAATCAATGCTATGGCATAGGAGGCTTGGTCATGTAAATTTTAAAACCATTAATAAAATTGTTAAGGATAACCTTGTAAGAGGTTTACATCAAAAACGTTTTGAAAATGACCAAACTTGTGTGGCTTGTCTTAAGGGAAAGCAACACAAAGCCACTTGTAAGTCCAAGATTCAAAACTCTATTACTCAGCCTTTATTTATGTTACATATGGACTTTTTTGGTCCAACTTTTGTGAGTAGCTTGATGAATAAGAAATATTGTCTTGTTGTCACTGATGATTATAACAGGTTTACTTGGTTTTTCTTTTTAGCTACCAAGGATGAGACTTGTGGCATCCTTAAGAGC